>NC_069453.1:5033719-5103155 GCF_026875155.1 Cherax quadricarinatus | reverse complement strand
AAGTGTATTTATGAAAGTGCGTTTGTATGTGTATTTTTGGGGGGTCTGAAATGGACTAATCAAATTCACAGTTTTCTAGGAACAAATTCGTTCAGTGTGACACCTGAACATACTTCTGGAATGAAATAATATCGTAAACCGGGGGTCCACTGTATACATGTACACAATAAATGATAGTAGTAGGTTGGTAGACGCAACCACCCAGGGAAGTACTACCGTCCCTGCAGATGACTGTGAAACAGAAACCTGTAACTGTTTTGCATGATGGTAGGATTGCTGTTTCTTTTTCTGTCTCATAACATGCTAGATAACAGGGATATCTTGCTACTCCTACTTACACTTTGGTCACACTTCACAGACACGCACTGCATATATATATAACATACATCTAGGTTTTTCTCCTTTTTCTAAATAGCTCTTGTTCTTCTTATTCTCTATTGTCCATGGGGAAGTGGAAAAGATATTTCCTCCGTAAGCCATGCGTGTCGTATGAGGCGACTAAAATGCCGGGGCAATGGGCTAGTAACCCCTTCTCCTGTAGACATTTACTAAAAAAGAGAAGAAGAAAAACTTTATAAAACTGGGGTGCTTAAATGTGCGTGGATGTAGTGTGGATGACAAGAAACAGATGATTGCTGATGTTATGATGAAAAAGAAGTTGGATGTCCTGGCCCTAAGCCGAAACAAAGCTGAAGGGGGTAGGGGAGTTTCGGTGGGGGGAAATAAATGGGATTAAATCTGGAGTATCTGAGAGAGTTAGAGCAAAGGAAGGGGTAGCAGTAATGTTGAAGGATCAGTTATGGAAGGAGAAAAGAGAATATGAATGTGTAAATTCAAGAATTATGTGGATTAAAGTAAAGGTTGGATGCGAAAAGTGGGTCATAATAAGCGTGTATGCAACTGGAAAGAGAGGAATGTAGAGGAGAGAGAGAGATTTTGGATGTTAAGTGAATGTATAGGAGCCTTTGAACCAAGTGAGAGAGTAATTGTGGTAGGGGACCTGAATGCTAAAGTAGGAGAAACTTTTAGAGAGGGTGTGGTAGGTAAGTTTGGGTGCCAGGTGTAAATGATAATGGGAGCCCTTTGATTAAACTTTGTATAGAAAGGGGTTTAGTTATAGGTAATACATATTTTAAGAAAAAAGAGGATAAATAAGTATACAAGATATGATGTAGAGCGAAATGACAGTAGTTTGTTGGATTATGTATTGGTAGATAAAAGACTGTTGAGTAGACTTCAGGATGTACATGTTTATAGAGGGGCACAGATATATCAGATCACTTTCTAGTTGTAGCTACACTGAGAGTAAAGGTAGATGGGATACAAGGAGAATAGAAGCATCAGGGAAGAAAGAGGTGAAGGTTTATAAACTAAAGAGGAGGCAGTTAGGGTAAGATATAAACAGCTATTGGAGGATAGATGGGCTAATGAGAGCATAGGCAATGGGGTCAAAGAGGTATGGGGTAGGTTTAAAAATGTAATGTTAGAGTGTTCAGCAGAAAGTTTGTGGTTACAGGAAAGTGGGTGCGGGAGGGAAGAGGAGTGATTGGTGGAATGATGTAAAGAGAGTAGTAAGGGAGAAAAAGTTAGCATATGAGAAGTTTTTATAAAGTAGAAGTGATGCAAGGAGGGAAGAGTATATGGAGAAAAAGAGAGAGGTTAAGAGAGTGGTGAAGCAATGTAAAAAGAGAGCAATGAGAGAGTGGGCGAGATGTTATCACAAATTTTGTTGAAAATAAGAAAAAGTTTTGGAGTGAGATTAACAAGTTAAGGAAGCCTAGAGAACAAATGGATTTGTCAGTTAAAAATAGGAGAGAGAGTTATTAAATGGAGAGTTAGAGGTATTGGGAAGATGGACGGAATATTTTGAGGAATTGTTAAATGTTGATGAAGTAGGGAAGCTGTGATTTCGGGTTTTGGGCAAGGGGGAATAACATCTTGTAGGAGTGGGGAAAAAGCCATTTTGGGGAGGTGGGGGAATTTCTGGGCAGTAGGAAAATTGAAAAGGGGAAGGCAGCGGGGATTGAGGGGATAAAGAAAAAAATGTTTAAAAGCAGGTGGGGATATATTTTTGGGAAATTTGGTTTGGGTTTCCCCCAATTTATTTAATAAAATGTATGGATGAGGGAAAGGGTCCCTAGGGATTGGCAGGAGCATGCTTTTTTCCTTTGTAAAAAGGGGAAAAGGGGACAAAAGGAGTGAAAAAAATTATAGGGAGATAAGTCGTTGAGTAAACGGGTTAAAGTGTAGGGTAGGTTTTATTAAAAGAATTAAGAGTAAGAGGGAGAATGGGAAATAGCAGATAACAAGGAGGTTTTTAAGGAAAGGTAGGGGTGTGGGGAAACCAGGTTTTACAGTGAAAATAAGTAAAACAAAATTTAGAAAAGGGGCTAAAGAGGTCTTTGTGGCTTTTTAGGTTTTGGAAAAGGTGTATGACAGGGTGAAAGGGGAGGAAATGGGCAGATGATGCAGGTGTATGGTATAGGAGGTAGGTTACGGGAAAAGCAGTAAAATTTTTTTTTACGAGGATAGTGGGGCTCTTTTTAAATTTTTTGAGGAAAAAAGGAAAAAAAAATTAAATTTCCCCAGTAAATTTGGCCTTAGACACGGATGTGTGATGTCCCCGTGGTTAATATATTTATAGATGGGGTTTGGAAAAGAGAAGAAAATGCGAGGGTCTTGGCAAGGGGTTTGGGGAGTTAAAAGATAAAGAATTACACATAAAGTGGGGTTGTCACATTTGCTCTTTGCTGGACCCCTGTGTTTTGGGGAGATTCTGAAGAGAAGTTGCAGAGTTTGGTGGTTTAATTTGGTGGGGTGTAAAAAAGGGAAAAAAATTTAAAAAAGTGAATACAGGAAAGAGAAAGGGTTTATGAGGATAACAAAAAATTAGGTATAAAAGATTGGATTGATTGGGGGGAGAGAGTATGGAGGGGGTAAATGTATTCGGGATATTTGGGAGGGGATGGGTCAGCGGATGGGTCTATAAAAAGATGAGGTGAATCATAGAATTGATGGGGGGAAAAAAGGGGTGAGTGGTGCACAAAGGAGTCTGGGGGACAAAAAATTTTGCCTTGGGGGGCAAAGAGGGGAAGGTATGAGAGTATGGGTTTTACCAAGCCCTTGTAGGGTGTAAAGATGGTGATGAATGTTGCAGCGAGGGGGAAGGGGCTGGAGGCAGGGGGAGATGTAAATTTCTGGGGCAATGTGGGGTGGGGAATTTAATTAATGCGGGAAAATTCCCGTATTTGGGGGAAAGCTAGGAGGGGTTTGCGGGATTCCCAAAAACTGTTTCAAGGGCTGGGGAAAGGGGTTTGTTGAGGTGGTTGGCATATAAAAGAGAATGGAGCAAAACAGGGGTGACTTAAAGGGAGTTTTAACGTCTGTAGGGGAAAGGGAAGGGGGGGTAGGGGTGGCCTGGGAAAAGGGTTTGGGGGGAGGGGTAAAGGGGGTTTTGTGTGCGAGGGGTTTTGGATTTTCCGGGCAGGCATCCCTAGCGTGTTTGATAGGAGTGAATGGAGAAAAATGGTTTTTAATACTTAACGTGCTGTTGGAGTGTGGGGAAAAGAAACATTTTTTAAAGGGGGTTTCGGGGAAAAACCGGGCAGGCCGGACTTGAGTCCTGGAGATGGGAATTTACAGTGCCTGCACCTAAAGGAGGGGGGGTTAAGGGTTGCATTTTAAAAAACTGTAGTGTAAAGCCCCCTTTCGGGCAAGAAAGGGATGGAGTGAATGAGGGAAAAGTTTTTTTTTTTTCGGGCCACCCGCCTGGGGGAAAATTGGGCCAGTGTGATAATAAAATAAAGAAAATAACAATGATTTTACAAAATTTACAGAAGCTTCTCAATGTGCCCTGTAGGTAAAGGACTTACTGTACTAAAAAAAGACTTTTTTGGGTTAAAATATTTTAATTTTTGCGTAAAAGTGCCTTATCTTTTTAAATTTTTTTAAAAGGGAAATTTTTATAGTTTAATAAAAAAATTTAAAAAGTGGGGGGTTTTTTTCTTTCAAATTCGCAATTAGAAATAAGAATCTTGGCACTCAAAACAACAAAAATTGTCCAGCAATGGGAAAAAAACAAGAACACCTGACATTCAGAAATAAAAAAGAATTTTCCAACAATCAAAAAAATAATAAAAAACCGTCCAACAATCAAAAATAAAAAAAAAAATCTCGACAATTACAAATAACAAGAACCCCAATAACCCGAAAAACAAAAAACATCCAACAACCCGAAATAAAAAGGGAACAAGGGTAAAAAAAACCCACTTACAACTTGAGCCTCCTTGAAAAATCGGGCCTGGGTAAAATCCATCTCTACCAATGGTCGACCCCTTTTTTTTAACCTTTTCAGTGGCGTACCTGCGGTGGGGGAAATTTAATCAAATTAACTTTCAAAAAAAGCATAAATGATTTTTTTTTTTCCCCCTTTTGAGTAAAAATGTAAATTAAAAAATGATTTTTCTGTTTTTGGGGAATAAAATTAAATTGAAAACCAACTTTTTTTGCAAATTTAAATTAAATTGAAAAACTGAAATTTTAATTTTTTTTTAAAACCATTCGAATAGAAATGCAAACCCAAAAACCCAAAACGAAATGAAAATAAAAGGGAAAACCGGGTTTTACCATTAAAATAAAAATGAAAATCCTAGACAATGGAAACAAAACACATGCTTTTTAAAATGTAAACCTTTTTTGGGCAATGTTTCCCCCCACCCAGTGGGTTTTTTCAAGTCACAAACAATTTACCTGGGGAGGAAGGAAACGCGACTATAAATACCCCCCTTTAACCTTCCTCCCCAGGTAGATCTTTTTTGTGACTTGAAAAACCCCCACTGTGTGGGCAAACCCCGTTGTAAAAAAAGGACACTTTAAAAACTCCCCAAAATTTTTTTAATTGTTTCCATTTTTTTTCGGTTTTTTTTTTACCATTTTTTTTTCAAACCCAAAGGACAACTTTTTTTTTTTACCTTTAAAAAAAAAAAAATAAATCCAAGAGGGACTTATTTTATTAAAAAAATTTCAAAAAAAAAAAACTACCGGTGATTATCCCCATAAAAAGACACTTCAAAAATTTAATAATAAAACCCCAAGTTAAGCATAAACCCAAAAGGTCCCACACCAACACATTTTCAAAAAGGGCCCTCAATACAATGAAGAAGCAGGGAGAAAAGTCCGGGGTCCCCGATATATCGAAAAATGCTAAAAAACATTTCTCTACTGTAAAAACCTTATGTACATACCCCCCAAAAAATTTTTAGTTATACTGCAATCAATATGGAAAAATAAAGAGGGGTCCCGGGTACGGGTGGTCCTCGGGTTTAAAATTGGGGTACTTCCAACAAAACTCTTTTTAAATGGAAACAAACACAAATGCAGTTTAAGTGATCCTTTTTGACAACGTTTCGCCCACACAGTGGGTTTTTCAAGTCACACACAGATCAACTACCCTTTAATTGAAAATATCTTTGAGTTGTAAAATATTTGGGGGTTAAAAATTGTCGTGATTTTTAAAATCATAATTTGGGAAAATATCGTAATTTGGGAAAATTGATATGATAAATATAAAAAATAATTATGTCACTGAAAAAATTAACCTGAAAAAATTAATATTTTTTTTTAAAGCGTGAAAAAGGGTTTGTTCAGAGATGAGGACATTTACCCTGTGAAATGCAGAAAGTCCAAGTTTATGCGGGGGATTTCAGGCAAAATATCTAATTGAAACAATCATAAAGTCAAAATTTGTAAGTAAAAACCAAATTTGTACAATTTCAAACCTGAAAGCGGGGGATCACCTATATCACACACTTGTCGTAATTTTCCCTTCCTTAGTGCTATGTTAGTGAAAAAACATGACCCACAACTCACCGGGTAGACCCTTTGGACGGGGAAATCTTTGCCATGATGGCCCCTTTTCCGCGACCAAAAACTTGCCCAAAACCGGGGACGTGCCATCTTTCCTAAGACATTTTTTCAATTTTTTTAATTTCCCCAAAAAAATTTCCCTTTCTACAAAAATTTTTAAAAGGGGAAGAGTCCCACTAAAATTTATTAAAAAATTAGGGCAGGCCCTTTAATTTTAGGCAGTCCCACTAAAATTTTTAATTTCCCTTAAAATGGCACGGGGCCCTAAATTTGTTATGAAATTCCCAAAAATTTTAAAAAAAATAAGACATTCGTGTATCAATCAAAATTATCCCCCACTGTCCCCAAATTATACCGACTGATAAAGTTAATGTTCACGGGGAAGTACATTTGCCTGCACTCTCAAGGAGGGGTGAAGATATTTCTTATGGGAAACCCCTCTGGCAAAACAATGTTTGGTAAAATGTATTTCTTCATTTTTTGGTTCCCCTTTGCCTCGTGGGAAACAGAAAGCTTTTAACTCGAAAACGGTCCAAACGTATATTTACGTTTTTTCAACTTTTTGAAAGTAGGGAAAAAAAATAGTTTCTTTTTTTAATTTTTTTTTACATTTAAAAAATGTGTAAAAAAACTTTGATCTAATTTTTTTTTATATTTAAAATTTACGTAAAAAAACTTAGACTTTTTTTGCACCCACTACACATGTAACGTAGATCTGCTTGGACCGTTTAGGGGTTAAAAGAAAGAATTCTGAGTTTTAAAAAAGCTTCGAAAAAAGAAAACTAACCGTTCCCCGGGGTCTTTACTTATCAACTTGTATTAAGGTCAGTCAGACCATAAACACAAAATTATGTGTAATAAAAAACGTCCTTTTTTGCTTCGTTACTGTCCCCAAATAATAAAAAAATTTTGTTATTTATGTTTAATTCCAAAAGATTTTCCCTTTTATTTTAAATCTACTACACAGAAAGCCTAAATCATGCAGTTATCTGGTTTCTAAAAACCTTTCCACGGACAGGGTAGAACCCCAAGATCAGGAGAGTCCCCAAAACTCCAGACCGTCGCGTTACCCTATCAAACCTTTCCCAAGGGTTTGTAGAAATTCCCTGTTTGGACAAATTTTATTGTGGCTAGCTGGTCCAGTGGCTAATGCGACGGTCTGGATTTTTGGGGGGGGGGGGGGGTTCCTGCCCGGCGGGTTCTATCCCTGCCCCGGGTTATGGTTTTTTTGGGGAAATTGTGTCATTACGTTTTTTGTGAGTTTGGTTTTTACTGTCCCGTTTCACCCCAAAAATGAGGGACTGCTATTCTTCTTTTACTAGCCTTTATATTTATTTTTATAGTTTTTGGGATTATTTCTAGGAAATTTATAAAGCCACAGGATGGCAAAAAACCCTTAGAACACAAATCCCAAAACCCAAAAACTGGGAAGGCAGTGAAAATTCCCCAAATGAAAAGAAAGGGTGCCATGGTTGCTATGAGACAACAAAAGGGAAGTTCGGGGGCCCAGACTTTCAACTCCCTCCCGGGCAAACATAAGGGGGTTTAAACCAATAGACCCCTGGTTGTCTTCAAATCCCTGGTTTCTTCAAGAGGGACGGGACAGAAAGTCGTACCTGACTAGGCGGCTGGGGTTTTCCCCGTTGGGTTTTACAGGAAACCCGCTTAAAAACCTCGTTGACACCCCCTGACTCCACCAAAATTGGTCAGGGGACCAGGGCCAAGGTGGGGGGCACTAAAAAAACCTAACCTAACCTAACTTAAGCTAACCAAAATTTAAACCCTAGCTAAAACAAACCAAAACAAAAGATAACCTTTTCAAAAGCAAACCAAACCAAACCCAAAACCTTTCCCTAACCACCAAAAATCAAATAAATTTATTTTTGTCATTGCAGAAAAAAGAACGCCCACGTCTCTTTTAAAAAAACTGATTCCCTGGGAGGGTTGGGGGGTCAGCCCCCCTGGGGCCCCTTGGTCTGTGATCGGTGGGTGCTGGATCAAGGAATTTTTATTCAGGTTACAAAAAATACAGTAAAATTAAATCCCAGTGTCACGATGTTATAGAAATGAAAATTTTCATGGAGAAAATTATCAGGAGGGGGAGGGGTTTGCAGCCCGGAAAGGGGAACAAGAGCAAAAAACGCCAACCAGTATGGTTTTAAGAAGGCAAACCCTGTGCCCAAAAAAACCTACGGGATTTTTTATATAAAGAAAACAGAATTTAAGAAAACGGGGAGGGGGGGTTTGGGTTGATTGCACCCTTCTTAAAAACGCAAGAAGGCATTCAAACACAGTAACCACGGGAGTTTGGTGCAAAAGGCTAGGGATCAGGCGCATATAAAAGGAAGGGCGCACAAGGGACAGACAATACCTGACGGGAAAGGGGTAAAAGGAGTTGGTCCCATGATGAGGTATCAAAGTGGGAAACCTGTGATGACGGGGTCCCACAGGGGGCGGCCCTTTGGGACCAGCGCTATTTCGGGTTTTAATATAACGACATGTTTGGAAGGGTTGGGACTCAAAAGTGTCCTTGTTTTAGATGATGTGAAGTTAATGAGGAAAATTTAAAATTTCGGGACAGGACTAAAAAGGACCTGGACAGGCTGGAAAACAGGGTCCAGCAACGGGCTTCTCAATTTATCCCCCCAAAGAAAAGGGCATGAAGTTTGGGGGAAAAGGGCAAAGAATACCGCAAAAGGAGTATAGGCTAGGTCCCAAAAGCCCTGCAAACCTCGCTAAAGGAGAAAGATTTTGGGGTGGTATAAAAACCGGGCAAATCCCTGAGGCACACATAAACCCAAAACCCTTGCTGCACCCTTATGGGCCCCTGGAAAACCTGAGACAGCGTTCCGTTCCCTTTAGTAAGGAATCATTAAAAGACACTGTACTGGGAGTATGCAGCCCCATTTGGAACCCACAAATTTTAGAAAGAATGTCAAGAAAATTTGAGAAAGTGCAAAATTTTTTGACAAAAGGGTTTAAGGGGAAAACGGCCTGACGACACTGGAGGACAGGAGGGGTTTGGAAGACATGATAACGACAAAACAAAATTTTCCCGCGTGGAAAAAACAAGGGGACAGAAAACAGGATGTTCCAGAGTTGGGGGCACAGCAACAAGAGGTCACAAATTTGGAAAATGAAGGGCTCAATGAGTCAAAGGGGTTTTAGGAAGTATTTTTTTCATCAAAGAGTTGTCCGGAAGTGGAAAAGGGCCCAAAAGTAATGTTTGTGGAGGCAGGGAAACCCTACAAAACTTTAAAGGGGGATATGATAAAGCTTTATGGGGCAGGGGGGAGGGACCTAGTAGCAATCAGTGAAGGGCGGGCCAAGCTGAGTCTCGACCCCCGCAAACCCCATTTTGAGTACAGGGTTAAAAATTATATCATAAAACAGCAGCATTGTGTGAGAAAACCCCCCACAATAAAAACCCCAAACAGACAGAGTGACTTATTTCCCTTGGGGTCTTTTTGTTACCTTATCAATAATATTACATTAAAATAAAAAAAAAAAAATGTTGGGAAAATAAAAAAATTTTACAAAAATGAAAACCCTAAAAACAAATTATTAAAATATTAATAAAAAAAAGTTAAAGATAGAATGAGTAGGGTCCAAGAAAATTTTGATAAAATAAAAAAAAATATGAAAATACAAAAATTTCACGGTACCCCGATTACGAACTTTAAATTTTTTCCAGAAAGGCTGTTTAAGGGGGCCGATAACCCCCCCCAAAATTTTTTCCCATAAGGAAAAATGTAAATTAGTTTTTTTCCCTTTCAGACCCCCAAAAAATACTTTCAAAAGCACTTACAAAAAAAACACTTACAAAAGCACTTACAAAAAAACCCTTACAAAAGCACTTACAAAAAAAACAAAATTTCGTAATTCTTCGAGTTGGGGTGTACGAAACTCGAGGTACCATTTTATAACAGAGTTCACTCTAAAAAATTTAAATTTTTCAATTGTTTTTTTATAATGACAAACAAACGGCAAGAATATTTATAAAATTAATTAAAAAATCTAAAGGGAATGATTTATGTCCAAAAAACAGGGGGTTGTATGGGTTGTCCCTCCTTTTTTGGGGCAGTCAGACAGCCTTGCAAAAGCAGTAGGGTTTTGTAGGGGCTTATCAACCAATCTGTTTTTCTGCTGGGCCCCACATAAACCAGATGGGCCCAACCACAGCCGGTGATCAAGTTTCGGGCTTTTTTGGTGCCGGGCCACGCCCTTTTTTCAAGGGCAATCAGGATTATTTTGGGAAACCCCCCTTTTGGGTTTCTGGGGGCAGTTGAACATCTTGGGCCCCTGAAACTTAAAAGGCATGTTCAGAAAATTAAAAAAAACAAATTGCAGGGATTTGGGGGGCCACAACACTGGAGCCGGAACAAGGTGAACTCACCTCTTGTCTACGTTTTAAAGTTTTTGTAAATGCGTGAAAAAATTCATCCAAAATTTTTTACACATGCTATGGGGGCCTTTCAAGTGCTGCCCCCTTATACACGTTAAATTTTTCGTTGCATTCACAAAAAAAAAAAAATTTTGGAAATGAACTTTTTTTTTTTTGCTAATATTTCCCAAAGTAAGAATTTGGCACAAGAAAAAAGGTATATATTTCATGGGGGTATACAGATTTTAAGCACAAAAATTTTGTAAAAAAAATGCAGGAATTTTCCCTCATAACTTATTACAGTTGTGACCCGGGTGGGGAATGTAAATTACTCATTACTCTAAAAATTTGTTTATGAAATTTCAACCCCTGTATAAACGTAAGTAAAACCCTTCTTACAGGAAAATTTATTACCTTTGTAACTTGTGAGTTCATTTCCTTTTCCTTTGTTCATTCAAACTTTTGGGGGGCCCCGTCCCCGGACCCTTTGTAACCTGTAAACGGGAAATACCTTTTTTAAAATTGTCCCTGATTTTGATTAACCTACCCCGGAGTTCATTTCCCTTTGGGGAAATTGGGGAGTTCATTACCTCTGTAACTTGCTCACTATCAAAACTTTGGGTTTCCGTCCCTAGACCATTATGTACCTCTGTTAAAACCTTTTTTACTACCGCCCCACAGGGTGGGGAGGGGGGACTACCCCCCACGGATGGGTTTTGTGGGGACTACCGCCCCAGGATGGTAGGGGTGGCTACCCCCCACCAGGATGGGTTTTTGGGGTGGGCAACCCCCCACAGGGTGGGTATGGGGTGACTACCACCCACAGGATGGGTATGGGGTGACTACCGCCCAAAAGGAGGGGGATGTTTGGGGGACTACACCCACAATGGGTATGTGGGACTACCCCCCACAGGATGGGGGATGGGGGGGGCTACCACCCCCAGGTTTGGGAAAGTGGTGACTACCGCCCCCAGGGGTGGGTTTGGGGGGACTACCCCCCCAAGGGTGGGGGATGGGGGGGGACTACCGCCCAAAAGGATGGGTTGGGGTGACTACGGGCCCAAAAGGGTGGGTATTGGGGGGAAATACCGCCCACGGATGGTTATGGGGGGAAAACCGCCCCCAGGATGGGGATGGGGGGGACTACCGCCCACAGGATGGGAGGGGTGACTCCGCCCCCAGGATGGGCATGGGGTGACTACCGCCCCCCAAAGGGGGGCATGGGGGGACTACCGCCCACAGGATGGGCATGGGGGGACTACCGCCCCAGGTTTGGGGATGGGGTGACTACCCGCCCACAGGGTGGGGGAGGGGGGACTACCGCCCACAGGGTGGGCATGGGGTGACACCGCCCACAGGATGGGTATGGGGGACTTTCCACCCCCGGAAATTTGGGATGGGGTGATACCCCCCACAGGATGGGGTTTTGGGGGACTACCACCCAAAAAGGGTGGGTATGGGGGGACTACCACCCCCCAGGGATGGGTATGGGGTGACACCACCCAAAGGATGGGTAAAGGGGGGGGCTACCACCCACAGGATGGGTATGGGGGGCTACCAACCCCCGGAGGGTATGGGGTGACACCGCCCACAGGATGTTTCATGGGGTGATACCCCCCAAAGGATGGGGATGGGGTGACTACCGCCCCCCAGGGTGGGTATGGGGTGAACCCACCGCCCCCAGGATGGGGGATGGGGTGACTACCGCCCCCAGGATGGGTATGGGGTGACTACCGCCCACAGGATGGGTATGGGGTGCTACCGCCCACAGGATGGGTTTTGGGGGGACTACTGCCCCCCAGGGTGGGTATGGGGGTTTAAATACCACCCACGGATGGGTATGGGGTGACTACCACCCACAGGATGGGGATTGGGGGGATACCCCCACAGGATGGGTAGGGGTGATACCCCCCACAGGTTGGGGGATGGGTGACTACCCCCCACAGGGGGGTTTGGGGGGACTACCCCCCCAGGATGGGTATGGGGGTGGGCTCCACCCACAGGATGGGTATGGGGTTGGGCTACCACCCAAAGGGTGGTATGGGGTGGGCTACCACCCACGGATGGGTTGGGGGGACTACCACCCACAGGATGGGTTTTGGGGGGACTACCACCCACAGGAAGGGTATGGGGGGACTACCACCCAAGGGTGGGTTTTGTGGGACCCAAACCCCCCCCAGGATGGGGATGGGATGAAATAAAAACCCCCAAGGGGGGGTAAAGTGGGGACTAAACCCCCCCCCACAGGATGGGTATGGGGTGACTACCACCCAAAAGGAAAGGGTATGGGGTGGGAAAAAAACCCACAGGTGGGTATGGGGTGGCTACCACCCACAGGGAATTTTTTGGGGATGGGGTGGGCTACCACCCAAAGGAGGGTTTTGGGGTGACTACCGCCCCCGGATGGGTAAGGAGGACTACCGCCCACAGGATGGGGGTGGGGGGACTACCGCCCACAGGAGGGGGATGGGGGGACTACCCCCCACAGGATGGGGATGGGGGGACTTCCGCCCACAGGGTGGGTTTTGGGGGGGACCCACCCACAGGGGGTATGGGGTGGGTACTGCCCAAGGGTGGGTATGGGGTGACTTTCCCCCCACAGGGTGGGTATGGGGTACTACCACCCACAAAGGGTGGGGGATGGGGTGACCCCCACCCCCAGGATGGGTATGGGGTGATACCACCCACCCCGGGTGGGTAGGGGGGGACAACCCCCCCACAGGGTTTGGGGGTGGGGTGCCCACCCCCACCCGGATGGGTATTGGTGACTACCCCCACAGGTGGGGATGGGGGGACTACCACCCAAGGATGGGGGATTTGGGGGATACCCCCCCACAGGATGGGTTTTGGGGTGACTACCAAACCCCAGGGTGGGTATGGGGTGACTAACCCCCCCGGGGTGGGTATGTTGGGGACTACCACCCACAGGTGGGAAAGGGATGACTAAACCCCCCACAGGATGGGGTTTTGGGGTGACTACCACCCCCAGGATGGGGAAAGGGGTGCTTTCCACCCCAGGATGGGTATGGGGGGGATACCCCCCCAAGGATGGGTAGGGATGACTACCACCCCCAGGGTGGTATGGGGGGACTCCCCCCCACAGGATGGGTTTTTGGGGGACTTAAACCCCCCACCCGGATGGGGAAAGTGGGGACTACCACCCACAGGATGGGGATGGGATGACTACCACCCCCGGATGGGTATGGGGTGACTACCACCCACAGGATGGGGGATGGGGGGACTTCCCCCCACAGGGGTGGGTAAAGGGGTGGGCTAAACCCCCCCAGGATGGGGGATGGGGGGGACTACCACCCACAGGGTGGGTATGGGGTTGGGCTACCACCCCACAGGATGGGATGGGGTGGCTAAACCCCCCACAGGATGGGTATGGGGTGATAACCCCCACAGGATGGGTATGGGGGACTACCCCCCCACAGGATGGGTTTTGGGGGACTAAACCCCCCACAGGTTTGGGGATGGGGTGGGTACCAAACCCCCAGGATGGGTATGGGGGGACTTTCCACCCACCGGGTGGGGAAAAGGGGGGGACTACCCCCCCACAGGGTGGGATGGGATGGGCTACCACCCACAGGGGGGTATGGGGGGACTACCCCCACGGATGGGTATGGGGTGCTTTCCACCCCCAGGATGGGTTTGGGGTGATAAACCCCCCACAGGATGGGTATGGGGGGGACTTTCCACCCAAGGATGGGGATTTGGGGGGACTTTCCACCCCCCAGGATGGGGATGGGGTGAAATACCCCCACAGGGAAAGGGTATGGGGACCTCCACCCCCCCCGGATGGGTATGGGGTGACTACCCCCCACAGGATGGGTAAGGGTGACTACCCCCCACAGGATGGGTATGGGGTGACTACCCCCCCACAGGATGGGGTTGGGGGTTTAAAAATAAACCCCCCCCACAGGAAAGGGTATGGGGTGACCCACCCACAGGTATGGGGATGGGGGACTACCCACCCACAGGATGGGAAGGGGGGGACTACCCCCACAGGATGGGGAGGGGGGGATACCACCCTCAGGGTGGGTATGGGGTGACCCACCCACAGGAGGGTATGGGGTACTACCCCCCAAAAGGATGGGTATTGGGGGGACTACCACCCCCAGGATGGGTAAGGGGGTGACTACCCCCCCACAGGAGGGTATGGGGGGGAAATACCACCCACAGGATTTGGGGATGGGGTGACTACCCCCCCTCAGGAAGGGGATGGGGGGGGACTTCCCACCCCAGGATTTGGGGATGGGGGGGACTACCCCCCTCAGGGTGGGTAAAGGGGTTTACTTTCCAACCCCCCAGGGTGGGTATGGGGGATAACCCCCCTAGGAGGGGATGGGGTGACTACCACCCACAGGATGGGTATGGGGTGACTACCCCCCACAGGATGGGGAGGGGGGGACTACCCCCACAGGATGGGTATGGGGTGACTACCGCCCCCCAGGATGGGTATGGGGTGAATACCCCCCCACAGGGGTGGGTATGGGGGGGCTAAACCCCCCACAGGAAGGTATGGGGTGACTACCGCCCACAGGATGGGTATGGTGTGACTACCAAACCCCCAGGATGGGTATGGGGTGACTACCACCCACAGGATGGGGGATGGGGTGACAACCCCCCCAAAGGATGGGGATGGTGTGGGCTACCACCCAAGGATGGGGATGGGGGGAATACCGCCCCAGGGTTGGGGATGGGGGGAACTACCACCCACAGGAAGGGGATGGGGTGACTAACCCCCCAGGGGTGGGATGGGTTGCATAAATAAACATATTTAAAAAACGTCGAGGATAAAAATGCAATATTACCTAAAATTTCCCCCTAATTTTAAAAAAAAACTATATTAAAGGGAAAGGGACAAAATAAATTTTAAATTATTTTTAATCATAAGTAAGCGCTAAACCCACAGGGATTACGTGGGAAAATACCCCCGGGTGATACCCCAAAAAAATTTAGTGAATTTTTCCCCAAATAATTTTTTGTCATATATCCCTGGGAAATGGAGATTAAACCTGTTTGTTCGGAAACGGAGCCAGCCCGCAGTTCCCTGGATCAAAAAAACCCCCCACCAAACCCCCCAGAAGTGGCTTAAAAAAATAATCTGATGACCAGGTTCACAAAATATATAAAAGGCAAGTTCCCAAAAAAGAACGGGGGAAATTTATCATGGGCACTGAGGGGACAGAAAAACAGGGCAAAGTCCACACCCGACGACAGCTGGAGCAAAAACTAGTACTTCCAGCAATGATCGTTGTTTATGGTTTTTTAGGCCGTCGAAGCATCACCCCTAACTTTATGTTGTTAAGGGTCACCCAAAACCCTGAGCAAACTCCAATAACACCTTACAAAATTTTTTTTCTCTTTATTTATTCAAGTACAAGGTAATATGTGCCAGGTATACAAGTACATGTACCTGTAACAAGTACATGTACAAGGTATACAAGTACATGTCAAGGTATGCAATACATGTACCAAAATACAAGTACATGTACCAATTTTACAAATACATGTTTCCAAGTATAAAGTAAAATGTACAAAGGGATACAAGTACATGTACAAGGTATACAAAAATACATGTACAAGGTATTTAAGTACATGTTTCAAGGTAACAAGTAAATGTAAAAGGGATAAAAAAGTACATGTAAAAGGTATACAAGTACTTTTTACAAGGTATTAAAAAGTACATGGTATAAAACCTTGGGAAAAAATACCGACAAATTGGTTTAGAAAGACACGTAAGCAAAACCCCCTATAACATATTTATTAGGGGGAAAGTTTCGGTCCTGGGGACCTTGATCACTTCTAAATAAGAGGGGAAAAAAACATTATTTTTTTTAGGCCCCGGGGAGTGAGTGTGACCCCGTGAATGAGGGGAAAGTCAAAGAACATAAGAAAGGAGGAAAAACTGTTTGAAGGCCCCCTAAAAATTTTTCCCAAAGCGAGGCAGGTCCTTATCCCAAAAAAACCTTTTTCCTATGATGAGGACAAGGTATACAATCATGTCAAGGTATACAAGTTTTGGCATCATTACAAGGGGTTTTGTGTCTGTGGTCAAGACTTACTGTACTAAAAATAAGACATTTTGGTTAAAATATATTAATTTGCAGTAAAAGTCCCTTATCTTATTAATTTTAATGGATTTTCTATAGTTTATAAAATAAATACAAGTGTGAGGGGTTATTTTCATACTAATCAGCAATTAGAATAAGAATCCCCTGGCACTCAGAAAAAAACAAGAATGTCCAGCAATCAAAATAACAAGAACACCTGACATTCAGAAATAACAAGAATGTCCAACAATCAGAAATAATAAGAACGTCCAACAATCAGAAATAAGAAGAATGCTCGACAATTACAAATAACAAGAACGTCCAGTAATCAGAAAGAACAAGAACATCCAACAATCAGAAATAACAAGAACAATGTAAACAAAACACTTACAACATGAGCCTCCTTGTAAATCTGGGCCTCGGTACATGCCATCTCTACCAACTGGTCGACCCCATACTGGTTCAGTGGCGTACCTGCGGTGGTGCAAATTATCAAACTTAACATTCAAATGAAAGCATAAATGATGTTTTTTTTTTCCATTTGAGTAAAAATGTAAATTGAAAATGACTTTTCTGCTATTTGAATAAATGTAAATTGAAAACCAACTTTTTTTGCTATTCAAATTAAATTGTAAACTGAAATTTAACTTTTTTTTACCATTCGAATAGAAATGCAAATCCAAAACAAACAGAAATGTAAATCAAAGACAACCTGTTTTACCATTCAAATAAAAATGTAAATCCTAGACAATGGAAACAAACACACATGCAGTTTAATGTGATCCTTTATTGACGAATGTTTCGCCCACACAGTGGGCTTTTTCAAGTCACAAACAGATCTACCTGGGGAGGAAGGTACGCGACTATAAATACTCCCGTACCTTCCTCCCCAGGTAGATCTGTTTGTGACTTGAAAAAGCCCACTGTGTGGGCGAAACGTTGTCAATAAAGGATCACATTAAACTGCATATGTGTTTTATGTTTCCATTGTGTCGGTATTTTATACCATTTATTTTCAAATCCAAGACAACTTTTTTTTTTTTACCATTCAAAAAAAAAAAATAAATCCAAGACGACTTATTTTATTAAAACACTTTCAAAAGAAAAACTACCGGTGATTATACCCATACAAGTACACTTCAATAATAATAATATAACCAAGTTAAGCACTAAACCCAAAAGGATCACACACCAACACAGTTCAATAAGCCCTCAATACAATGAGTAGCAGGGAGTAAATGTCCGAGTCTCCGATATATCAGAAAAATGCTCAAAAACACTCTCTACTGTATACCTTATGTACTATACACACAGTTTATAGTTATACTGCAATCAATATGGAAAATAAAGAGGGGTGCCGGTACAGGTGGTCCTCAGCTTACAATGGGGCTACGTTCCAACTAACTCATTTAATGGAAACAAACACATATGCAGTTTAATGTGATCCTTTATTGACAACGTTTCGCCCACACAGTGGGCTTTTTCAAGTCACACACAGATCTAACTCATCCTAAGTTGAAAATATCATGAGTTGTAAATATTTTAGGTTCAAAATGTCGTGACTTGTAAACATATAAGTTGTAAATATCGTAAGTTGACAATGATATGATAAATATACAAATAACTACTGTCACTGAATAAATAACCTGCACACAATAATATTTTATTTCAGCGTGAAGCAATGTTTGTACAGAGATGAGCGACATTTATCTGTGCATGCAGAAAGTCCACAGCTATGCGGAGCATTTCAGGCAAAATATCATAAGTTGAACAATCATAAAGTCAAAATATTGTAAGTCAAACCATTGTACAAGTCAAACCTCGTAAAGCGAGGATCACCTATAGTCACACACGTTGTCGTAAGTTTCCTTCACTTATGTGCATATGTTAGTGTAAAACATGACACACAACTCACCTGGCAGAGCCTTGACGTGAATCATGCCGATGACGGCACCTTTCCAGCGACCAAAAACTTGACCAAACCGCGACAGTGCCATCGCTCCTAAGACATTTCTTCAATAATTTTAATTACCAAAACAATGCTTCTATAATAATTTTAATAGAAGAGTGCCACTATAATATTAATAATTAGAGCAGTGCCACTATAATTTTAGAGCAGTGCCACTATAATTTTAATTCTTACAATGGCACTGCACTGAATGTTATGTAATACCAACAATTAATAAATAAGACATTCGTGTATCAATCAGATATCCCCACTGTCACCATTACTCGACTGATGAAGTTCATTGTTCACAGGAAGTACAGTGCTGCACTCTCAAGGATGGTGAAGATATTTCTTATCGGCACTCCTCTGGCAAAACAATGATGGTGAATGTATTTCTTCATTTTTTGGTTCACCTTGCCTCAGTGGGAAACAGCAAGCGTTTAAACTCGTAAACGGTCCAAACGATATATATACGTTTTTTCAACATTTGAAAGTATGTAAAAAAAGTAGATCTTCTTTTGTTTTTTTACATTTGAAAATGTGTAAAAAAACTTTGATCTAATTTTTTTTTGTTATATTTGAAAATACGTAAAAAAACATAGATCTATTTTTGCAGCACTACACATGTGAACGTAGATCTGCTTGGACCGTTTACGGGTTAAAAGAAAGAATTCTGTGTATTCAAAAAGCTTCAGAAAAAAGATAACTAACCGTTCCACCTGCGTCTTACTTATCAACTTGTATTAAGGTCAGTCAGACCATAAACACATAATTATGTGTAATAGAAACGTCCATTTGCTTCGTTACTGTACCAAATGAATACAGTAAATTTTGTTTATTTATGAATATTACACAGACTTACATTATATTATCTACTACAACAGAATAGCCTATAATCATGCAGATTATCTTGGTTTCTACTAACCATACCACGGACAGGGATAGAATCCACGATCAAGAGTCTCAAAACTCAGAACCGTCGCGTTAGCCTATGCTAACCTTCCTATGGTGTAGAAATATACCTAGCTGGACAAATCTTATTGTGGCTAGCTGGTCCAGTGGCTAATGCGACGGTCTGGAGTTTGAGACTCTGACCGCGGGTTCTATCCCTGCCCCTGGTATGGTTTGTTTGCAATGTGTCATTACTGAATTTTGTGAGTTGGTTTCTACTGTCCCCAGTTTCAACACCTAAACTGAGGGACTGACTATCTCATCTTTTACTAGCCTTATATATTAATTTTTATAGTCTTCAGATTATGTCTATGTATTTATAAAGCCACAGGATGGCAAAACATCTATAGAACACAAATACAAAAGCAAAAGACTCGGAAGGCAGTGCAACATGCCCCAAATGAAAAGCAAGGGTGCCATGAGTATGCTATGAGACAACACAAGAAGTGTCAGGGGCCCAAGACTGTTCAACTGCCTCCCAGCAAACATAAGGGGATTACCAATAGACCCCCTGGTTGTCTTCAAGATCCCTGGTTGTCTTCAAGAGGGAGCTGGACAGAAAGTCAGTACCTGACTAGGGGGGCTGTGGTTCCCACGTTGGTTTACATGCAACCAGCAGTAACAACCTCGTTGATCAGTCCCTGATCTACCACCAGACTTGGTCATGGACCATGCCAAGGTGGGGGGCACTAACAAAACCTAACCTAACCTAACTTAAGCTAACCTAATTTAACCTAGCTAAAACTAACCTAACAAAAGATAACCTATCTAAAGCTAACCTAACCTAACCAAACCTTACCTAACCTACCTAAATCTAATCAAACTTACTTTGTCATTGCAGAAATAAGAACGACACGTCTCTGTTTAAACTGATTACCTGGAGAGGGTTTCGGGGTCAGCACCCCTGTGGCCTGGTCTGTGATCAGGCTGGTGCTGGATCAAGGTAAGTTTATTCAGGTATACATAAATACAGTATACATAAATACCAGTGTCACTGATGTGTATAGTAGCAAAGTCATGGAGAAAATTATCAGGAGGAGAGAGGTGCAGCACTGGAAGGGAACAAGAGCATAAACGCCAACCAGTATGGATTTATAGAAGGCAAATCCTGTGTCACAAACCTACTGGAGTTTTATGATAAAGTAACAGAAGTAAGACACGAGGAGAGAGGGGTGGGTTGATTGCATCTCTTAGACTGCAAGAAGGCATTCGACACAGTAACTCACAGGAGATTGGTGCAGAAGCTAGAGGATCAGGCGCATATAACAGGAAGGGCGCTACAATGGATCAGACAATACCTGACTGGAAGGTAACAACGAGTCATGGTACATGATGAGGTATCAAAGTGGGCACCTGTGATGAGCGGGGTCCCACAGGGGTCGGTCTTAGGACCAGCGCTATTTCTGGTATATATGAACGACATGAGGGAAAGGGGTTAGACTCAAAAGTGTCCTTGTTTTTAGATGATGTGAAGTTAATGAGGAGAATTAATCAGACAGGACTACAAAGAGACCTGGACAGGCTGGACACAGGTCCAGCAACTGGGTTCTCGAATTTATCCCCGCCAAATGCAAAGTCATGAAGATTGGGGAAGGCAAAGAATACCGCAGATGGAGTATAGGCTAGGTGGCCAAAGACTGCAAACCTCGCTCAAGGAGAAAGATCTTGGGGTGAGTATAACACCGAGCACATCTCCTGAGGCACACATCAACCAGATAACTGCTGCAGCATATGGGCGCCTGGCAAACCTGAGAGCAGCGTTTCGATACCTTAGTAAGGAATCATTCAAGACACTGTACTGGAGTATGCAGCACCTATTTGGAACCCACACTTGAGAAAGAATGTCAAGAAATTAGAGAAAGTGCAAAGGTTTGTGACAAGGTTAAGGGAAATCGGCCTGACGACACTGGAGGACAGGAGGGTTAGGAGAGACATGATAACGACATACAAAATACTGCGTGGAACAGACAAGGTGGACAGAGACAGGATGTTCCAGAGATGGGACACAGCAACAAGAGGTCACAATTGGAAGATGAAGACTCAGATGAGTCAAAGGGATGTTAGGAAGTATTTCTTCAGTCATAGAGTTGTCAGGAAGTGGAATAGCCTAGAAAGTAATGTAGTGGAGGCAGGAACCATACATAGCTTTAAGGTGAGATATGATAAAGCTCATGGAGCAGGGAGAGAGGACCTAGTAGCAATCAGTGAAGAGGCAGGGCCAGGAGCTGAGTCTCGACCCCTGCAACCACATTCGAGTACAGTTACACATTATATCATACACAGCAGCATATGTGTAGAGAACCTACAATAACCCAAGTCAGACAGAGTGACTTATTTCCATTGGGGTCTTTTCGTTACCTTATCAATAATATTACATTAATATAAAAAATAAAATGTTGCAGATAAAAATTATACAAAAATGACACATAAAACAAATTATATAAAATATTGAATAAAAGATGATAAAGATAGAATGAGTAGATCACAAGAATTATGATAATATAAAAAAAAATATGAAGAATACAAAATTACAGCGGTACCTCGAGTTACGAACTTAATTTGTTCCAGACGGCTGTTCAAGTGCCGATACCGAACAAATTTGTTCCCATAAGGAATAATGTAAATTAGATTAGTCCATTTCAGACCCCCAAAATATACTTACAAAAGCACTTACAAAAATACACTTACAAAAGCACTTACAAAAATACACTTACAAAAGCACTTACAAAAATACACTTACGTAATTCTTCGAGTTGGGAGCTGTACGAAACTCGAGGTACCACTGTATAACAGAGTTCACTCTAAAAATTAATTATCAATCTGTTGGAATATAATGACAAACAGACGACAATGAATATATATTAGAAATTAATAAACATCTCAAGGGAATGCATTTATCGTCCTAATAACAGGTGTTGCTATGGGCTTGTCCCTCCTTGGTGGGACAGTCAGACAGCCATTGCAAATAGCAGTAGGTTGTGTAGGGTCTTATCAACCAATCTGTTACTGCTGGCCACACATAAACCGATGCACGAACCACAGCCTGGCTGATCAAGTACTGACTTTAGGTGCCTGTCCAGCGCCTTCTTCAAGACAATCAGGATCTATTGGTAATCCCCCTTATGTATGCTGGGAGGCAGTTGAACAGTCTTGGGCCCCTGACACTTAATGGCATGTTCAGCAACTTAAATACAAATTGCAGACTGGCGGTGCCACAACACTGGAGCCGGAACTAAGGTGCACTCACCTCTTGTCTACGTTAATGTTTTTCGTAAATGCAGTCGAAAAAGTTCATCCAGAATTCCGTAGCACATGCTATGGAGGCCTTTCAACGTGCTGCCCCATTATACACGTACTTTTTCAGTTGCATTCACAAAAAATCAAACTATGGAGATGAACTATGTTTTTTTGCTAATATTTCCCAAAGTAAGAATTTGCACAAGAAAAAAGGTATATATTTCATGGAATATACAGATTTTAAGCACAAAAATATGAAAAAAAATGCAGGAATTCCGTCATAACTTATTACAGTTGTGACCGGATGTGGAAGTGTAAATTACTCTTTATCTAAAATTTTGTCATAAATTGCAACCATGTATAAACGAAGAAACCTTTTCTTACGGGATTCTTTCCCTTTGAAACTTTGAGTTCATTCCTTTGTCCTAGTTCAGTATCAAAAATTTTTGGGGGCCCAGCCCCGGACCCTTTAGTAACTCGAAATCTGTAAAATTTTTGTAACTTGTCATGTTTGGAAAACCCTACCTGGATTCATTCCTTTGAAAATTTGATTCATACCCTGTAACTTGCTCACTATCAAATTTTGGGTCCAGCCCCCCTAGCCCAAATTATGAAACCTCTGTCCCTTTTTGACTACCGCCCCACAGGGGTAGGGGGACTACCCCCCACGGATGGGATGGGTGACTACCGCCCCAGGTGGTAGGGGTGACTCCCGCCCACAGGATGGGTATTGGGGTACTACCCCCACGGGATGGGTATGGGGTGACTACCACCCACAGGAGGGGTATGGGGTGAAACCGCCACAGGAGGGGGTATTTGGTGACTCCCACCCACGGGATGGGTATGTGGGACCCCACCCAAGGATGGGTAGGGGGACTACCACCCACAGGGGGGTATGGGGTGACTACCCCCCACAGGATGGTAGGGGGTGACTCCCCCAAGGATGGGTATGGGGTACTACCGCCCACGGATGGGTATGGGGTGACTACGCCCAAAGGAGGGGTATGGGGTGACACCGCCCACGGAGGGTTTTTGGGTGACCCCGCCCACGGGAGGGGCATGGGGTACTACCGCCCACAGGAGGGGCATGGGGGACTCCCCCCACAGGAGGGGCATGGGGTGACTACCGCCCACAGGATGGGCAGGGGTACAAACCGCCCCAGGATGGGCCCAAAGGGGTGACACCGCCCCAGGGGCATGGGGTGACTACCCCCACAGGAGGGGCAGGGGGTACTACCGCCCACGGGATGGGCATGGGGTGACTACCGCCCACAGGATGGGTATGGGGCTACCCCCCACGGATTGGTAGGGGGTTTATACCACCCACAGGAGGTTGGGTACACCACCCAAAGGATGGGTAGGGGGTGACTACCACCCACAGATGGGTAGGGGTGACACCACCCAAGGAGGGGTATGGGTGGTCCACCCCAGGATGGGTATGGGGTGGCTCCACCACGGAGGGATGGGTGACACCGCCCACAGGATTTGCATGGGGTGATCCCGCCCAAAGGGATGGGTATGGGGTGACACCGCCCACAGGATGGGTAGGGGTGACTACCCCCCACAGGATGGGTATGGGGTGACTACCGCCACAGGAGGGGTATGGGGTGACTACCCCCCACGGAGGGTAGGGGGTCTACCGCCCACAGGATGGGTAGGGGGGTGACTACTGCCCCGGGATGGAGGGGTACTACCACCCACGGAGGGGTAGGGGTGACTACCCCCCAAAAGGAGGGGTATGGGGATACCCCCACAGGAGGGGTAGGGGGTAAAAACCACCCACAGGTGGGTAGGGGTGACTACCACCCACAGAGGGTTTGGGTGACTACCCCCACAGGAGGGGTATGTGGTACCCACCCCACAGGGGGGTAGGGGGTTACTCCCACCCACAGGAGGGGTAGGGGTGCTACCACCCCGGAGGGGTATGGGTGACTACCACCCACAGAGGGGTAGGGGGTGACTACCACCCACAGGATGGGTAGGGGGTGACTACCCCCCACAGGAGGGGTATTTTTGGGACTACCACCCACAGGAGGGGAGGGATGACTACCCCCCAAGGGTTTGGGATGGGTGACTACCACCCAACGGATGGGTATGGGTACTACCACCCAAAGGAGGGGAAAGGGGTGATCCACCCACAGGGGGGTATGGGGTGGCTACCACCCACAGGATGGGGTAGGGTTGTGACTACCACCCAAAGGATGGGTAGGGGTGACTACCGCCCCAGGAGGGATGGAGTGACTACCGCCCACGGGAGGGTATGGGTGACTACCGCCCACGGGAGGGTAGGGGGTGACTCCCGCCCACAGATGGGTTGGGGGGTGACTCCCCCCACGGGAGGGGTATGGGGTGCTCCACCCACAGGGGTAGGGGGTGATCTCCCCAAAGGAGGGGTAGGGGTACTTCCCACCCACAGATGGGTAGGGGTGACTACCACCCACAGGGGGGTAGGGGTACTCCCACCCCGGGAGGGGTATGGGGGAAACCCCCCACAGGAGGGTTTTGGGGTGACTACCCCCCCACAGGAGGGTAGGGTGCTCCCACCCACAGGATGGTATTGGTGACTACCCCCACGGGAGGGTATGGGGTGACTACCACCCCAGGATTATGGGGATACCACCCAAGGAGGGGTATGGGGGACTACCACCCACAGGATGGGTATGGGGGACTACCCCCACGGAGGGTATGTGTGACTACCACCCACAGGTGGGATGGGATACTAACCACCCACAGGAGGGTTTATGGGGTGATACCCCCCACGGGATGGGAAAGGGGTGCACCACCAAGGATGGGTATGGGTATCCCCCCCCCAAAGGATGGGTATGGGATGCTACCACCCACAGAGGGGTATGGGTGACTCCACCCACAGGATGGATTGGTGACAACCACCCCCAGGAGGGGATGGGTGACTACCACCCACAGGAGGGTAGGGATGACTACCCCCCACGGAGGGTAATGGGGTGACTACCACCCACAGGATGGGTATGGGATGACTCACCCACAGGATGGGTATGGGGTGACTACCCCCCAAAGGATGGGTATGGGGTGACACCACCCACAGATGGGTTGGGGGGACTACCACTCAAGGATGGGTAGGGGTGCTACCCCCCACGGGATGGGTATGGGGTGATACACCCACAGGATGGGTAGGGGGTGACCCCCACCCACAGGATGGGTATGGGGGACTACCACCCACAGGTGGGTATGGGATGATCCCACCCCGGGATGGGTAGGGGGTGACTCCCCCCCCACGGAGGTAGGGGGTGACTACCACCCACAGATGGGTAGGGATGACTACCACCCACAGAGGGTATGGGGGACTACCACCCCCAGGATGGGTAGGGGTGCTACCCCCCACAGGATGGGTTTTGGGGGTGATACCACCACAGGATGGGATGGGGTGACTACCACCCACGGAGGGTATGGGGTGACACCACCCCAGGAGGGGTATGGGGTGACTACCCCCACGGGGATGGGTATGGGGTCCCTCCCACCCTCAGGAGGGGTAGGGGTGACTACCACCCACGGAAGGGTAGGGGGGACTACCACCCACAGGATGGTTGGGGTGACTACCACCCACGGGTTTTTTTTTGGGGGTGAAAAAAAAAAACCCCCCCCACAGGATGGTATGGGGTGACCCACCCACAGGATGGGTGGGGGTGACTCCCAACCCACGGGAGGGGGTAGGGGTGACTACCCCCACAGGATGGGTAGGGGGTGAAACCACCCTCAGGATGGGTATGGGGTGACCCACCCACGGGAGGGTAGGGGGTGACTACCACCCACGGGGAGGGGTATGGGGTGCACCCCCCACAGGAGGGTATGGGGGGACTACCACCCACAGGATGGGTATGGGGTGACCCCCACCCACAGGAGGGATGGGGTGACTACCACCCCAGGATGGGTATGGGGTGACCCACCCCACAGGTGGGTAGGGGGTGACTACCCCCCCTCGGGATGGGTAGGGGGTTGACTACCACCCACAGGGGGGTATGGGGGATACACCCCAAGGGGATGGGGGACTACCACCCACAGGATGGGTATGGGGTGACTACCCCCCACAGGATGGGTAGGGGGTGACTACCCCCACAGGAGGGGTAGGGGTGACTACCCCCCACGGGATGGGTAGGGGGTGACTACACCCCACAGGATGGGTTTTGGGGGCTACCACCCACGGGATGGGTATGGGGTGACTACCACCCACAGGATGGGTATGGTGTGACTACCACCCACAGGATGGGTATGGGGTGACTACCACCCACAGGATGGGTATGGGGTGACTACCGCCCAAGATGGTATGGTGTGACTACCCCCCCGGGAGGGGTAGGGGGTGAACCCCCCACAGGATGGGTATTTTTGACTACCACCCACAGGAGGGGTATGGGGTGACTACCCCCGGGGAGGGGGATGGGTTGCATAATAAACTTTAAAAACTAACGTCGGGGAAAAATATCAATATTACCTAAAATTTCGCCTAATTTAATAAAAAACTATATTTAGGCATAGGTACACATAAGTATAAATTATTGTAATCATAAGTAAGCGCTAAACCCACAGGGATTACAGTGTAAAATACCCCGGATGATACCCCTAAAAAAAGTCAGTGACATTTCCACAAATAATTTTTTGTCATATATCCCCTGGGAAATGAGAGATAATCCTGTTTGTTCCAAGGAAACGGAGCCAGCTGCAGTTCCCTGGATCAAAAACCCTTCACCAAGCCCCCAGAAGCTGGCTAAAAGTAATCTGATGACCAGGTTCACAAAATATATAAGGACAAGTGTCCCAGAAAGAACGGGGGAAATTTATCACTGACACTGAGGCGACAGAGAGACAGACACGTCCACACCCGACGACAGCTGGAGCACAACTAGTACTTCCAGCAATGTAGTGTTGTTTATGGTTTATAGGACCAGTCAGAAGCATCACCGTAACTTTATGTTGTTAAGGGTCACCAAAACCTGAGTCAAACTCAACAATAACACCTTACATACTATTATTATCTTTATTTATTACAAGTACAAGGTATATATGTGCCAGGTATACAAGTACATGTACCATGTATACAAGTACATGTACAAGGTATACAAGTACATGTACAAGGTATGCAAGTACATGTACCAAGTATACAAGTACATGTACCAAGTATACAAATACATGTACCAAGTATACAAGTACATGTACAAGGTATACAAGTACATGTACAAGGTATACAAGTACATGTACAAGGTATTCAAGTACATGTACAAGGTATACAAGTACATGTACAAGGTATACAAGTACATGTACTAGGTATACAAGTACATGTACAAGGTATACAAGTACATGGTATAAACCTTGGTAATAAATACCGACAAATTGGTTTAGAAAGACACGTAAGCAAACACTATAACATATTTATTAGAAAACGTTTCGGTCCTGGGACCTTGATCACTTCTAACATACAGAGGTAGAAAGACATTATATATATAGGCGGAGAGTGAGATGTGACGCACGTGACCTGAGGAATGTCATAAGAACATAAGAATGGAGGAACACTGTAGAAGGCCTACTGGCCCATGCGAGGCAGGTCCTTATCAAAACAACCTCTACCTATGATGAGGACAAGGTATACAAGTACATGTACAAGGTATACAAGTTTTGGCAGTCATTACAAGGGATTATGTATACCCCTGCAGAGGATGGAGGCTTGTCCTGCCTACTACTGGTGATGTCCTTGATGGTCGTGGTTGTGGAGGTGGATACTTGGAATGATGTTTTGGCAAAGATGTTGGAAACATGTTTGGCAATGGAGTTGGTGGGAAGGACTATGTATCTCTTCTCGGCAGTGTCTTCTCTGGGTGTGTTGAAGATGTTTAGTGCTCGCCGTCTGCAGTCTCTGATGAAGTGACGAGGATAGTGGAGTTTGGAAAATACCTGTTCAATTATAGTGCATTCTTCCTCAAGGAACTCGTTGCTGCAGATTCTGAGTGCACGCAGGAAGAAGCCTATAATTACACCACGTTTGGTTTTGGTGTCGTGGTGAGAGTAGAAGTGGAGAAGATCGTTTTGGTTGGTGGGTTTTCGATAGACTTTAAACGAAGTTCGTGGTCAGCTTTGCAGAGTAGAACATCAAGGAAAGGAAGAGTGTTGTCGACCTCTTCTTCAAGTGTGAACTGGATTGAAGGCTCGACCTGGTTGAGCTTGTCTTGAGAGCTTGAACGTGAAGCGTTTAGGAGTTAGAGGAGAATGTCGTCAACATAACGGAGCCAGGTGACAGACGAAGGAATAATGGTGGAGAAACGTTCGGCTTCTAGATGTTCCATGTATAGGTTCGCTAGGACTGCACTGAGTGGCGAACCCATGGGTAGTCCAAAAGTCTGCTGAAAGAGGTGATTTTCAAAAGAGAAACACGTAAAGCCAACACATAGTTCAACCAGGTCGATGAAGTCGCTGGCTGGAATGGAAGATCAAGTGAATCGTCAATTTTCTTGCGCAAGAGATCGATGGCTTGTTTAGTAGGTACTTTAGTGAATAGGGAAGTCACGTCAAGGCTGGAAAGTTCTTGTTCCTGATGCTGATGTTGCGAATGCGATTGAGAAGATCACCTGAGTGTTTGACATGTGCTGGACTGATAGTGCCCAAGAGTTTCGAGAGGTGTTTTGGCGAGAATTCCTGAGAGCTTGTGGGAGCACTGCCTATTCCGAGGATATGGGCCTCAGTGGATACCAGCTTGTGAGTCTTTGGCAGGGCCGTACATTCTGGCAGGTCTGGGGTTGCTGGGCATGGTGTGCAGAAGTTTCTTCCCTTGTTCTGAGCTCCTCAGAATGCGGCGAGTCCTTTGAAGAAAAGTTTTAGTAAGGTTGTCCACTTGGTTAGTTGTGAGAGGTTTGTAGGTATCTGGGTCATTAAGTAGATTGAGCATTTTGTTCCTGTAATCGTCAGTGTTCATGATAACAACACCACCTCCTTTATCAGCGGTGGTGACCCTGATGGTCGTGTCTTCTGCTAAACCTTTGAGTGCATTGATGTAACGTCGGGGTATGACTGGGGAGCTGCGTGTTGAGATGGCTGCTGAGATGATGCCTTGAGGATAGCCTTTTTGGAAGTCGGAGTCATTGTGTCTGTAGTTTTTGGCGATGAAATTGAGGTCTTGTTTTGGTTTCGTAATTCCTGTTGCGAATTTGAGGCCTAAGCTGAGGGCTTCAGTTTCTGTGGTTGACAGTGGACGAGATGAAAGATTTTGAATAATTTCAGGAATTACGAAACCAAAACAAGACCTCAATTTCATCGCCAAAAACTACAGACACAATGACTCCGACTTCCAAAAAGGCTATCTTCAAGGCATCATCTCAGCAGCCATCTCAACACGCAGCTCCCCAGTCATACCCCGACGTTACATCAATGCACTCAAAGGTTTAGCAGAAGACACGACCATCAGGGTCACCACCGCTGATAAAGGAGGTGGTGTTGTTATCATGAACACTGACGATTACAGGAACAAAATGCTCAATCTACTTAATGACCCAGATACCTACAAACCTCTCACAACTAACCAAGTGGACAACCTTACTAAAACTTTTCTTCAAAGGACTCGCCGCATTCTGAGGAGCTCAGAACAAGGAAGAAACTTCTGCCACCATGCCCAGCAACCCCAGACCTGCCAGAATGTACGGCCTGCCAAAGACTCACAAGCCTGGTATCCCACTGAGGCCCATATCCTCGGGAATAGGCAGTGCTCCCCACAAGCTCTCAGGAATTCTCGCCAAACACCTCTCGAAACTCTTGGGCACTATCAGTCCAGCACATCTCAAACACTCAGGTGATCTTCTCAATCGCATTCGCAACATCAACATCAGGAACAAGAAACTTTCCAGCCTTGACGTGACTTCCCTATTCACTAAAGTACCTACTAAACAAGCCATCGATCTCTTGCGCAAGAAAATTGACGATTCACTTGATCTTCCCATTCCAGCCAGCGACTTCATCGACCTGGTTGAACTATGTGTTGGCTTACGTGTTTCTCTTTTGAAAATCACCTCTTTCAGCAGACTTTTGGACTACCCATGGTTCGCCACTCAGTGCAGTCCTAGCGAACCTATACATGGAACATCTAGAAGCCGAACGTTTCTCCACCATTATTCCTTCGTCTGTCACCTGGCTCCGTTATGTTGACGACATCTCCTCATAACTCCTAAACGCTTCAACGTTCAAGCTCTCCAAGACAAGCTCAACCAGGTCGAGCCTTCAATCCAGTTCACACTTGAAGAAGAGGTCGACAACACTCTTCCTTTCCTTGATGTTCTACTCTGCAAAGCTGACCACGAACTTCGTTTTAAAGTCTATCGAAAACCCACCAACCAAAACGATCTTCTCCACTTCTACTCTCACCACGACACCAAAACCAAACGGGTGTAATTATAGGCTTCTTCCTGCGTGCACTCAGAATCTGCAGCAACGAGTTCCTTGAGGAAGAATGCACTATAATTGAACAGGTATTTTCCAAACTCCACTATCCTCGTCACTTCATCAGAGACTGCAGACGGCGAGCACTAAACATCTTCAACACACCCAGAGAAGACACTGCCGAGAAGAGATACATAGTCCTTCCCACCAACTCCATTGCCAAACATGTTTCCAACATCTTTGCCAAAACATCATTCCAAGTATCTACCTCCACAACCACGACCATCAGGACATCACCAGTAGTAGGCAGGACAAGCCTCCATCCTCTGCAGGGGTATACAATAATCCCTTGTAATGACTGCAACAAGTTATACGTGGGCGAAACATCAAGGGACCTCCAAACACGTATTTCAGAACACCAATACGCAAGCAGGTCTGACGACACAAGGAATGCCTGCGTACAACACCGTAATTCACACAAACCACTTGATAAACTACAGAAACTCAAGACTTATCGCCACAGAAGACAACACTCAATACCGAAGAATCCTGGAATCATCACTTATTTCTATATCCGACAACTTCAACCAGAATAGTGGCTTCTATAACATAGCTGAACCACTTGCCAAGAAACTTCTTCATCGCTATCCCACATAAGAACACTGTAGAAGGTCTGCTCACAAACTTGTCCAGTCTCCTTTCCAAGCTACCCAAGTTTTTAGACTCTACAACCCAACTCGGTACATCATCAGATGCAGCATTCTTCACCTGACCTCAGCCGGACTATAAATACTCGCGTTCCTTCCACCCCAGGTAGTTCTGTTTGTGACTTGAAAAAGCCCACTGTGTGGGCGAAACGTAGTCAATAAAGGATCACATTATACTGCATTTGTGTTTATATTGCCATGTACAAGGTATACAAGTACATGTACAAGGTATACAAGTACATGTACAAGGTATACAAGTACATGTACAAGGTATAAAACTACATGTACAAGGTATACAAGTACATGTACAAGGTATGCAAGTACATGTACAAGGTATACAAGTACATGTACAAGGTATACAAGTACATGTACAAGGTATACAGATCATAGCTGACATCAGTGACATACTACTATATAGAAAGTCCCTTGTTATGCTGAGCATTTCCCGCAAATTAGGTCAGTTTTGTCCCAGGATGTGACCCACACCAGTCCACTAACACCCAGGATGTGACCCACACCAGTCCACTAACACCCAGGATGTGACTCACACCAGTCCACTAACACCCAGGATGTGACTCACACCAGCCACTACCACCCAGGATGTGACTCACACCAGTCCACTAACACCCAGGATGTGACTCACACCAGTCCACTAACACCCAGGATGTGACCCACACCAGTCCACTAACACCCAGGATGTGACTCACACCAGTCTACTAACATCCAGGTACCTACTTACTGCTAGGTAAACACTGACAGCAGGTGTAAGGTGACTAACACCCAGGTACCTACTTACTGCTAGGTGAACACTGACAGCAGGTGTAAGGTAACTAACACCCAGGTACCTACTTACTGCTAGGTGAACACTGACAGCAGGTGTAAGGTAACTAACACCCAGGTACATACTTACTGCTAGGTGAACACTGACAGCAGGTGTAAGGTAACTAACACCCAGGTACCTACTTACTGCTAGGTGAACACTGACAGCAGGTGTAAGGTAACTAACACCCAGGTACCTACTTACTGCTAGGTAAACACTGACAGCAGGTGTAAGGTAACTAACACCCAGGTACCTACTTACTGCTAGGTGAACACTGACAGCAGGTGTAAGGTAACTAACACCCAGGTACCTACTTACAACTACGGTAAAGTTCCTGCGGCTCCTCGTCCAGCAACAACCCATAAGACCCAACAATAACAACTTTCTGTAGTAAGATAAATTTTTTTTATTAATTTTTACGTTAATTCCAACTATATAGACCGACAGGTATACCTGTCAGGGTGTATATACCTCCTTGAGGGGTATCCCTTGATGGTGGTGAGGGCTCTTGATCCAAGGATGTGGATTTATCCCCCTGGATCCGGCCTAATTGCCTCCCTGTAGTCGCCTATTTGTGGTTGCTGGGGTCGAGCACCCTGCCTCCCCTGAGGGAAATTCCTACGGGTTTAGCGCTCCACCCTTTAAGTAGTCACGGTTTTCGTTTATCCTGAGATGGCTACGGGGGAGCGCTAAACTCGTCGGGGTCATACTGTGCTTCTTGGAGGGGGGTGGACTTTGAGGCGAGGAGGTTTGATCCGAGGAAGGAGAGCACAGCTCCCGTTCCGTGGATCAAGAGCCCTTACCAGCCTCCAGGATTTACCTGGATTAATATAACATTGTTTCGTCTGCGACAATAATAATAATAATAATAATAATAATAATAATAATAATAATAAAAATATTAATAAAATTAGTAATAGTAATTATATTATTATAATCAAGGGGGAAGCGCTAAACCTGGAGGATTATACAGCGCCTGGGGGGGGATGTGGAAGGCATTCAGGCTTAATTTGGGGAACTGGAGCACAGATACAATTCCCTAAATCAAGAGCCCCTCACCAACATCAAGGAACCGTCCTTGAGGGGAATAGTAATTATAATATTAAAAATAAAGAATAAATAATTATAAATAATTATAATACAAAATAAAAATTATAATTAGTATAATTAATATAGTAAATATATTTTTTTTTAGCTATCGACTAATTTGATTATTTCGGCAGATGGCATCGAGGGAGAACATCAACCAGGCGTTGACCAGAGTCGCAAAGTTCTTGGGCCCGCTGGTAAGTGTGGCCGGGTGCCACATGGTCGACTACCTGACCTCCGACCACTGGGATAGTCTCCTGCCGCCGCCGCTGCAGAGTGACCTCCTCCGTCTATCCCATCACGAACTGCTCGTTCTACCCTCCGCCTCGTTTGCATTTGACAGCGATGGTAAATTGGTCGCTGGTGGAATTTTTATCTCGTAATCTGTTGTGAATCGTGCAATTTTTTGTTTTTGCAGATTCAGTTGAAATTTTTTTTCCAGAATTGAATAGGTACACTTGCTGTCAGTGTTCACCTAGCAGTAAGCAGGTACCTGGACATTAGGTGATTGGTGTGGGTGGCATCCTGGGGACAGAATTAACCTAAGTTGTGGGAAATGCTCTACATAACCAGGGACTTTATATATAGTATGTCATTGATAACAGCTATGATCTGTATAAGTTGTATCATGTACTGATAGAAATAAACAGTACATGTATTATATCACACACTATTACAAACATATGTGTAGTCTAGTGGCCTGTGCACCTGTTCGTACTGAGTTAATACGGTACGAACGTAATATGGGAGCCTGTCCGGGAGGGTGTGCCCATATGGGCATGTGACATATGTCGAGTATGTGTAACATACTCCACATATGCCACACACAAGGGCAAGGAGCTATGACTTGATCCCTGCAACCACAGTTAGGTGAGTACTGTATGAAAACCTGTTCACTGCTAGGTGAACAGTGACAGCAGGTGTCAAGTGACTAACACCCAGGTACCTACTTACTGCTAGGTGAACACTGACAGTGTTCACAATTATTGTGCCTACTACATTCACACAACATTATACTCAAATATTAACCCTCTTCTCAAACTCCTCCTTGATAACTACAACAGAACACATAGGCATAACGCACAAATCACTATTTGATATCCCTCGTGTCCATCTCTCCCTGTGCAAAAATGCTAGGCACATGAAGGGCCTGAAGATCTGGAATTGATTGCCAGAATACACTAAAGGGCCCTGCCTGCAAATCAATTTAAGACCCTACTTAGAAATTACCTCATCAACCAAAATTAACAAAACACTACACTTAACACCTGCCAGTCACTCATAAAACTCCTTAATAATTTAAGACTGCAACAATATTTCGCCATTTACTTCGAACTTAAAATTCTTTCAGTTTCATTATTGTATATTGTGCTTGATGATTGCTTAATTATTTACTCACTGCTTCAAACTCAAAATTCTTTCAACTTCATTGTTTTAAATTGTGCTAAACTGTAATACTGTACTGTATTTTTATATGCTACATCAAAACCGTAATTATTCTCTACCAAACTTACCAAAACCGTAGAGCGTGAACTAGTTGGATATAGCCTCTTCTCACTTAGCGACGTATTTGTTTGCCGACACCTCGGACTTTCCACGGGCTCTCTGACCAGTATGCGTACCTAAATAATGTATATTAAAGCTGATGTCCTCTAAAATGTTTATTACATTATATAGTACAATACTGTATAAACATTTAAAAATACACTAAAAATGTTATAAATAGTGCAAAGGTGACATTAGTATGCTCCTCAGTTAGTGACAAATTTGTTTGGTATAAACCTTGGTAATAAATACCGACAAGTTGGTTTAGAAAGACACGTAAGCAAACACTATAACATATTTATTAGAAAACGTTTCGGTCCTGGGACCTTGATCACTTCTAGAAGTGATCAAGGTCCCAGGACCGAAACGTTTTCTAATAAATATGTTATAGTGTTTGCTTACGTGTCTTTCTAAACCAACAAATTTGTTTACCTACGTGACCTTAGGAACGGAACTCTGTCGTTAAGTGATGAGAGACTTTATTCAATTTTCTTCTATTCACTGTAAATCACCTAATGACTGTGTAAAATTACTGCACTGTTATTACCTTGTTAATCTTAAGTTAGTCTTTGGTTTGCCCAAAATTCTCTGCATATAAAGGGGCTTTTGGCATGGTCACCAAATTGTTACACTCCTTTGTACAAACATGCATCATGTTAAAATAAACTTATTGTTATTATGACCAACATTTCTAGATATTAGGGATTGAATCCCAGTCCCAGTTCAACCACACACACCTACTGAGTCAAATTACTACACCAAATCCTCAATTTAGTGAACTTCAGAAATACAGGACGAAGTCCGTTGGGTCAGTAGATTCAGAAGAAAAAATCTTCTGGTTACAGAATTAACCCAGTGTATGTTGGAAGACCACAGTGAAGTTAGCTGTAATGTAATAAGGCCCCCATTCAAGAAATTTTAATTAGATATACTGCAAAATGTTGGTTATTTTGTAAAAAATACGAAATTGTATAATAGCTTCAGGAAAAATAATTCATTCAGGTCACACTTAATGCCCTAGAAGGCCATGTGTGACCTTAAGACCCACCCCTGCTCTATTGTATAGTGCTTAATTTGACTAAATAATCATTACAGAATTGTCAGTTATTGTTACAGTCATGGTAGTATAATGCCAGCTCTATCCACAGTCACTTCCACTGGCCATCCACTCCCTTCCCTCTATTTGTCCGTTAATTCGAGAATTTACTGTATTTTTGTAGAGTTTAAATTGGATGTCAGTAAAAACTGAGACCAAAATTTCTATCACTCCAGTACAATATACTACAGTGGAACCTCGGTATATGACCAACTCCCTACTCGAACAAAGCTCAGCACTCGACCAAACAAATACAACCTGCCAGAACTTCACTGTAAACTATTTTGTGTTTCTTCGCATTTTTTGGTGTTTTTTGTATTATTTGTATAAATGAGTTATCATGGGGCTTATGATGATTAGTGATAACAGCCAACCAAACAGAAAATAGGTTGGGAAGAATTTGCTCGATACTCAGATGGAGCGGCACTCGAACAGCCTTCGCTGTATAGTCCTTGTGGCTTAGCGCTTCTTTTTTTATTATAATAATAATAATCGAACAGCCTTCTGGAATGAATTAAGGTCGCATACCAAGGTTACACTGTATCATTTTTTTTTTTGTATTTAATACTAACATGTAATAGTCAAGTCTATCTGCAACCTCTGATATCTTTAAAAATTGGGAATTTACATTTCTGGCAGTCCAGTTTATTATTCTTCTATTTTCAGGCGATACGGACACCTCCAAAGACTTTAATCTGTCCACCTGCAACCTCATCTCATTCCTAAAAGCCGTACATGACCACAGTTTACCCTCACTGGGCGTCACCACCTCTCTGCAGGAGGTGATATGTTATATTATCTGGTATATTGTTTTTGTCATACTTTTTTTACCAAAAGGTTTAAGTACAGTGTGATTTTTATGACTGTTTATTAAAAACACATTTCATCCACCAGTGGACGAAACATCTTTGCAATAAAATGCAATAAACCAAATATTGCATCTTAACATAATTTGCCATTGCATCATTGAAATACCTTTTTGGGCATCTTTTTTTCAGGGGCATCAAAATGAAAATATTTTTTGTAGTTAGGCAGACAATTATAAACCAAATTTTTAATGTTTTTTTCATCATATATAATATAAATCTTACCTCACCATCGTTCATAGGGGGAGGTAAATTTGGGGAGGGGGGGGGGTTAACAGGGGGTTTTTTGTGTAAAAGGGGTTTGGGACTTCAAGCAAGCGTGTTGGGGTAGGAGCGGGGGTGGTGAAGGGTTTTTATGACAATGTGCTTTGGAGTGGGTTCAAAGTAGCATTTACGAAAGGTTTTCCGGGGAAACCCCAGTTAGGGGAAACTTGAGTCCGGGAGGGGGAAGTACTTTTTCAAACACACTGAAGGAGGGATTTTAAAATGTTCATTTTTAAAAACTGTAGTGGCAAACAAAACCTCTGGCATGACAGTGATGGAGTAAATTTATTAGGGAAGTTCTTCTTCTATTTTCTGGTTACCCGGGGGTTTTGGGGGAAAGGGGTTTTTTTAAGGGTGTTAATAAAAAAAAAAATTCGGGAATTTGCCACCTCATCCCTGGGAAATTTAATTTTAATTTTATAAAACCCTTTCACCAAAAACAAAAACTTTGAAAACTTAAAGAATTGATAAATCATATTACCCTCAAATTACAGGATTTATTTTGCACATTTTGGTTATTACACAATTAAAAATTGCAGCATAATTTTAAAAACCCACTTTGTAAAATTAACTTATAAAGGGTTCCCTTTTGCGGGGGGGGAAAAAATTTATATGGACCCACATAATAAGTTGTTTTTTTTACCCCCCAAATACAACATATTTAAAAAAAACCACTGGAGGGGGTTTTTTAAGTTTTTCCCAAGTTAACAAAACCCAAGAAAAGTGATGAAAAAACTATTTAAATAAATGGACTTTTGACTCCAATTTGGCAAAAACCAACTTCTGAAAAATTTAACATTGCAGATGCCATCAGGTAGCCCAGATTGGGCAAGGAAGAAATCCCCGATCAACATTAAAAAGGAGGGGTGGGGAAAGTTTTTGGCCATCCCCGTGGTTAATTCTTTAACATCAACTTTAGTAACAAATGTCAACCATCCACCCTTTTGCCAACAATCAACAACCATCCCCCCTCACCCCCGTAAGGCCACCCATATTTTCCCCGCGTCTTTACAATCACCCGACAAAAACACCACAACCCCCCAATTTTTAAGGGAAACATTATATCTGTTTCATCTGTAGTCCAAGCATAAAAACAACATTAAAACACACAACCCTGGGAAAAACAATTTCATATTCACTTTTTTTTTTGTAAATCTGGAGGTCCAAAAAAAAAAAAAGTTTGTTTTCCTTTTTTTTTGGGCTCCCAGGAACGAAAAAAAACCCCCCCCCCCCCCCCTAAGTTTCTTCAGTTTATACAACATGGGTTTTTAAAAACACCGGGATTTTCCCGGGAAATAACTACTGTGTAATATGAAGGTCTACCGTAAAAAATTTTGAAAAACTTAAAGCTTTAATTTATAAATTTTGCCACTAATTTAAAAAATCACTTTTTACTATGGAAGCACTTCACCCCTTCTCTTTTTGGAAATTTGGGAAAAAATGCCAACACTACTTTTGGCTTTTGGGGGCCCTTATTTAAACAAAATTTTGGGTTTTTTTGGGGCCAGAGTAAACGCTGGATAACTGAAGGGCCCCGGAAAACCGGAGCCACTGATACAGGGGGCCCGCCTAAACCTCCACTACGATGTAAAATTTGCAATGGGGTTTAAAAGTATTGTTTTGTTTATAATAGTAATTATTCATTTTTTTATAGGTTTTTGCACTGTACGGCTCCAGCGATGTCACGACACTGAAAATTAAAGGAATAATGTCGGAGAAGAAGACACACGAAGTGGAGGTCATGAGTCGGGTGGTGGCTCAGCTTGCTAAAGGTCAGCTCTACCTTACATATTATTGTCCAGATATATAACTTTTCCTCCATGGGGAAGTGGAACAGAATTCTTCCTCCGTAAGCCGTGTGTGTCGTAAGAGGCGACTAAAATACCAGGAGCAAGGTGCTAGTAATCTCTTCTTTTGTATATATATTATTAAATATAAAAAGAGAAACTTTTTTCATTTTAGGTCATCCTGCCTCAGTGGGTTTGTTGAAAAAAATAAATTTTCAACAAGACAGATTGGCCTGAAAAAGAAGTCACTTTCACCATCATTCACTCCATCACTGTTTTGTCAGAGGTGTGCCAACACTACACCTCTGATTTTAAGTTTGTTTATGTACAGGTACACACAAGTACAATTATCATAGTGTAAATTACATAGGATAATCCAAAAAAGTCAGACAAAGTGACTTATTTCCATTGGGTTCCTTCAAAATTTAACATCCTCTCCCCTCTTACTGCTTCTTCCTCTCCTTCTCTTTCCTTTCTAAGTCCCTGTAAATCTCTCCATGCTATACTTTAATCTAGCTGGAAAAACAGTAAATCTCAGTTACCCATATGTAATCCTTTCATATAGCAAACCATTGCTGGGTTGGTAGTGCACTTGCCTCACACACTGAGGTCCATGGTTTGATCCCCAGTATGGGTGGATACAGTAGGATGTGTTTCCTTAGGACACCTGCTGTCCATGTTCACCTAGCCATGATCCTCACTGTGTGAGCTGAGTGTGGTGCCACTCTGGATGACCACCAAGAAACTTACACTTACCTTTGACAAAACCTTCTACATTATATTTGGGAGCAGAGCAAATAATATCCAACTAAATATTATGATTAACAATACAGTGGTACCTCGAATTTTGAACAGCTCCCAACTCGGACAATTATTTAAGTGTATTTTTCTAAGTGCTTTTGGAAGTGTATTTTTGGGGGTCTGAAACTGACTAATCTCATTTAGATTATTCCTTATGGGAACAAATTGGTTTGGTATCGGCACTCGAACAGCCTTCTGGAACATATTAAGTTCGTAACTCAAGGTACCACTGTACTCTTATTGCTAAACATAATGAGGGGAAATTTCTAGATCTGCACCTTGACAGCAACTTGAAATTCAACACCCATATCCATCACATAACAAAAAGTGTCTAAAACTGTTGGCATCCTCTCAAAGATACGCTATTATGTACCACAAACAGCATTACAAGTACTATACTACTCACTGATCTATCCCTACCTCACCTATGCTATTTGTCCCTGGGGATCTACTACAGCAAATCACCGTAAGATGACGATAACTCAAAATAAAGCTGCAGTATGAATGATCACACAATCCACTGCTAGACAACACATCCCCTTACTCTTCAAAAACCTAAATCTCACTATATATAACATTCACTCTTACTACTGTGCATACTACATATACAGAACAATAAATTCTTTTACTACTGTGCATACTACATATACAGAACAGTAAATTCTTTTACTACTGTGCATACTACATATACAGAACAGTAAATTCTAATATCAGTCTCAACCTGAAATGCTTTCCTGATAGCTGCAACACAACTTATAGTCATAATACTAAACACAAAAATCTCCATGACATTCCCCATATGCATTTTAACTTTTGTAAAAACTCAGTGTGTATAATAGAACCCAAAATCTGGAACTCCCTGTCAGGGTAACCAGGGTTTGGGAGGGGATTGAACTTGCACTGGCCTGGAGTTTTACCACCCATTAGTTCAATTCCCACCCATACCCTGGTATGTTTACACGAAATAAAGTATCGTTAAGGATAAAGAAAGCTGCTAACATGCCGGGCATTTCCTGCCGACTGATCGTAATGTTTACACACTTCTTAAAACCAGAAACAGGTTATCAAGTGGTCAGTTTTAATTATGTATTATCACAACAATGGGAGGTAGCAAAAATTTATAATTAATAAAATATACAGTAGAGACGTAGCAAAAAAAATTACAATTAGTACAGTTTACATTAGTACAATTTTAAGTGCTATTAATACTTTAAATTGTTTGTTCTCCTTGTAATTCCCAAATTTGTTGTTTGTATATCTTAATGTATTTATACATAAGCAATTAATAATTGCCATTATAGGCTTAGGTTTGCCCAGAATGCTCTGCACAACTATGAACTTTCTCTGTGTAACAACTGTCACCCATCTCTGTACAAACATTGAATTCTGTGGGAGTAATATTATTATTATTATTTAGATCAGATAGTTACAGTAATTTAACTTCTCTAACCAGATCAGACTTGTCTGACTTTCTTGGGTTATCCTGGAGGGTAATGTACACATATGTTGCTATGTATGGTAACTTATGTAACTGTATTTATGTATATCTGTACCTGAATAAATGTACGAACTTACTAATCATTTATTTATGGTATTTATTCTCTTGTATATCTGTTATCATTTCTCTTCCTTACCCCCCTATGTCCAATGTGACGATTTAATTCTCCACAAAACTAAGCTAAAATTTATTAAAATATCCTGCCGTAACATCAGCATATTATACTTCGGTCAGAAATATAAAAGCAGTTTTTTTCTCTAGAAATTTTTAATTTTAATGTAAGAGATAAGATTTTCTTCGGGTTTTTAACCCTGGAGGGTTAGCCACCCAGGATAACCCAAGAAAGTCAGTGCGTCATCAAGGACTGTCTGTCTTATTTCCATTGGGGTCCTCAATCTTGTCCCCCAGGACACGACCCAAACTAGTTGATTAACACCCAGGTACCTACTTGCTGCTAGGTGAACAGGACAACAGGTGTAAGGAAACACGTTGAAATGTTTCCACCCTGCCGGGAATCGAACCCGGGCCCTTCTTTTTTTTTTCAACATGTTGACTGTCTCCCACTGAAGCAGGGTGACCGAAAAAAAAGAAACAGTATCACCATCATTCACACTATCACTGTCTTGGCAGAGATGGTCAGATATGACAATTTAGATGTTACTCTTAACAGCAAATATCTCAAACCCCTCCTTTAACCCTTTGATTGTTTATGCCGTATATATACGTCTTACGAGCCACTGTTTCTGATGTATTTATACGCGTAAGACGTATATATACGTCTTACGCGCCACTGTTTCTGATGTATTTATACGCATAAATTCTAGTGGCTTCAAATCAAGCAGGAGAAAGCTGGTAGGCCTACATGTGAGAGAATGGGTCTGTGTGGTCAGTGTGCACCACATAAAAAAAATCCTGCAGCACACAGTGCGTAATGAGAAAAAAAAAAAACTGACCGTTTTTTTTGGATTAAAATGCCGACTTTGAGGTGTATTTTCGTATAGTATTTATCGTTGTATTCTCGTTTTCATTGTCTCAGGTGATAAAATGGAAAACATATTACAGAAATAGAGATGATTTTCATTACTTTCATGATGAAAACGACCTTGAAATTGAGCTCAAAGTAGCAGAAATGTTCGATTTTTACCAATGTTCAGGAGTACGCAAATCACACTACACGTCCAATACACTTCAACTGGGGAGTCTGATATTCTTTCACTAGTACACTGATATTATTTATACCATTTTTACAATAATGCAGTAGCCTGCATAACAGTAAATTTTGTATTTTTTTGTATGAATAAAAAATCAAAATAGAAAGCTATAGTAATATAAGAGGGGCCTAGAGATGTGACTAATGAACAGAGGATATGTTATTTTAGTGCCAAGAATGTCTACCTTGTTTATTCTGGACCCTATTTTGAAATTGGCATCTTTTTTAGTTTGCGTGAAATTGGCCAAATTGCCAATTTCTGACCACTTTATTGGGTAGTTCAAATCGGTAAATGGGCGGTTTCTTGTACTCAACTGATAGAAAAAATGGATTTCTAAAGAAATAGCTATGAGTTTGGCCAACTGGAACAACAGAACTGGCCAAAAACAGGGCTCAAAGTTAGCGAAATAGCTGATGCATGTATGTTGCCGAGACCGCTAACTTCGCGGGAGCATAATTCCGTGAGTTTTCGACCAAATTTCGTACTTTTGGTGTCATTACCATCGGGAAAAGATTCTCTATCATTTCATAAGAAAAAATAATTTTTTTTTTTCCAAAACTTTTGCGACATAGAATGACAGTTTCAGAAAGGGGCCTGCGACAGTCAAAGGGTTAAAGTGAAGGCATTGTACTTCGCACCTCCAGGACTCAAGTCTGGCTAACCAGTTTCCCTGAATCCCTTCACAGAATATTACCCAGCTCACACACCTACAGATATACAATTGAAATTTCGGTTTAGAGAGTTTCAAAGCAGAGTTGGATTATCTTCAAATATCTCGAAGTTAGTTGTATAAGCTTTAAAAAATTAAATAATTTTCATCTATGGCAGCATTACACTCTGTAGATTTTTATATTTCTATGCTCATTGCTTGTTTCAGCTTTATGTATTAAAGTACAGTGCTGTCTCTACCCCCTAGGATGCAAAGTTGAGTGGATAGTGGATCTTGGTAGCGGACGAGGGTATCTAAGCTCAACATTAGCTCTCCAGTATGGTCTAAATGTTGTTGCTATTGACTCGAGTAAATCGAACACTTCGTCAGCCCTGATTCGGAAAAACAAACTGCAGGTGAGAGGCCACTGGGGTAATCCTGAACGTGTGTGTTCTTATGTTAACAAAGCTTGTTCCTTGGGTGGCATTCAGAATGTGTTGCGCAAATGTTTTTGTTAATGGGTTTGAGAAGAACCTGTGTAGTACTGAATTGTGTATAATATTCATAATTGTGTATAATATTCATAATTGTGTATAATATTCATAATTGTGTATAATATTCATAATTGTGTATAATATTCATAATTGTGTATAATATTCATAATTGTGTATAATATTCATAATTGTGTATAATTCATAATTGTGTATAATATTCATAATTGTGTATAATATTCATAATTGTGTATAATTCATAATTGTGTATAATATTCATAATTGTGTATAATATGAAGGAGAGGTGTTAATGTTGCAGTTTTATAACAGTAATGGAGTGAATGATGATGAAAGTTTTTCTTTTTTGGGCCACCGTGCCTTGGTGGGAATTGGCTGATGTGTTAATAAAATAATAAAATAATTCATATAATAATGATATTAGGCACAATATAAAAGATTCTCAATATGGCTGTAAGCTGAGGATTTACTGCATGGGCCAGTAGGCCTGTTCCTAATTTCTTATGTATGTAACCAGGTTGCTGGGGTGATGACCCTTGGAATCAACCTGTATTGACACTTTCCTTGTGTCATTTCTTCAACACATGTACCTATTTTCACCCTTAATATATCTCTAAGTATACTTTTTTTATCGAATTACTTAATACCTCCAATATTTTAACCCTTAAACGGTCCAAACAGATCGACGTTCAAATTCGTAGCTACAAAAATAGATCTACTTTTTTTTACATATTTTCAAATATAACAAAAAAAAATGTAGATAAAAGTTTTTTTTACACGTTTTCAAATGTAAAACAAAAAAGGTCTACATTTTTTTACATACTTTTGGATGTTGAAAAAACGTATATATACGATTTGGACTGTTTAAGGGTTAAAAACCATGTACGTATTCTTTTCTCAAATACAGGAGGGCCCCACTTATACAGCAGGTTAAGTTCCAGGCTACTGTAGGGCCCCACTTATACAGCAGGTTAGGTTCCAGGCTACTGTAGGGCCCCACTTATACAGCAGGTTAAGTTCCAGGCTACTGTAGGGCCCCACTTATACAGCAGGTTAAGTTCCAGGCTACTGTAGGGCCCTGCTTATACAGCAGGTTAAGTTCCAGGCTACTGTAGGGCCCCGCTTATACAGCAGGTTAAGTTCCAGGCTACTGTAGGGCCCCACTTATACAGCAGGTTAAGTTCCAGGCTACTGTAGGGCCCTGCTATACAGCAGGTTAGGTTTCAGGCTACATAGGCCGCTTGTACAGCAGTTAGGTTCCAGGCTATGTGTAAGACCCTACTATACAGCATTGTTCAGGCTACTGTGCACCCTGCTTATGCAGCAGGTTAGGTTCCAGCTACTGTAGCACCCTGATATCAGCAGTTAGGTTCCAGCTGCTGATAGGGCCCCATTGTACAGCAGGTAGTTCTGGGCTATGTAGGCTCACTTCCAGTACTGATGTAAGCAAAAATTGCTTTAAAAGTACATCATAGCTTTTTCACTTTCTGTAAGTATTAAAGCTGATATATGTTTACATATCATAATAAATAAGCAATAGTGCTTGACTAAAAATACATACCATTACATACATTACTTCTTAAGTATTTTAGTAATATATGTAGGAATCCCGAATAAATGAAGAATGTGTATGATAGTTGAAAACTCTATTACAAAGTTCTGTAAGTGAAGCATGTAAAGCCGGGCCTGCCTATGCTGTACTGAACTTTATACAAATAAATTTTGATTGTTTTGTATTTATACAATAAATTTTGTATTTTTCAGAGGCACTGGGAGAAGCTCAAGCAAGCAGAACAAGACAGAATGGAAGGAAAAAGTATAAAGAAAGGAAAGACTCGACGGAAAGGGGGAAACTCAAAGTTGAACAGCGCTAGTCGAGGAAAAATCGACCTGGCGGAAAATTTAAATAAATGCCGGCGTTCAAGATGCGGAACTTTTGGCAAATATATTGGCCTTACAAAATTCATAACTGACGATACCGATCTGGTCGAGATTGTCAGAACTGTTGTCAGTGGTGAAAGGTATATAGACAGTTCTATACATGAGGATGAAAGTAATATAGAAGGTTCTATGTATGAGGAAAATAATTTAGAAGGTTCTACTCATGATAAAAATCATTTAGAAGGTTCATATGAGTATAGGGTTAATAAAATTACTAATGGAGAGACCACTCGCCCAGCTGAAAATCAGATTCCGAGAGTGTCTAGGGAATCAGTAGCCTATCAGAATTTGCAAACCGATAACAAACCTGTTGCCTCTCAGAGTTTGCAAGCTGATTACGAACTTTCTGTCCACCAGAGGTTACGAGTTGATCACAAATTTTCTGAAAACTTAAAAAAGTTGAATTTAAATTCTGAAAATTATTCTAAGACTGGCGAAGAATATATAAACAGTGAAAATTTAGTTTCTAACACAATGGATGCTGAGGGATGCATGTCAGGTTTAGGCTTGAAGAATTTAGCTGCTGAGGAAGAAGGCATTTCCCACATAGGCCTCGTTGGCCTACACACGTGTGGTAATCTGGCCTCGAGTAGTCTGCAATTGTTTCTAGCTAATTCTGAAGTGGATTTTATTTGCAATGTTGGCTGCTGTTACCATCTCATTGAGGAAGAATTTTCTCAGAATGTTTTCATCCAAAAAAAAGCGAATTATGTACAACCTGTTTCCCAAACTTCTCAAAATGACGCTGTCATTTTACCTTATGATATGAATTCTAGTTGTTCGGGTGATGGGCAGTGTGAATTTGATTCAAAATTAGTGAAAACAGGGTATGTGAAGAACTTTAAACCTCCAGATATTCTAGATATATCTCATGGATCTGCAGATGGAGACCTCGAATATCATGGGCAGTGTCTGTGTGATTCGAAATTAGTAAAAGAGCTATGTTCAAAGAGCGTGAAACCTCCAGATGACATTGAAGACATAACTCATGGATCAGTGGCGGACCTCGAATCTCTGCCTTTAAATCCACTATGTCCTTCTGAAATCCCAAACCTAGGCTATGGCTTCCCACTTAGCTCCATACTCAAGAGAGAAAAATTTGTTCTGGGACGGAATAGCAGAATGTTGTCTTGTCAACCAGCGGAACAAACGACCTTACTCCAGGGAGGATTTGTAAGTTATATAACACGTTATTTATTTTATAGTACAAGGCGCTACCTTTCTGTCAAAAACTATCCCAAGTCAAAAATATCGTAAGTTGAACATGAATGATATACTAAATAAATAACTGAATAAACAAATAATTACTGTAACTAACTGTACCAGTATTAAAAAATAATTAAATGAAATGGTGGCCCGGTGGTCTGGTGGCTAAAACTCCTGCTTCACACACGGAGGGGCCCGGGTTCGATTCCCGGGGGGTGGAAACATTTCGACACATTTCCTTACACCTGTTGTCCTGTTCACCTAGCAGCAAATAGGTACCTGGGTGTTAGTCGATGGTGTGGGTCGCATCCTGGGGACATGATTAAGGACCCCAATGGAAATAAGTTAGACAGTCCTCGATGACGCACTGACTTTCTTGGGTTATCCTGGGTGGCTAACCCTCCGGGGTTAAAAATACGAACGAAATCTTATCTTATCTTAATACAAGTTATGGACTTGCCGCCTTCATGCTAGGTAATTATCTTAAGTTTCATCTCAAAAGTAACTGGTTTTACACCATTGTAGAGTCAAAATATCGTAAGTCAAGGAGATCCTGTACTGAAATGTTACATTTTACATAGTTATTGTATCATTCAGTAGTTGAACAACAAGTTTTCAGCTCTGGGTGTGTACTCATTACTTTCAAAAGTACAGTGGACCCCCGGTTAACGAACTTTTTTCATTCCAGTAGTATGTTCAGGTGCCAGTACTGACCGAATTTCTTCCCATAAGGAATATTGTGAAGTTAGATTAGTTCATTTCAGGACCCCCCAAAACATACACGTACAAATGCACTTAATAAATACACTTCATATTTGGTCACATTCGGAGGGGTAATCGTTTATGCGGGGGTCCACTGTACTGTGGTTTACAGGAAAAATTAGACACAGTGCAAACATCTGGATATCTGTACTGTAGATTTATTCCACTATCCAGTGGCTTTATTAATCAATATGAGGATATAAAGTGAAGACTGTGGTTATGATATACAAAAGATGAGGTAATCAGTCCCCCTCCCCAGCCTATTGAGGTGGTGAGAGTGAAGAGAACTGTAATCTGTGATAGTACCTGAAACACAGGCAGGAAGATTGTAGCTTATTACAAAAAAAGTTATTTTTAAGGATGGTAGGTTTACTCATTTTGTAATAAAGAGTTCGGGGATACATAAATAAACATAAAATAAATTAATCTTTAATATTATTTAAAATCAATCTTTGGTATAGAGGTATTTAAAATATATATATTATATGTTACAATAATAAATTATTAGCATCTTAAAATAATAATATATATATCTATGCTAAAATAATAAATTATAAATAACATTTGTATAATTAAATTATGATCATTTTCGTGTCTCACACACACTTAAAATGACGCTCTGTGTCCCACAACACTTATTCGAGTTGTGAGCTCCTTCTCCACCGTGTCACTCGCCCCCTTTTTTGCGTGTGATGATCCCTCCTTCACAATCTTGACACCCTTTTCTCTGTGTCACCAGCACTCCGCTCCCGTGTCACACGACACCCTTTTCTTGCGTCTCCACCCTTTCTCGAACTGTGTCACACTTACACCCTTGTCTCTGCGACCCACACTATCGACTAGCGTCTTTCGAGAGGCCAGTCACATGATACTTTCATGTACACAACAACAGGCCATCTTCAGTGTCACACGACACCCTTTTCTTTCAGTGTTCCATTCGGTCCTGTAGCATATCTAGTTTTCCCACTCATCTTTACTTGCTTAAGTCTAACACTACAGGTCCCCTAGCCCAAGTTAAAGTGAGCACTCCAACCTTTCTTCATTAAATGTTTTCCCACTAAAACAGCATCAGATGACTCCGGCCCCAGTTGACCAGCGTAGGCGGTGAGTCCGCAGAAAATCACGGTTAAATCCTGTAAATACTCTCCAAGGCTGGTAGAAGTACACCGAAGATGGTCTGGGATTACTATCTACCGCCTTCAAGACCAATTGACACACCGCAAGGTGGTCCGATGAATTACTAGCAGAACACCATGCTGCAAGCTCACTGAGTGCGGCCGTCAAGTAACTGAGGCCATCAGACTCAGTGAGCTGCGGTGAGCGGCTCTTCTAAAATCAGTAGAAACCAGTAGAATAACAAAAGATGGGCAGGAGAATATTCTCTACTGCCAGTAGATCTATACTGTAAGGTGTTCTGGTAATTACTGCTTAGCTGCGTACCTTGAGGTGTTCAGGTACTTAATGCTTAGCTGCGTACCTTGAGGTGTTCAGGTACATACTGCTTCTAAAGCCAGTAGATGTGTACTGTGAGGTGTTCAGGTACTTAATGCTCTATGGCCAGTAGATGTATACCATTAGGTGTTCAGGTACTTACTGCTTCTAAAGCCAGTAGATGTGTACCGTGAGGTGTTCTGGTACTTACTGCTGCGGTGCGTACCGTGAGGTGTTTAGGTACTTGCTGCTGCGGTGCGTACCGTGAGGTGTTTAGGTACTTACTGCTCTAAGGCCGGCTCAGCAGTCCCCACAATGGGTTTGATGACGTACCCAGTGGTACTGCCGGCCGGTAGGTTAACTATTTAACCGCTAGTTTGGTAGGGGGCTGCAACATAGCTTATATACTGGCGTCAGGTGAGGGAGGTGTAGCAGATGAAGGAATTGTCACTGGTAGGCAGGATTCTCATACAACTTGTTAGACACTGCAACATCATGGAATGTTGGTACAGAGGACATCTCCACAATCTTCTTGCTTGCTCCTGGCCCGTCCCTCGGGTATGACTTATTTCCACTGGTGAATCCCACTTACCAGTGACAATGTCCTCATCTGCTACACCTCTCACCTGATGCCAGTAAATAAGCTGCAGTCTTCCTGCTTGTGTTTCAGGTACTTCAAGATTACAGTGCTCTTCACCAACTCCAAGGCTGATGGAATCATTACCTCATCTTTTGTATATAGTTCTGTCTTCACATTATGTCCCTGTACAGTGGACCCCCGGTTAACGATATTTTTTCATTCCAGAAGTATGTTCAGGTGCCAGTATTGACCGAATTTGTTCCCATAAGGAATATTGTGAAGTAGATTAGTCCATTTCAGACCCCCAAACATACATGCACAAACACATTTACATAAATAAACTTACATAATTGGTCGCATTGGGAGGTTATCGTTAAGTGGGGGTCCACTGTATTGATAAAGCCATTGGATGGTGAAATGTCTACAATAAAGATACCCAGATGTTGAACATGTATCTAATTCTTCACCTTGTCAGCACTGTATACCAGTCATTTACATCCTGTGGTTACAATACACAACTCGCACATAGGAGATTGAAACACATGATGTTTCAGTCCAATTCGAACTGAAATGCCATTCGTTTCTTTCTATGTGCGGGTTGTGTATTGCTCTCTACATACACCTACCATCCGACTTATGACCTGCTCAACATACGACCACTCAACGTACAACCACTCGACGTACGACCATTTTTTTATGCCAAATTTCTTGGAAATGAACAAGTGTTTGTGTTGTACACAGTGTTTATCCTAAACTTTACAGTATAAAATACAGTACTAACAGCATAAAAAGTAAAGTAAAAAATGAAATATCAAAATAAAACAATAAAATAAAATCATTACAAAAGTGTGATGTTGATATTCAGTAGTAAGGTTCAACTTACGTCCATTTTGACTTACGATCGGTTCTTCGGAACCAATCTTGGTTGTAAGTTGGATGGTACCTGTAATTATTATTTGGAAAAATAAACAAATACAGTGTAATGCGATCCCTTATTGACTACATTTCACCCACACAATGACTTGTATCATGTCATAAACAGATCACGTCGGTATTTTATACCACTTATCTCCATAAATTATCACTTATTACAGGGGGGCACAGAGACGTTATTCTGGCGAGCGCTACTACAGTTGCTATTGAGGGAGAAACTGGTCGATGTCGCCGATGTCGTCCATGTTGGTCGAATAGCAACAAAATGCAACAACTTTCCAGAGTATGCCAGAATGGCACTTGCCAAGCTGGGAATTACATTAGAGGTAAGCCAGTCTTTGGCATTTTATCCTATTAGAAAATACGTGCACAAATCTTATTGTAGCTTCGATTACCATTAAAGGTATACCTGGAGTATACCTGGAGAGAGTTTCGGGGGTCAACGCCCCCACGGCCCGGTCTGTGACCAGTCTCTGACTTTCTTTGCTCTTAGAAAATATATTTAAATCTTATTTTAATAGCTTGATAATCTATTTTGAAACAATTAGAAAATGGTATTCCCACCATAAATTTCTCTCATAATAAATAATTTTGGTTGTTTTCGGTTGTGGTCTGAGTAAATATTTTGGTCATTTTTGGTTGTGGTCAGCTGTGAGCTACAACCGAGTTGTAGTTCACAGCTGAAATTAACCTGTAATTCCTGAACCGCTTTGTACCTTTTGAAAAAAAAAAAATTTGATTTGTATAGCACAGTAAGTCCTCACATGACGTTTCATCATAACATTGATGACGAAAAAAAATTTTCTCTGCCGGGGGCCACTGTTTATGTGGAGTTTATACATTCCTTTTTGCCCTGCATTATGGTGGGTGATGCTTCTTACAATTTTTGCTTTGCAAACACTTATTGCAAAAGGTTAAATCAAGGAATGAGTGGTAAAGGTGCACTGCGCACCCCTCATGTTTATATCAGTTATCTTATGGTAACATTGGTATCAGGACGAAGAAAGATGACAGATACATTTTTTTTTTTTTTTTTTTTTTTTTTTTTTTTTTTTTTTTTTTTTTTTTTTTTTTTTTTTTTTTTTTTTTTTTTTTTTTTATTATTATCACACTGGCCGATTCCCACCATGGCAGGGTGGCCCGAAAAAGAAAAACTTTCACCATCATTCACTCCATCACTATCTTGCCAGAAGGGTGCTTTACACTACAGTTTTTAAACTGCAACATTAACACCTTACTGTTTCATGAACACGTAAGATGACGGATAAATCGCAAATCTTCTGGTTACGTTAACTTTACACATACCTTCTTAATAGTATCACTAACAAGTAACACAGGAAGACCTGGAAATTAATGTTTTATCACCAACAGGTAACGCAGGAAGACTTGGAACAATTCTACCGCCAGCACAAGCACAATATACCGAAGTTAGAGAGATTTTTCCTCCTGCGAGCATCTCTGGCTCCTGTTATAGAGGGTTTAATTCTCCTTGATCGATTGGCCTTTCTAAGGGAGCAGGTAACTTGAATTTTGAAAGAACATTAATGTACAATACCATGGCTGGAACAATACAGGTACCCCTTGCTTTACAAGTCTAAGTCTGCCCAAAATGCCTAGCCATGCTAGGTGTTCTAGTGGTACACTCTGTAATTATTATTTTACTACATGTAAACCACACAATATCCAAATTCTGTAAACTCAGCATTGTAATCCTTATAGAGAATAAACTTTGAATTTGAACTTTGAATGGTTCGACTTTACGATGGTTCGACTTACAATATTTCGACTTCACAATAGTTCAACTTACGACGGTTTGACTTACAATGTTTCGACTTTACGATGGTGTGATAGCAGTGCACATTCAGTACTGTACAGTTCTGTACATTTATTGATAGGATAAACTTGTGATCATTACTTACTTTTCAATACTGGTATTTAACAATAACAAGTTTATTTTAGCATGATACATATTTGTACAAAGGGGTGTAACAATTTGGTTAACCATGCCAAAAGCTCCTTTATATGCAGAGCATTTTGGGCAAACTTAAGATTAACTTAACTTAGTTAAAGTAATTATTTGTTGATTTACTTATTTAGCAACAGTAGTTATTTATTTACTTATTTGTTTATCATGTGTTCTTATTCAACTTACAACATTTTCGACTCGCGACATTTTCGACTTGCGTTTCAGTCGGACCAGTTTGGACCATTTTCTGACTTGTGCCTAATTTTCTTTAGTGCCGACTGTGAAAATGGTGTCGGTCTTGTTTGTGTGTTTTGCTTAATGACTGCCGCCTGCCAGGGTATGGTGATAAAAAGAAGAAAAGACATTCACGGTCATTCATTCAGTTACTGTCTAATGCACTCATTTTTTATGTACTCTGTGACACTCATGTATTTGATGTTCTCTGTTGCACTTAATGTTTCTAATAAATTTTTTTTTTTTGCTTTCCAGGAGGGGAATATTTCCGCTTATCTGGTTCAGCTCTTCAACCCGGTCACCTCTCCTCGTTGCCATGCAATTATAGCCCTTAGGGACCATCAATCATCTGTTTAGCAGAAATTTCATGTTTATGCTCAATTGATAACCCTCGTGGAGATACAGTTGGAAGATCAGTTGATCTGTATGTTTTGGCCCTGTTCTGGTGTCCTCTTCAGTGGATATGCAAGGTTTGTTGCTGTTTTGTGAGGTGAAGATGGTAGAGTGCTTTGAGTTTTTTGTGGTGGTGGTGAAGGATGTTAATTTTACTACTATGTACAGGATTTTAATATCCTTTTTCATCCTTCAGAGTGCAGGCACTGTACTTACCACCTCCAGGACTCAAGTCTGGCTAACCAGTTTCCCTATACCTCTTAATGTCACACTGCTTACACTCCAACAGCGCGTCAAAAAGTAAGAGCCTCATCTCCACTTACTTCATCTACCACACACGTGAGTGCTGGATGTCCAAGCCCCTCAGATCCTCCCTGACTTACGCCTGAGTTCCTTTCCAACCATCCAGTAGAAACTCGAAACGGAGCAATGTAGGAATTATATCAACATGGCATGTAGAAGTGGTATACCTGTACAGCATTCTTTTAACTGAATAAATATGTCATGTTTATATTGTTTTTTTATCATTACTCCTTGGTTGCCGACTGCATTACCTATCGATCAAATTGGTTTTCGAATGAGGAATTCAAGAAAAAAGTCCTGGTTTTCATACGTGTTCTTGGTTGTCGACCGACAATGTGAGCGGCCTGGGTCACATGCTCACAGAATACGCACTAGACAGTGAGCCGAGAGCGTGGGTCTGAGTCATTATATCCACTAACTCACATACTGTAAACATCACAAGCTTTTCTTGTGCATCTTGCAAACTCTTATGGTATTTTTTTTTTTTTTTTTTTTTTTTTTTTTTTTTTTTTTTTTTTTTTTTTTTGTTTTTGTGAGATAAACCATCGTGGATTCACAGAAGAACTTGTAGACCTTCAGAAGGAGCAGCAACAGACTGCATCGGATGAGCTGTAATCCGAGGAAGCGGAGGGAAGGGATGATGTGCCCACTGCACTTGTCAAGGAAGTGTGCTAAATGGCATGAAGTGCAGGAGTTTGCTGAAAAATACCATCCAGACACAGCAGTGGCCTTCCATCTCTCTAACGTGTATACAGTGTAATGTCTCTATTTAGACAAGTGTTAAAATAGAGCCTAAAACGAACCTCACTGGACAGATATTTAGTGAGATAAAGAACCAGTGAGCCAGAACAAGGTGTAAGTGGTGACAAGAGACAAAGAAGAGAAATAACACCAGAAGAACAGTTGTATTAATGGAAGGTGACTCCTCTTCCAAGAAGTAATATACCCCCCTCTTCTTCACCTCCAGCAGTAACATACCCCCTCCTCTCCTTCCCCTCCTCTCCTCCCCCTCCTCTCCTTCCCCTCCTCTCCTCCCCCTCCTCTCCTCTCCCTCCTCTCCTCTCCCTCCCTCCCCCTCTTCCCTCCCTCCTCCCCCTCCTCTCCTTCTCCTCCTCTTCCTCCCCTCTCCTCTCCTCTTCTCTCTCCCCTCCTCTCCTCCCCCCCTGCTTCCAGTATAAACCAGTTTTAATATTTTGTCTTTTGGGTCACGAACAGTTTAATTCTATTTAATTTCTGTCTTATGGAAGAATTGGTCATCGAGCCGACATCTGAAACGAATTATGCTCGATAACCAAGGCTCCATGGTATTGAAATTCAAGACGGATCTTCTGTGAAACTATTTGAAGCTCGAGTTCAGGCCCCTCATCCGGGGGGCCCCTAGAAGCAAATTTACTCCACACTGTTTCAAAATTTTGGGTCTACTCTATGACAAGTTTTAAAAATAAATGTAAATTCAGTAAAAAGGGTCAAAATAATATTGAAAGGTTATAAAGTATCATGTGGGCCTATTAGGCCTAGCCATTGGCTGGTTGGAGGTGACCCCCCTAAGATTCAACTTCAGGGACCCAAAAACATTCATGCTTCAACCCCAAAAACATTCAAGCTTCAGGACTCCCTCCCCTCAAGGAAGGTTCCTTGATGCTGGTGAGGGGTTTCTTTTTTTAGGGATTGGTCTGTGCTCCAGTTCCCCAATTTAAAAGCTAATGCCTTCCACATCCCCCCCCCCAGGCGCTGTATAATCCTCCGGTTTAGCGCTTCCCCCTTGATTATAATAATAATAATAATTCAGGACTCCCATAACAGTTCATGCTTCAGGACCCCCATAACAGTTCAAGCTTCAGGACCCCCATAACAGTTCAAGCTTCAGGACCCCCATAACAGTTCATGCTTCAGGGCCCCCATAACAGTTCATGCTTCAGGACTCCCATAACAGTTCATGCTTCAGGACCCCCATAACAGTTCAAGCTTCAGGACCCCCATTTATTTATTTATTTATTTAATTTAGAAATTTTAGCATACATACAGAGGTACAAAAAATACAGGTAAGAGCAGCATGCCAAAGCCACTTATATGCATAGCATTACGGGCTGGCTTAAAATTAACTTAAGATTAACTAAGCAATGATGTAATCAGTGATAAAACATTATTGTAAACAGATAACAAATAAAGCACAAATGAGTATTACAAAGACAGGTCATATGGTTGCATGCATTGCGTACATTCAGTAGAATGGAGTATTCTGTTAGGTAAATGTATTTAAAAAAATAATAAAGTTAGATTTGGGTCCTAGGTTTAAAAATTTGTTGATATAATTGTGAGTAAATATAGGATATACAATTTATAAGGGTTTAGTTATTCAGTATTTATTTGGTTTTGAGTGAGTAAGTGATCTTTGAGAAGAGACTTGAATTTATAAACAGGTAGTGTTTTCTTTTATATTTACAGGTAATGAATTCCAATTTTAGGGCCTTTTAAAGTGCATTGAGTTTTTGCATAGTGGGGAGATGGACACGAGGAACATCAAAGGTGATCTGTCCTTGTGTTATGGTCATGTGTTCTGTTGAGGTTGGCAAGGAGATGTTTGAGGGGAGGGTTAATATCAGAGTTAAGTGTTCTATGTATGTAATAGGTGCAGTAATAAGTATGGATTTTTTGTATGGTGAGTAGGTTGAGTGTTTTGAATTTTTGGTGGAGTGTGTTTCCCCGTAGTGAGAATTTGTTATCATTCTGACTGCAGCCTTTTGTTGGGTAATTAGTGGTCTGAGATGGTTAATTGTTGTTGAGCCCCATGCACAAATTCCATAGGTGAGATAGGGGTAATAAGAGAGTGATATAGGGCCAGGAGGCTGACTGTGGAGCATAGTACCGTATCTTCGATAGTATGCCTACAGTCCTTGGAAATTTTCTTAGAAATTTGTTGTATATGTTGTATGAAATTTGAGTCTATTATCAAGGTGGATTCCTAAGAATTTTCCCTCTGTTAGCTTTGTGATAGGTGATCTGTTTTTTTCGTTATCTTAAGAGGGACATCTGTAGCTCTGTTTCCAAACTGAATGAAGTAGGTTTTTTTCAATGTTTAGTGTAAGTTTGTTGGTCCTCATCCAGTAGAATATTTTCTGTAATTCGGGTTTACAGTATTGGCTAGCGTGACTGGGCTCGGGTGAGAGAAGACGTAAAGTATGTCATCTTGTAAATATGTGGGTTTGAGTAATTGCGAAGCATTTGGTAGGTCATTTATGTATAGGAAAAGAGAAGAGGGCCAAGGACACTTCCCTGTGGGACACCACTGTAATTGGTTGTGCGGAAGAGCTTGCCCCATTTGCGTACACATATTGGCTTCTGTGCTGAGGTATGACTTGAGGTAGTTGAGGGAGTGCCCTCTTATACCATAGTGACAATTTTACGTGGAGCAAGTCATGGTCATCTGTATCAAAAGCTTTACGTAAGTCAATGAAGATCCCCAGTGGGACTTCTTTTTTCTCTATTGCAGTGTATATATGTTCTAGCATGTGTATAATAGCATCATTAGTATTTTTATTAGGCCTGAATCCAAATTGGCAGGGTTAGAATGTTTTTGGGGGAAGAAAGGTTTGGAGTAGAATCGTTTATGAATTAATTTTTCGAAGATTTTTGAGAGAGGGTGTAAATTGGATATTGGGCCCATAGTTATTCAACTCGTTTGGTCTCCTCCTTTATGGATCGGGGTGACCCCTTGCTATTTTGAGAGCTGTAGGGGAAAGGGGGAGGATTCAATGGATTTTTTAAAGAGTGTTGCAGTGATGGTGATAGTACTTGTGACACTTTTTTGATATAAAGGGGGGTAAGGTATTTAAATCTCCTGCCTTGTTTTTTAGTGCGTTGATAATAAGGGAGACTTCGTATGGGTTAGTCGGAGCTAGGGAAAATGTGTTTCGGGTAGTTGCCGTGAGGTAGTCATTTGTGGGTAATCTGAGCTTGGATTTTTTTGGCAAGGTTTTTTCCTATAGTGGGGAAGAAATCATTGAGTCTGTTTGCTGTTTCTGATGGTGGGAGTTGGGGGTCATCTGATTTTGCTAATTTTTTTCGCTATTTCGTGATATTTTTTTTGTTCCCAGAATTTCTGATAGGGTTTTCCAGGCCCTTTTTTATATCACCTCTTTAAGTTGGATAATCGTTCCCCTAATACAATTTTTTTGCCCTTTCTTAAACAAGCGGGTTTAGGATTGACGGGGTAACGTTTTTTTTGGGGTCTCTGGTTATGTCCCCCATTCTGTACTGTTTTCATATGGGTTTTTTTGTTTTTAGGGATTTGAGAATGCGGGGTTTTTACCCCAGGGACTATTCATTCCCCTTAGCGGCCCCATCTTTTTTAGTTTTTTTTGGGGCAGTGCTTGTTTAGAGGTATTGGTTTTTTTTTGGGAAAATTATTAAAACATTCGTCAATATCTGTAAAGATTTCAGCTCATGTGCCAGTCAATGTTTGTTACGCTGTTGTGAAGTTTTTAAAATGGTTCCTCTTTTGGTGAATCTGAAGGTAAACTTTAGTAGTGTTTTGGGGGTTTTTTCCAAGAGTTGTTATGGGGAAAAAGGGTAAAGTTAGTGGTCTGTGGTATTATCTGAAAATTAAATGCTTTGTTTTAAAGGGGATATGGTGTTGGTCCAATTTGGTCAAGTGGGGAAAACACTAGTTTTCTGTAACTCTTGAAAGGTTTTTTTTACTTTTGGTTAGCAACAGGCATTTACTAAATTGTGTTTGTAAATTTTCAGTAACGGGGGCCCGGGTCTTGCAGGAAAATTTATATTGAATCCCCCTGAGAGTAGTAAGGGATCTTTTTCTTTGCGTGCATCATTTTCATACTTCCTGGGTTTTTGAACTAAATTGGCTAATTTTTTTGTTGGGAACCCTGTAGATGTTTATCAGGGAGGGTTTTTTGTAGGATTTGGATTTGAATTTTAGCTATTAAAAAATAAAAAGTTCAAGCTTAAAGGACCCCCATAACAGTTCATGCTTCGGGGCCCCCAAACAGTTCATGCTTCGGGGGCCCCAAACGGGTTCATGCTTCGGGGGCCCCCATAACAGTTTCATCTTGGGGAGGGGCCCCATAACAGTTCATGCTTCAGGGGGCCCCATAACTTTCATGGTTGGGGGCCCCAAAAACAGTTCATGCTTCAGGGGCCCCAAAACAGTTCATGCTTCGGGGGGCCCCTTTAAACATTCAAGCTTCAGGAATTTCGAAAAAATGGGGGTAGCAAAGAAAAAATTACTAAGAATATAGATCAATAGCTCTTAACATCCCACATCATAAAGATCAAATCAAATCAATTTTAAATTCTCTAAAAAGGTTTTACAATCCCGGATTTTACAGAATTTGGATATTGGGGGTTTTAAAATGTTTTAAAATACTAATTACCGAGTGGGACCACTAGAACGCCTAGCATGGGTAGGCATTTTTGGGGAGAAATTGGATAAATTTTTTAAAATTTAAAAATTACAAATTAAAAGGAAAATTGGTATTATGGTAAGTGACTAAATACTTTTTTTTTTAAAAGCAATGTGGGAAAGCTTTTTTTTTTTGCACAAACATAGTTTCAGTATCGGGTTCACAGGCCAACTTATGACTATTGGGTTTCCCTTATTTTAAGATTAAGATTGATATTCCCCAATTTGGGTTTTAAACAACCCCTGAATGGGGGGTTTGGGGGGGTGGGGTTAATAAAGTTAATTATAATTATTTCCTTTTCATAAATTTTATATTGCTTATATTTTTCGATAATAGCTTTAAAACGGGGGAAAGTATTGGGTTTATATTATTATTTGACTTTTATTTGTTAGGTAGGATGTAACATATTATGTCCCCAGTTCAAGTCTTGATTGTCTAACTACTGTAATTTTTCCGCTCTTTTTCTCGTTTTTTCCCGCCGGGTTCCCTTTCTGGGGGAGCTGTCCCCCGGGGCTATCCCCGTGATCGGGGGGGGTGTCCTCACCTCCCTGAAGATTCATCGGGTCTAGACTCTCTTGGTGGTTGGACAGATCGTCTGCTTATTATTGTTGTTAGTTTTTGGAGGGCTGTTCAAAAGAACATTGGGATAGACTTATGGGTTTTCGACGTTTTACGAGGTTGTGTGTCGCATGACACTTCTGACAACTTTAGGTTTCCCGAGCTGTAGCTTCTGACCTAACTTGTACCCGGGACTGTGGGATTATCACAGTCGGGGAATTTTTTTATGCTGAACTTTTTGATTCAGTATAGGGGGTTTGGGGGACTTTTGTGGAGGATCTGCAGAAAGGTCCCTACTTAGTGGGCCCTTTTATTTCTCCCTTTTTCCTGATTCCGTGTCGCATTGCTTGTTTTTATTGCTAATTTGGGGTTTTGCATTTTTTTTTGTTCAACAACGTTCTGTTGCCAGGGCGGTCAAGAAATTTTTGTTTTTGTGGGAACTTTGTCAGTCACTTTTTTTAAGTCTAGTCGAGTCGTGAGAAATAGCCCAACTACTTGAGCACTTACAAAACATACAAAACAAACTTACTTGTATATATTTTAAAAATCTTATTAAATGTTAATGTACCAATGGTAAATTAAGGTTATAAATGTTATATTTGGGTTTTTAGCACAATACACTGTATAGAGAGAAGTGATTTTTTCTTTTTTTTGTCCCATTACTGTGATTAATTTAATTTGATATATGCCTAGACAACTTAATAAATTTATTAAATTTTAATTTCTTTAGTTAGTAGCCTACCAGTTGTAATCCTGAAGCACTAATAATTCGTACTGAATTCTAATGGATAATTGGACAAGGATACTGACTACTTGTTACGAAAACCCAGTGACAGGCTGGATGCTAGAAGGGCAGTCCTTTCTAGTATTACCTGGAGATCTCTAAGCTTTTAGAATCGCATTTTTTGTAATAATGGTCAAATGGGTGAGTGAGTGAAATTGTGAACCACCAGGTGGTTATTATGTAATTAGTTGACGGGGTGTATCAGGGAGATAAGATGTTTTCTAATGGTAGTTTTGAAGGTGATGAATGTGTCTGCAGTTCTAGAGTATTCAGGGAGGGAGGGTGTTTCAGATTTTAGGGCCTCTGACATACATTGAATTTTTGTAAAGACTGCTAAGAAGCAGGATTGCCGACCACTTGGACTCCCAACAATTGCTCAATCCAGGTCCCCTCAAGGAAGGTTCCTTGATGTTGGTGAGGGGCTCTTGATTTAGGGAATTGGAGCTGTGCTCCAGTTCCCCAAATTAAGCCTGAATGCCTTCCACATCCCCCCCCAGGTGCTGTATAATCCTCCGGGTTTAGCGCTTCCCCCTTGATTATAATAATGCACAATCCAGGACAACATGGGTTCAGAGCAGATCGCTCCTGCCTCTCACAACTACTGGACCACTATGATATGGTCTTGGATGGTCGCTCCTGCCTCTCACAACTACTGGACCACTATGATATGGTCTTGGATGGTCGCTCCTGCCTCTCACAACTACTGGATCACTATGATATGGTCTTGGATGGTCGCTCCTGCCTCTCACAACTACTGGATCACTATGATATGGTCTTGGATGGTCGCTCCCTGCCTCTCACAACTACTGGATCACTATGATATGGTCTTGGACAGTCGCTCCTGCCTCTCACAACTACTGGACCACTATGATATGGTCTTGGGTGGTCGCTCCTGCCTCTCACAACCACTGGACCACTATGATATGGTCTTGGATGGTCACTCCTGCCTCTCACAACCACTGGACCACTATGATATGGTCTTGGATGGTCACTCCTGCCTCTCACAACCCTGGACCACTATGATATGGTCTTGGATGGTCACTCCTGCCTCTCACAACCACTGGACCACTATGATATGGTCTTGGATGGTCACTCCTGCCTCTCACAACCACTGGACCACTATGATATGGTCTTGGATGCACTGTAATGGAGATGTAGTATACAGACTTTGCAAAAACCTTTGACAAGTGCGATCATGGGGTAATAGCACACAAAATACGTGCTAAAGGAATAACTGGCAAAGTGGGCAGATGGATCTTCAACTTTCCAACCAATGGAACACAGAGTAATGGTAAACAGTTAAATCGACAGCTGCCATAGTAAAAATCTCTGCTTCACAAGGCACAGTACTCACACCTATCCTGTTCCTCATCCTCATATCAGACGATACTAGGATCTGCATGAGAGTGTCATCCACTGAGGACACGACAAAGCTCCAAGAAGATATAAACCAAGTTTTCCAATGGCCAACGGAGAATAATATGATCAATGAAGACAAATTCCAACTACTCCGTTATGGAAAACTGGAGGAGATAATAGCTAGAACTGAGTATACTACAAACTCTAATCACACAATAGAGAGGAAAAGTAATGTGTGAACATAGACAACCGTTGATAGGGAGCACAATGTTTCTACCCTCGCAGTGAATCGAACCTGGACCCTCAGCGTGTGAATCGAGAGCTTTTTATGTTGTAAATCATTTATACATAACCCCAGAACTTATAAGCTAAATAATATAGAACTTGACCATACAGAATGCAACAAGATGCAAAATCAGACATGTGCAACATCTGGCTGTCCTTATTTTAGACGTTCCTCCTTCAGTGGCTTTATCAATACAAGGACATGATGTGAAGAATTATATACAAAAAATGGGGTAATCAGTCCCCGAGCCTTGGGGCTTGTGAAGATCACCTAAACCACTGGGAACGTCTTCCAGTCTTGAACATGTACTCACTGGAACAAAGGAGAGAGAGATACATGATAATATATACCTGGAAAGTACTCGAGGGCCTGGGCCATAACAACATACTGGAGTGAGAGATATGGGAGGTGTAAAATAAACCCCGTGAGGATCAGGGGTGCGGTGGGCACAATAAGGGAACACTGTATCAACATCCGGGGTCCCAGACTATTCAACATCTTACCAGAAGATATCAGAAACACTGCTGGAACAAGTGTAGAAGAATTGAAGAGGAAACTGGACATGTATCTTCACCAGGTGCCAGATCAACCAGCCTGTGGGGCAGCGGGCCTCCAGCAGCAACAACCTGGTTAACCAGGCAAGCACCAGACGAGCCTGGCCCATGGCCGGGCTCAGAGAGTAGAGAAACTCTCGAAACTCTTCAAAGGTATATCAAAGGTGTCTTGCACTGTAGACTATGGTGCTCATCAACTCTAAGACTGAGGGACAGATTACCTCATCTTTTGTAAATACTTCCACAGTCCTCACATGTCCTTGTATTGATCAAGTCACTGGAGGGCGAAACGTCTACAATAAAGATACCCAGATGTTGCATATGTGTCTGATGTTGCATATTGTCGGTACTGTCTACCTCGAAGGACGCAGAAGTTCCATACATCACTAGTAAGACCTCACCTAGATTATACAGCTCCATACATCACTAGTAAGACCTCACCTAGATTATACAGCTCCATACATCACTAGTAAGGCCTCACCTAGATTATACAGCTCCATACATCACTAGTAAAGGGCCCCACCTAGATTATACAGCTCCATACATCACTAGTAAGGCCTCACCTAGATTATACAGCTCCATACATCACTAGTAAGACCTCACCTAGATTATACAGCTCCATACATCACTAGTAAGGCCTCACCTAGATTATACAGTTCCATACATCACTAGTAAGACCTCACCTAGATTATACAGCTCCATACACACTAGTAAGACCTCACCTAGATTATACAGCTCCATTACATCACTAGTAAGGCCCCACCTAGATTATACAGCTCCATACATCACTAGTAAAGGCCTCACCTAGATTATACAGCTCCATACATCACTAGTAAGGCCTCACCTAGATTATACAGCTCCATACATCACTAGTAAGGCTCACCTAGATTTTACAGCTCCCTACATCACTAGTAAAGGCCTCACCTAGATTATACAGCTCCATACATCACTAGTAAGGGCCTCACCTAGATTATACAGCTCCATACATCACTAGTAAGGCCTCACCTAGATTATACAGCTCCATACATCACTAGTAAGGCCTCACCTAGATTATACAGCTCCATACAAACACTATAAGGCCTCACCTAGATTATACAGCCCATACATCACTAGTAAGGCCTCACCTAGATTATACAGCTCCATACATCACTAGTAAGGCCTCACCTAGATTATACAGCTCCATACATCACTAGTAAGACCTCACCTAGATTATACAGCTCCATACATCACTAGTAAGGCCTCACCCAATTATACAGCTCCATACATCACTAGTAAGGCCTCACCTAGATTATACAGCTCCATACATCACTAGTAAGGCCTCACCTAGATTATACAGCTCCATACATCACTAGTAAGGCCTCACCTAGATTATACGCTCCATACATCACTAGTAAGGCCTCACCTAGATTATACAGCTCCATACATCACTAGTAAGACCTCACCTAGATTATACAGCTCCATACATCACTAGTAAGACCTCACCTAGATTATACAGCTCCATACATCACTAGTAAGACCTCACCTAGATTATACAGCTCCATACATCACTAGTAAGACCTCACCTAGATTATACAGCTCCATACATCACTAGTCATTTTTGTGGAAATTGGTGTCACGCCCCTTGTGCAGATATCCCAGAACTAGCTACAAGCAGTATTAAAACAGAGAAGTGTTTTTGGGTATGCTCAAATGAGGAAAATCTGTGGACTAAAATCACAAGGGTATTAAAAGAGGACAACATCAAAGCTGCTTTCATAGAAAACCTGGAAGCTTTCTACAACAGATGGGAACATAAAATGTCTGGGCTGAATGGTACTGCCCTTGATACTGGCCATGTAGTCATAAACTGTAAGGCTGGAGGTGATGTCCTGGTAGTCATAAATGTGGGGCTGATAGTGCTGTCCTGGAGACAGTAATGGTGAAGCTGGAGGTGCTGTCCTGGGAGACAGTAATGGTGAAGCTGGAGGTGCTGTCCTGGGAGACAGTAATGGTGAAGCTGGAGGTGCTGTCCTGGGAGACAGAAATGGTGAAGCTGGAGATACTGTCCTGGGAGACAGAAATGGTGAAGCTGGAGGTGCTGTCCTGGGAGACAGAAATGGTGAAGCTGGAGATACTGTCCGGGGAGACAGTAATGGTGAAGCTGGAGGTGCTGTCCTGGGAGACAGAAATGGTGAAGCTGGAGATACTGTCCGGGGAGACAGAAATGGTGAAGCTGGAGATATTGTCCAGGTAGTCGGGAATTATACGCAGGAAGGAATACATATAAATGACCTCATAGGGGACAGGAGCCATATAGGGAAACAAGTGTAGTCAAAGATAAGATAAAACCAATATTGCAAACTAGAAATACCGCAGGAAATAGCAAACAAGAGGACTCCAATAGCAATAGTGAGGATAAATTACCAAAAACAACTGGTGGGAGCTCCATTTGTTGGTGCTAGGGAGGATAGAAGTAAGACAGGGAAACATGCACAACAGGGAATACAGTCACAGAAACCCAAGGCAAGCGGAAACCAAGCCTGTGCACATACTATGCACTTGTATCTGCTGGGATGGGAAATCTGGGAAAAACAGATGGGACATGCAACTATGACCACCCTAGAAAATGCCATGCCCATATGAAAACAGGAAAATGCAAAATCCCTTCCTGTAAGCTTTTTCACCCTGAAATGTGTACCTCTTCAGTACAGGAAAGACTGTGCTATAACTTAAATTGCCAGGCATACCATCTAAAGGGACAAAAAGATACAAAACATCCAGGCCATGGGAAAACCTGGGTAGCCACAGCCACTCAAGAGGGAGAGGTTTTTTAGTGCCAGGAAGGAAAAAAAACTGGCAGGAAATGGCAGAAATCGTACACCAAATCCAGTCATTCCTGGAGTGGAACCACAGTCGATGGCCTCCACTCCAAACCAACAGATACAGATACTAATGCCGGAAAAAAAATCCCCCCCAGTACCAACAATACCACCAGTCCGATAACTTTTCTTCTTTGCAAATATACAGGGTCTAAAGCCAGCTACAAACAACAAAATACCTTTCATCCGTGACTGCTTGCAGAGGCAAAGGCAATGTTCGCGAGCTTTCACTGAGACCCACATAAAGGATCACTTGGACAACGAAGTATGGATCCCAGGTTACAACCTATACGATGTGACAGAGTGAACAGGCAAAAGGGGGGGTTGGCCTGTACATTGCAGAGTCACTTGTTTTGCACAGAACTGCTTAATGCCTCAAATGACGTAGTGGAAGTTTTAGCAGTAAAGGTCGAGAACCAAAACCTAGTCATTGTGGTAGTCTACAAGCCCTCCGGATGCAACATCCCAGCAATTCCAGGAACAGCTGTTAAAAATTGACCACTGTCTGGAAAATTTTCCAGCTCCTGCACCCAACATCTTGCCCTGGGATTTCAACTTAAGGCACCTAAAATGGAGGAATATAGCAAATAATATTGTTGCAGTAATAACACCAGGAGGCAGCTCTGATGAAAACTCACACTCACACGAGCTTTTAAATCTCTGCACAAAATTCAATTTAAACCAGCAAATAATAGAGCCTACAAGACTGGAGAATACACTAGACCTCATCTTCACTAACAATGATGATCTGATAAGAAATTGTCACCATATCAAAAACAATATACTCAGATCACAACATAATTGAGGTTCAGACATGTATGCATGGAGCCCCAGACCGACAAAATGAGACTAGTCACGAGGGAGCATTCACCAAATTCAACTTCAATAACAAAAACATAAAGTGGGACCAAGTAAACCAAGTCCCTAACCGATATAAGCTGGAAGATATACTAAGCAACACAGACCCAAACTTATGCCTAGAACAGATTAACTCGGTGGCACTCGATGTATGCACAAGGCTTATTCCTCTAAGAAAAAGGAGGAGTAGATGTAAAATAGAAAGAGACAGGCGCTCCCTTTACAGGCGACGGAAAAGAATAACAGAGCGGCTAAAAGAGGTCAATATATCTGAAATGCGCAGGGAGACACTGGTCAGAGAAATAGCAAGCATCGAAACTTAAGCTAAAAGAATCCTTTAGGAGTCAGGAATCGCGGAAGTAACTAAAAGCCATAAATGAAATCGAAAGAAACCCAAAGTATTTCTTCTCCTATGCCAAATCAAAATCGAGAACAACGTCCAGTATTGGCCCCTACTTAAACAAGATGGGTCCTACACAGAATGACAGCAAGGAAATGAGTGAGCTACTCAAGTCCCAATATGACTCAGTTTTTAGCAAGCCGCTAACCAGACTGAGAGTCGAAGACCAAAATGAATTTTTTATGAGAGAGCCACAAAATTTGACTAACACAAGCCTATCCGATGTTATCCTGACGCCAAATGACTTCGAACAGGCGATAAATGACATGCCCATGCACTCTGCCCCAGGGCCAGACTCATGGAACTCTGTGTTCATCAAGAACTGCAAGAAGCCCCTATCACGAGCCTTTTCCATCCTATGAGAGGGAGCATGGACACGGGGGTCGTCCCTCAGTTACTAAAAACAACAGACATAGCCCCACTCCACAAAGGGGGCAGTAAAGCAACAGCAAAGAACTACAGACCAATAGCACTAACATCCCATATCATAAAAATCTTTGAAAGGGTCCTAAGAAGCAAGATCACCACCCATCTAGAAACCCATCAGTTACACAACCCAGGGCAACATGGGTTTAGAACAGGTCGCTCCTGTCTGTCTCAACTACTGGATCACTACGACAAGGTCCTAAATGCACTAGAAGACAAAAAGAATGCAGATGTAATATATACAGACTTTGCAAAAGCCTTCGACAAGTGTGACCATGGCGTAATAGCGCACAAAATGCGCGCTAAAGGAATAACAGGAAAAGTCGGTCGATGGATCTATAATTTCCTCACTAACAGAACACAGAGAGTAGTCGTCAACAGAGTAAAGTCCGAGGCAGCTACGGTGAAAAGCTCTGTCCCACAAGGCACAGTACTAGCTCCCATCTTGTTCCTCATCCTCATATCCGACATAGACAAGGATGTCAGCCACAGCACCGTGTCTTCCTTTGCAGATGACACCCGAATCTGCATGACAGTGTCTTCCATTGCAGACACTGCAAGGCTCCAGGCGGACATCAACCAAATCTTTCAGTGGGCTGCAGAAAACAATATGAAGTTCAACGATGAGAAATTTCAATTACTCAGATATGGTAAACATGAGGAAATTAAATCTTCATCAGAGTACAAAACAAATTCTGGCCACAAAATAGAGCGAAACACCAACGTCAAAGACCTAGGAGTGATATGTCGGAGGATCTCACCTTCAAGGACCATAACATTGTATCAATCGCATCTGCTAGAAAAATGACAGGATGGATAATGAGAACCTTCAAAACTAGGGAGGCCAAGCCCATGATGACACTCTTCAGGTCACTTGTTCTATCTAGGCTGGAATATTGCTGCACTCTAACAGCACCTTTCAAGGCAGGTGAAATTGCCGACCTAGAAAATGTACAGAGAACTTTCACGGCGCGCCATAACGGAGATAAAACACCTCAATTACTGGGAGCGCTTGAGGTTTCTAAACCTGTATTCCCTGGAACGCAGGAGGGAGAGATACATGATTATATACACCTGGAAAAATCCTAGAGGGACTAGTACCAAACTTGCACACGAAAATCACCACTACGAAAGCAAAAGACTTGGCAGACGATGCACCATCCCCCAATGAAAAGCAGGGGTGTCACTAGCACGTTAAGAGACCATACAATAAGTGTCAGGGGCCCGAGACTGTTCAACTGCCTCCCAGCACACATAAGGGGGATTACCAACAGACCCCTGGCAGTCTTCAAGCTGGCACTGGACAAGCACCTAAAGTCAGTTCCTGATCAGCCGGGCTGTGGCTCGTACGTTGGTTTGCGTGCAGCCAGCAGCAACAGCCTGGTTGATCAGGCGCTGATCCACCAGGAGGCCTGGTCACAGACCGGGCCGCGGGGGCGTTGACCCCCGAAACTCTCTCCAGGTAAACTCCAGTAAGACCTCACCTAGATTATACAGCTCCATACATCACTAGTAAGGCCTCACCTAGATTATACAGCTCCATACATCACTAGTAAGGCCTCACCTAGATTATACAGCTCCATACATCACTAGTAAGGCCTCACCTAGATTATACAGCTCCATACATCACTAGTAAGGCCTCACCTAGATTATACAGCTCCATACATCACTAGTAAGGCCTCACCTAAATTATACAGCTCCATACAAAAATAGTAAGGCCTCACCTACATTATGCAGTTCAGTTTTGGTCTCCATGTTACAGAATATAAATTCGTAGGTAAATATTTAGTTAAGAATGACAAAATACATATCAGAAATCTTCCTTACGAAGACTGAAGTCCCTTAGAATCTCTTGTAAGACCAAGAGTGAGGGGAGACGTGCAGCAGTTAGGTACCTTTATTTCGAAATGTTACGCCTACACAGTAGGCTTCTTGAGTTGAGTACAGAGGAATTTACAGAAGCAGTCGAAGTGTGAAGACGGTGTAATCAGTCCAGCAGCCTTGAAGACGTAGGCTTGAGGTGGTCAGTCCCTCTGCCTGGAGAAGAATTTCTTCAGTCTGTAATATAAATAAGACTAGGACCCAAGTGGAAGTCAAGGACCCCAGTGGAAGTCAAGGACCTGAATGGAAGTCAAGGACCTCAATGGAACTCAAGGACCTCAATGGAAGTCAAGGACCTCAATGGAAGTCAAGAATCCCAGTGGAATTCAAGGGCCCCAATGGGAGTCAAGGACCTCAATGAGAGTCAAGGACCCCAATGGAAGTCAAGGACCCCAATGGGTGTCAAGGACCTCAATGGGAGTCAAGGACCTCAATGGGAGTCAAGGACCTCAATGGGAGTCAAGGACCCCAATGGAAGTCAAGGACCCCAATGGGAGACCGGGCCGCTGGGGCGTTGACCCCCGAAACTCTCTCCAGGTAAACTCCAGGTAAACTCCAGGAGTCAAGGACCTCAATGGGAGTCAAGGACCTCAATGGAAGTCAAGGACCTCAATGGAAGTATCCCTAACTTC
>NC_069453.1:4968029-5033219 GCF_026875155.1 Cherax quadricarinatus | reverse complement strand
CCCCGGGTACTACACCACCCCGGGTACTACCACCCCCCCGGGACATCACCACCCAGGACAACCCACCCCCCAGGTACACACCACCCCACGTACTACACCCCCCCGTGCACCCCACCCCGGGTACTATCCCCACCCCAGGTACACCACCCCCCGGGTATACACCACCCCAGATACTATACCCCCCGGGTCATCACCCCCGGTACTACCACCAACCCCGGGTAAAACCACCACACCAGGACTATCACCACCCCATACTATCACCACCACCCCAGGTACTGCCACCACCCATTTACACCACCACCCCAGTACAAACCACCACCCCAGGTACATCCCACCCAGACTACCACCACCCCCCGTACTACCACCACCCCGGACTACCCCCACCCCAGGACTATCACCCCCCCCTGGCTTCCCCCCCCCCCGTACTATCACCACCCCAGGTACTACCACCACCCCAGGGCTATCCCCACCCCGGTACTACACCACCCCAGGTACACCACCCCCCAGTACTTCACCCCCCCAGTACTACCACCACCCCAGAAACCCCCCACCCCCGGGTATACCACCACCCCGGGTACTATCACCACCCCGGGTGTTTTCACCACCCCATACTATCACCACCCCGGTACTACCACCCCCCCGGTGCTACCACCACCCCGGGTACACACCACCCCAGGTACTACCACCACCCCGGGTCTACCACCCCCCAGGTGCATCATAAATGAGGAAGGAGGGGAAGAGAGAGGGGAGAGAAAAAGAAAAGAGAGAGAGAGAAAGAGAGAAGAGAGTAGAGAAAGAGAGAAAAGAGGGGAAAGAGAGAGAGGAGAGGAGAGAGAGAGAGAGAAGAGAGAGAGAGAAGAGAGAGAGGAGAGAGAGGAGAAGAAGAGAAGAGGGGGAAAGAGAGAAGAGAGAGGGAAAGAAAGAGAAGAGAGAGAGAGAGAGAGAAAAGAGAGAGAGAGAGAGAGAAGAGAGAGAGAGAGAGAGAGAGAGAGAAGAGAAAGAGAGAGAGAATAGAGAAGGAGATAGAGAGAGAGAGAGAGGGAGAGAGAGATAAGGAGAGAGAGAGAGAGTGAGAGAGAGGAGAGGGAGAGAGAGAGAGAGAGAGAGAGAGAGAGCGAGGGAGAGAGAGATGCGAGAGAGAGAGAGTGAGAGAGAGAGATAGGGGGGGGAGATAGAGAGAGAGAGAGAGAGAGAGATATAGAGAGAGATAGAGAGAGAGAGAGAGAGAGAGAGAGAGAGAGAGAGAGAGAGAGAGAGAGGGAGAGAGGGGAGATAGTGAGAGAAGAGATAGAGAGAGAGATAGAGAGAGAGAGAAGAGAGAGCGAGAAGAGAGAGAGAAGAGAGGTGAGAGAGAGAGAGAGATGTAGAGAGAGGAGAGAGCGATAGATAGAGAGAGATAGTGAAGTGCGAGTGAGAAGAGAGAGCGTGAGAGGAGAGAGATAGAGAGAGAGAGAGAGAGAGAGAGAGAGAGAAGATAGATAGAGGAGAGAGAGAGAGATAGCGAGATCGATGCTCGTCGCGCGAGCTCTCTGCTCGCTCGCGCGCTCCCGCGCTCTCTATCGCTCGTCGCTCTCTCTCGCTGCTCTCTCCTCGTATCTCTCTATGCTCGATCGCGTCTCTCTATCGCTCTCTCTATCTCTATCGTCTCTCGCCTCTCGCTCGCTCTCTCTCTCTCTCTCTCCTCTCGTCCCGCTTCTCTATCTCCCTCTCTCTCTTCTCTCTGCGGCTCTCTAGGTTATCTCTCTCTCTCTCTCTCTACTCGCTCATTCGCTCTCTCTCACGCTCGCGAGCTTTGCTATCGCTCTCTTCTTCTCTCGCCTCTCCCTGCTCTATCTCTCTCGCTCCTCCTCGCCTCTCTCGCTCTATCTCTATCTCTCTCTCTCCTGTCCCTCGCTCTCTCCTCTATCTCTATCTCTATCTCTCTCTCTACCTCTCTCTCTCTCCTCTCTCTCTTCTCGCGCTCTCGCTTCCCTCTCTCTCGATCTCCCTCGCTCTCGATCGCTCTCTCTCTCTATATACTCCTCTCTCTCTCTCTCTCTCGCTCTCTCTCTCTGCGCTCTCGCTCGTTCTCTCTCTTTCTCTCTTCTCTCTCCTCTCTCTGTCTCTCTCTCTCTCTCCCTCTCTCTCTCTCTCTCTCACTCTCTCGCTCCTCTCTCTCTCTCCCACCAACCCTCCTCCCACATACCACCTTGCTCACCTATCAATTCTCCCAATCCGATCCCCACTCCCCACCGCCTCCCTAAAATCCCACCCCACCTTTCGTTATGCAATGGCTACAATCCCCTCCATGCAACCTCCTCCTATAACCCGATCCACCCACCCAGTTTACCGTTGCAATAACAGACCATCAACAGAGTCCAGTCAGTGAACTCACCCTATAGCCTTACCGTGTCCTGATCCAGAGCCGTCCGTTGGTCACAGAACCCAGAGACAGTTCAGAGTAACCTGCCACCATATCCTGACCTAGTCCAGCAACAGAGACATGACCGGATCCTTATACCGAGACTGACAGTGAACTGTTACAGTGACTACCACGCTGACCACTTGACTGTCACTGTACCCCTACAGCGACAGTCCAGTGTACAGATACAGTGAAAGTGCTCAACAGTAACAGTGACAGTCCAAGTACCATTTACCGTTACAGTCATAGTACGTAACGTGACTGTCAGTGTACTGTTTTACAGTGCGTGTGATTGTACTGACCAGTGACTAAATTCACTGTTACAGAGACTGTAAATGTAACTGCTACAGTGACTGACAGTTACTCATACAGAGAACCTGTCCGTGTCACTGGTAACATGTGACTGACAGGTATGTACAGTGCCTGTCAGTGTACGTACAGTGACTGGTCCGTGTCCTGTTGACAGTGACAGCCAGTGTACTGTTATACGTTGACTGCAGTGTACACAGTTAAGTGATTGTCAGATGTAACTGTTACAGTGACTGTCAGTGTACTTTTACAGTGACTGTCAGTGTACTGTTAAAAAGTGACTGTCAGTGTACTGTATACAGTACAGCCAGTGAACTATTACGGTGACTGTCAGTGTACTGTTAAAGTGATTGTCCGTGTACTGTTACAGTGACTGACAGTGTACTTTTACAGTTACTGTCAGTGTACTGAAACAGTGACTGTAAGTACGATACAGTGACATGACATTGTACTGGTTACAGTGGACTGTCAGTGTACTGTTACCATAGACTGTCATGTGCTGTTACCGTGACTATCAGTGTAATGTACCAGTGACTGTCAGTGCACTGTATACAGTGACGTCAGTGTACTGTTATAGTGACTGTCAGTGTAATGTTAACAGTGACTGTCAGTGTAATGTTTACAGTGACTGACATTGTACTGTTACATGACTGTCAGTTACAGCAACAGTGACTGTCATGTACTGTTACAGTGACTTTCAGTGTACTGTAAACAGAGACTACAGAGAACATGTACATTGACTGTCAGTGTAAATGTTACCGTGACCTGATCAGTGTACTGTTATAGTGACAGACAGTGTAACTGTTTCAGTGACGTAACCGAGAACTGTTACAGGGACTAGTCAGTGTAACAGTTACAGTGACAGGTCAGTGTACTGTTCCGGAGATTGTCCAGTTTACTGTTACAGTGAACTGTCAGTGTACTGATTACAGTGACTGTCAGTGTAAACTGTTAAGTGACTGTCAGTGTACGTTACAGAGCCAGTCCATGTAGTTTATAGTGACTGTCAGTGTACTGTTACAGTGACAGTCAGTGTACTGTTACAGTGACTGTCAGTGTACTGTTACAGTGACTGTCAGTGTAATGTTACAGGTGCCTGTCAGTGAACTGTTATAGGGACTGTCAGTGACAGTTACAGTGACTGTTCAGGTACTGTTAAAGTGACTGTCAGTGTACTGTTATAGTGCTGCAGGTACTGTTCCAGTGCCCATGTCAGTGTACAGTACAGTACTGTCAGAGTACTGTTATAGTGACTGGTCAGTGAACTGTTACAGTTGACTGACAGTGGTACTGATATAGTTGACTGTCAGTGTACTGTTACAGTGCCATAGCCATTGTACTGATTATGATGACTGTTCAGTGAACTGTTACAGTGACTGTCAGATTACTGTTACAGTACACTGTCAGTGTAATGTTACAGTGACTGTCAAGTGTACTGTTTAGGGACTGTTCCCATTACGTTAGAGACTGTCATTGTACTGTTTTAGGACTGTCATTGAACTGTTCGTAACTGTCAGTGTACGTTATACTGCTGACCAGTGTACTGTATATCATGTGATTATCTTTTTTTACGTATTATACAGGTTATAACTAATAGAGTGACCTCCTACATTTGTCCTTGAACTGTAATCAGTGTACTGTCAGTGTACTGTTACAGTGGACTGTCAGTGTACTATATGAGACTGTCAAGAACTTTTTACAGTGACTGTCAGTGAACTGTTACAGGGACTGTCATGACTGTTACAGTGACAGACATTGAACTGTAACAGTGACTTGGACAGTGGTACAAGTTACAGTGACAGACATTGTACTGTTTATAGTGACTGTCAGTGTACTGTGAACAGAGACTGTCAGTGTAACTGTATAAAGTGGACTGTCAGTGTACTGTTACAGTGACTGTCAGTGTACTGTTACAGTGACTGTCAGTGTACTGTTACAGTGACTGACAGTGTACTGTTACAGTGACTGTCAGTGTACTGTTACAGTGACTGCAGTGAAACTGTTACAGTGGACTGTCATGTACTGTTACAGTGGGACTGTCATGTACTGTTATAGTGACTGACCCATGTACTGTTTACAGTGACTGACCCAGTGTACAGAAAAAGTTACTGTCCAGTGGTACAGTTACAGTGACTGACCGTGTCCTGTTACAGTGACTGTCAGTGTACTGTTACAGTGACTGTCAGTGTACTGTTACAGTGACTGTCAGTGTACTGTTACAGTGACTGTCAGTGTACTGTTACAGTGACTGTCAGTGTACTGTTACAGTGACTGTCAGTGTACTGTTACAGTGACTGTCAGTGTACTGTTACAGTGACTGTCAGTGTACTGTTACAGTGACTGTCAGTGTACTGTTACAGTGACTGTCAGTGTACTGTTACAGTGACTGTCAGTGTACTGTTACAGTGACTGTCAGTGTACTGTTACAGTGACTGTCAGTGTACTGTTACAGTGACTGTCAGTGTACTGCTACAGTGAACTGTCAGTGGTACTGTTTACAGTACTGTCCAGTGTACTGTTACAGTGACTGTCAGTGTACTGTTACAGTGACTGTCAGTGTACTGTTACAGTGACTGTCAGTGTACTGTTACAGTGACTGTCAGTGTACTGTTACAGTGACTGTCAGTGTACTGTTACAGTGACTGTCACTACAACATTGAACAATGGTTGTCAGTACAACATACAGTATAAGTTTAAAGTTAGGTTGGTGAGAGAAGAATATTTCTACGTCGTTGTTGAACATAACCTCAACTCTGACACTATGAATAATAAACTTGTTGTATCACAGACTTACACTCATAACTATCTTACTGACTCACACTCACACACACACTCACTCACACACTCACACACACACACACTGGCTGAGGTGGCAAGAAGAGCTCACTCGAGCAGAGCAAAGTTACTGGTAATGGGCGATTTCAACCACAGGGAGATCGACTGGGAAAACCTGGAGCCACATGGGGGTCCCGAAACATGGAGAGCCAAGATGATGGATGTGGTACTTGAAAACCTCATGCATCAACATGTCAGGGACACAACCAGAGAGAAGGGGAGGATGAGCCAAGCAAGACTGGGATCTTGTTTTCACCCTTAGTCAAGTTCAGACATTGAGACATCACTTTACGAGAGGGGCCCCTTGGAGGCTAGCGACATGTGGTCTAAGTTTTGACAATAATAGTCGAGTTACAAGGGGAGAAGGTATCAGAACTGAAGGGGACCGGCCAAACTATAAAAGGGGGGACTACACAGGTATAGAAACTTCCTGCAGGAGGTTTCAGTGGGACAGATGAAATTGGTAGGAAAATCAGTAAACGAGATGATGGAATATGTGGCAACAAGGTGGCAAGGAGGCAGAGGAAAGTTTTGTTCCCAAGGGAAACAGAAATAATAGGAAGACCAAAACGAGTCCTTGGTTTACCCGAAGGTGTAGGGAGGCAAAAACTAAGTGCAACAGAGAATGGAAAAGGTACAGGAGGCATAGGACCCAGGAAAACAAGGAGATTAGTAGAAGAGCCAGAAACGAGTATGCACAGATAAGGAGGGAGGCCCAGCGACAGTATGAAAACGACATAGCATCGAAAGTCAAATCTGACCCGAAACTGCTGTATAGCCACATTAGGAGGAAGACAACAGTCAAGGACCAGGTGATAAGGCTGAGGAAAGAAGGTGGAGAACTCACAAGAAACGATCAAGAGGTATGCGAGGAGCTCAACACGAGATTTAAGGAAGTATTTACAGTAGAGACAGGAAGGACTCTGGGGAACAGACCAGATGGGGACACCAGCAAGGAATACACCACAAGTGTTGGACGACATACATACAGATGAGGAGGTGAAGAAACTGCTAAGGGACATCGATACCTCAAAGGCAATGGGACGGACAACATCTCCCCGTGGTCCTTAGAGAGGGAGCAGATATGTTGTGCGTGCCACTTCCACAATATTCAACACATCCCTGGAAACTGGCAACTACCTGAGGTATGGAAGACGGCAAATGTAGTTCCCATTTTTAAAAAAGGAGACAGAAAAGAGGCACTAAACTATAGACCTGTGTCATTGACGTGTATAGTATGCAAAATTATGGAGAAGATTATCAGGAGGAGAGTGGTGGAGCACCTGGAACGGAACAGGAGTATAAATGCCACCAGCACGGATTCACGGAAGGCAAATCCTGTGTCACAAACCTTCTGGAGTTTTATGATAAAATAACAGAAGTAAGACAAGAGAGAGAGGGGTGGGTTGATTGCATCTTCTTGGACTGCAAGAAGGCCTTTGACACAGTTCCCCACAAGAGATTAGTGCAGAAGCTAGAGCATCAGGCGCATATAACAGGAAGGGCACTGCAATGGATCAGAGAATACCTGACAGGGAGGCAACAACGAGTCATGGTACGTAATGATGTATCACAGTGGGCACCTGTGACGAGCGGGGTCCCACAGGGGTCGGTCCTAGGACCAGTGCTATTTTTGGTATATGTGAACGACATGACGGAAGGGTTAGACTCAGAAGTGTCCCTGTTTGCAGATATGTGAAGTTAATGAGGAGAATTAAATCTGATGAGGACCAGGCAGGACTTCAAAGAGACCTGGACAGAACTGGACACCTGGTCCAGCAAATGGCTTCTCGAATTTAATCCTGCCAAATGCAAAGTCATGAAGATAGGGGAAGGGCACAGAAGACCACAGACAGAGTATAGGCTAGGTGGCCAAAGACTGCAAACCTCACTCAAGAGAAAGATCTTGGGGTGAGTATAACACCGAGCATGTCTCCGGAAGCACACATCAATCAGATAACTGCTGCAGCATATGGGCGCCTGGCAAACCTGAGAACAGCATTCCGATACCTTAGTAAGGAATCATTCAAGACACTGTACACCGTGTATGTCAGGCCCATACTGAGTATGCAGCACCTGTTTGGAACCCGCACTTGATAAAGCACGTCAAGAAACTAGAGAAAGTACAAAGGTTTACGACAAGGTTAGTTCCAGAGCTAAGGGGAATGTCCTATGAAGAAAGATTAAGGGAAATCGGCCTGACGACACTGGAGGACAGGAGGGTCAGGGGGAGACATGATAACGACATATAAAATACTGCATGGAATAGAAAAGGTGGACAAAGACAGGATGTTCCAGGGAGGGGACACAGAAACAAGAGGCCAAAATTGGGAAGTTAAAGGGACAAAATGGTCGGAGATGTAGGAATTTTTCTTCAGTCATAGAGTTGTAAGGGCAGTGGAATACCTAAAAAAGACGTTGGAGGCAGGAACCATACCTTTTTTAAGACATTTTGATAAAGCTCATGGAGCGGGGGAGGGAGGGCCTGTGAAACCCCGGTAAAGAGGGGGGCCGGGAGCAGGACCGACCCCACCCAAAAATAGGTGAGTACCATACAAAACAAAACCCCCACACCAACACTCACTCACCACCACAACAACCACATACAGACATACCACGCACCACACACACACACAGACATACACACGCACACACACACCACACACACACATGAATACACACCACACACACACAAAAAACACACACCCCAACAAACACACCAACACCATCACACACTAAACCAAAAACCATACAGAATAACACGCACACACATCACAACAAAACCCCACCCCAAAACCACACACACACACATAACACACCACACAAACACACAGACATACACACACACACACACACAAACACCACACACCCCAAAACCACACCACACATACATAAAAACCCCCCACACACACACACACCAACACACACAAACTACACACACACACACACACAACACAACACACCACACACACAAATAACACACACCACACACACACACACACACCGCAAACACACTCAATGCCCCTTTTCGTAGATGGTAAGTTGATCAGGGAATTAAATAAAATAGGATCAGGCGGATTTAAAATAGATTGGCGACTGGACCCCCTGGCCAGCAATGGCTTCCCAAAATTTAACCCCCCGCCAAATGCAAAGTCATAAGATCGGAGAAGGGCAAAGAAGCCCGCGAAGAGTATAGGCTAGGTGAAAAACCCCCTGAAAACATCGCTCCAAGAAAAAGATCTTGGGGGAGTAAACACCGAGCATGTCTCCGGAGGCACCATCAGCCAATAACTGCTGCAGCATAGGGGTGTCTGGCAAACCCTGGAATAGCGTTCCGTATTAGTAAGGAATCGTTAAAGCACTGTACACCGTGTATGTGGGGGCCCATAGGAGTACGCAGCACCAAAAATTTGGGAAAACCCCACCTGATGAAGCACGTCAAAAATTTTAAGGAAAGGGCAAAGGGTTTTCAGCAAGGTTAGTTCCGGATTCAGGGGGAAAGTCCTACAAAAAAAGTTAAGTGAAATCGGGCCCCACGACGTTGGAGGAAGGAGGGTCGGGGAGACTAAAAACGACATTAAAAAAAACTGCGTGGAATAATAAGGTGGGCAGAGACAGGATGTTTTCCCAAAAGGGGGACACAGAAACAAGGGGGGCCCAAATGGAAGCTGAAAACTTAAACGAGTAAAAAGGGGTGTTAGGAAGTTTTCTTCGTCACAGAGTTGACAAGTAGCGGAAGTGGAATGTTAGCAAAGGATGTAGTGGGGCAGGAACCATACATATTTAAGACGATGTATGACAAAGTCAGGGGGCAGAGAAGGACCTAGCGCGATCAGTGAAGAGAGGGGCCCCGGAGTGAGTCTCGCCCCCCGCAACCACAATTAGGGGAGTACAATTAGGCAGTAACACACACACACCCCCACACCGATTAAACCAGGGATTTAGGGAAATTTTCTTCAGTCATAGAGGTGGGGTTTTTGGGGGCAGTTTCCATACACAGCTTTAAAACAAAAGGGTTTAAAAAGTCATGGTGAGGGGGGTGACCCAGCCGGCCAGTGAAGAGGCGGGGCCAGGAGCTGTGAATCGACCCCTGCAACCACAACTAGGTGAGTACAACTAGGTGAGTATACACACACACACACACACACACAGATGGGACACAGAAACAATGGGTCTCAATTGGAAGTTGAAGACTCAGATGAGTCAAAAGGATATTAGGAAGTATTTCTTTAGTCATAGAGTTGTCAGGAAGTGGAATAGTCTGGCAAGTGACGTAGTGGAAGCAGGACCCATACAAAGTTTTAAGAAGAGGTTTGATAAGGCTCAAGCTCATGGAGCAGAGAGAGAGAGAGGACATAGTAGCAATCAGTGAAGAGGCGGGGACCAGGAGCTATGCTCGACCCCTGTAACCACAACTAGGTGAGTACACACACAATGCAAGGAAGCAGAGGAAGACCCGAACGAGCCCGGTATAGAGAGGACAAAATTAAGTGCGCTAGAGAATGGAAACATTATACAATACAAAAGACCCAGGAAAATATTGAGTAGTCGAGGAGCCAGAAAGGAATATGCATGGATAAGAAGGGAGACCCACAGCGGCAGTGTGAATGGCAGAGCATGGAAAGCCGAGTCTGACCCGAAGATGCTGTACAGCCACATCAGGAGGTAAACAACAGCTCAAGAACCAGGTAATTAGGCTGAGGAAGGGCGGAAGGGTGATCACAAGAAATGACAGAGAAATATGTGAAGAGTTCAACACAAGATTTAAGGACGTATTTTCAGTGGAGTCATTAAGGACTCCAGAAAGCTGGAATGTACATAAGTGGTATACGTACAATACCGACACGATAGTTCCATCAAGACTACGATACTCTTCAACTCCAAGGCTGAGCGACTGATTACCTCATATTTTGTATATAATTCTTCATATTATGTCCTTCTATTGATAAAGCCAATGGTTGTCGAAGCGTCTACAAATACAAATACCCAGATGTTGCACACGCGTCTAATTCTTCAAAGCTAGAATGGTGGGGTACACCAACAAGTGTTGGACACACTACACACAACGGAGGAGGAGAAATCTACGTGGGTCCTGAGAGAGCAGAGGCAGCACACACGTTGTGTGTGACACTAACAATTTTCACCATATTAATCGCAACTGGGCTACTACCTGAGGTGTGGAAGACAGCAAATATACTCCCAACATTTAAGAAAGGTAGTCACCTTCCTTAAATAAGGTAGCTACCTTCCTTAAATAAGGTAGTACTTCCTTAAATAAGGTAGTACTTAAATAAGGTAGTTACCTTCCTTAAATAAGGTAGTTACCTTCCTTAAATAAGGTAGTACTTCCTTAAATAAGGTAGCTACCTTCCTTAAATAAGGGAGCTACCTTCCTTAAAATAAGGTAGTACCTTCCTTAAATAAGGTAGTACCTTCCTTAAATAAGGTAGCTACCTTCCTTAAATAAGGTAGTACTTCCTTAAATAAGGTAGTTACCTTCCTTAAATAAGGTAGTACTTCCTTAAATAAGGTAGCTACCTTCCTTAAATAAGGTAGTACTTCCTTAAATAAGGTAGTTACCTTCCTTAAATAAGGTAGTTACCTTCCTTAAATAAGGTAGTTACCTTCCTTAAATAAGGTAGTTACCTTCCTTAAATAAGGGAGTTACCTTCCTTAAATAAGGTAGTTACCTTCCTTAAATAAGGTAATTACCTACCTTAAATAAGGTAGTTACCTTCCTTAAATAAGGTAGTTACCTTCCTTAAATAAGGTAGTTACCTTCCTTAAATAAGGTAGTTACCTTCCTTAAAAAAGGTAGTTACCTTCCTTAAAAAAGGTAGTTACCTTCCTTAAATAAGGGAGTTAACTTCATTAAATAAGGTAGTCACCTTCCTTCAATAAGAGAGATACCTTCCTTAAATAAGGTAATTACCTTCCTTAAATAAGGTAGTTACCTTCCTTAAATAAGGGAGTTACCTTCCTTAAATAAGGTAATTACCTTCCTTAAATAAGGTAGTTACCTTCCTTAAATAAGGGAGTTACCCTTAAATAAGGTAATTACCTTCCTTAAATAAGGTAGTTACCTTCCTTAAATAAGGGAGTTACCTTCCTTAAATAAGGTAGTTACCTTCCTTAAATAAGGTAGTACCTTCTTAAATAAGGTAGTACTTCCTTAAATAAGGTAGTTACCTTCCTTACATAAGGTAGTTACCTTCCTTAAATAAAGGAGTTAACTTCCTTAAATAAGGTAGTTACCTTCCTTAAATAAGGGAGTTACCTTCCTTAAATAAGGGAGTTACCTTCCTTAAATAAGGTAATTACCTTAAATAACGGAGTTACCTTCCTTAAATAAGGTAGTTACCTTCCTTAAATAAGGGTAGTTACCTTCCTTAAAATAAGGTAACTTCCTTAAATAAAGGGAGTTACTTCCATAAATAAGGGAGTTACCTTCCTTAAATAAGGTAGTTACCTTCCTTAAATAAGGCAGTTACCTTCCTTAAATAAAGGAGTTAACTTCCTTAAATAAGGTAGTTCCTCTTAATAAGGGAGTTACCTCCTTAAATAAGGAATTCCTTCCTTAAACAAGGTATTATTTCCCTTTAAAAAAGGGAAATTACCCTTTTAAATAAGTTTTTTTCTTCCTTAAATAAGGGGTTACCTTCCCCTTTAAAAAAAGGGGGTTATTTTCCTAAAAAAAGGAATTACCTTCCTTTAAAAAAGGATTACCTTTCCCTTAAAAAGGTTTACCTTCCTTAAAAAAGGAGTTACCTTTCCTTAATAAGGAGTTACTTCCCTTTAAAAAAGGGAGTTACCTTCCCTTAATAAGGGGGTTACAATTTAAAAAGGTTTCTTCTTAAAAAATTTTTACATTTCCAAATAAATTTTTTTTAAAAATTTCTCTCCCATGTGAACAGTCTCCAGCAGTCACTGAGGCTGGTGACTCTCCATGGTGATGTAGTCTCCACATCACTGAGGCTGGTGACTCTCCATGGTGAGGTATCTCCAGCATTTCACTGAGGCTGGTGACTCTCCATGGTGAGTAGTCTCCAGCAGTCACTGAGGCTGGTGACCATCTCCATGGTGAGGTAGTTGTCTCCACAGTCACTGAGGCTGGGACTCTCCATGGGATGGTAGTCTCCAGCAGTCACTGAGGCTCTGACTCTCCATGGTGGAGGTAGTCTCCCAGCAGTCACTGACTGGTGACCTCTCCATGGTGAGGCAGTCTCCAGCATCACGTGAGGGAGACTCTCCATGGTGAGGCATCTCCATCGTCCACTGAGGCTGGTGACTCTCCATGGTGAGGCATCTCCAGCAAGTCACTGAGATGGTGACTCTCACATGGTGATGTAGTCCTCCAGCAGTCACTGAGGCTGGAGACTCTCCATGGTGAAGTAGTCCCCCCCCCCCCCCCCACCCCACCTCAGCAGGTCACTAGGCTGGAGACTCTCCATGGTGAAGCAGTCTCCTGCAGTCACTGAGGCTGGAGAACCTCTCCATTGGTGAGGTAGTCTCCACAGTCACTGAGGCTGATAACTCTCCATGGTGAAGCAGTCTCCAGCAGTCACTGAGGCTGGTGACTCTCCATGGTGAGGCAGTCTCCAGCAGTCACTGAGGCTGGAGACTCTCCATGGTGGAGCATAGGTCTCCAGAGTCCCACCATGAGCTGGTGAACTCTCCATGGTGAGGTGAAGTCTCCAGCATCACTGAGCTGGTGACTCTCAATGGTTAAGCCGTCTCCAGCAGCACTGAGGTTGTGACTCTCCATGGTGAGGCCAGTCACCAGCAGTCACTGAGGCTGTGACTCATGACTCCAATGGTTAAGCAGTCTCCAGCAGTCACTGAGGCCTGGAGACTCTCCTGGTGAAGCTTCTCCAGCAGTCACTGAGGCTGGTGATCTCTCAATGGTTAAGCAGTCTCCCCAGCGTCACTGAGGCTGGTGACTCTCCAGGTGAAGCATCTCCAGCAGTCCTGAAGGCTGGTGACTCTCAATGTTAAGCAGTACTCCAGCAGTCACTGAGGCGATGAACTCTCAATGGTTAAGCATCCTCCAGCAGTCACTGAGGCTGGAGACTTCTCCATGGTGAGGTAGTCTCCAGCATCTCTGAGGCTGGTGACTCTCCATGGTGAGGTAGTCTCCAGCAGTCACTGAGGCTGGTGACTCTCCATGGTGAGGCAGTCTCCAGCAGTCACTGAGGCTGGAGACTCTCCATGGTGAGGTAGTCTCCAGCAGTCACTGAGGCTGGTGACTCTCCATGGTGAGGCAGTCCTCCAGCAGTCCACTGAGGCTGTGACTCTCCACGGTGAGGTCAATCTCCACATCACTGAGGCTGGAGACTCTCCATGGCGAGGCAGTCCCCCAGCAGTCACTGAGGCTGTGACTCAAATCCATGGTGAGGCAGTCGCCAGCAGTCATCTGAGGCTTGTGACTCCTCCATGGTGAGGCAGTCTCCAGCAGTCACTGGAGGCTGGAAGACTCTCCATGGTGAGGTAGTCTCCAGCAGTCACTGAAGCTGGTGACTCTCCATGGTGAGGCAGTCTCCAGCAGTCACTGAGGCTGGAGACTCTCCATGGTGAGGTAGTCTCCAGCAGTCACTGAGGCTGGTGACTCTCCATGGTGAGGCAGTCTCCAGCAGTCACTGAGGCGGTGACTCTCCATGGTGAGCAGTCTCCAGCAGTCACTGAGCTGGTGACTCTCCATGGTGAGGGGGGGGGGGGCAGTCTCCAGCACAGTCACTGAGGCTGGTGACTCTCCAGTGGACGCAGATCTCCAGCAGTCACTGAGGCTGGTGGACCTCTCCATGGTGAAGTAGTCTCCAGCAGTCACTGAGGCTGGAGACTCTCCATGGTGAGGCAGTCTCCAGCAGTCACTGAGGCTGGAGACTCTCCATGGTGAGGCAGTCTCCAGCAGTCACTGAGGCTGGTGACTCTCCATGGTGAGGCAGTCTCCAGCAGTCACTGAGGCTGGTGACTCTCCATGGTGAAGCAGTCTCCAGCAGTCACTGAGGCTGGTGACTCTCCATGGTGAGTAGTCTCCAGCAGTCACTGAGGCTGGTGACTCTCCATGGTGAGGTAGTCTCCTCAGCATTCACTGAGGCTTGGTGACTCTCATGGGAGGTAGTCTCCAGCAGTCACTGAGGCTGGTGACTCTCCATGGTGAGGCAGTCTCCAGCAGTCACTGAGGCTGGTGACTCTCCATGGTGAGGTAGTCTCCAGCAGTCACTGAGGCTGGTGACTCTCCATGGTGAGGTAGTCTCCAGCAGTCACTGAGGCTGGTGACTCTCCATGGTGAGTAGTCTCCAGCAGTCACTGAGGCTGGTGACGTCTCCATGGTGATGCATTCTCCACATCCACTGGAGGCTGGAGACTCTCCATGGTGAGCAGTTCTCCAGCAGTCACTGAGGCTGGTGACTCTCCATGGTGAGGCAGTCTCCAGCAGTCACTGAGGCTGGTGACTCTCCATGGTGAGGCAGTCTCCAGCAGTCACTGAGGCTGGAGACTCTCCATGGTGAAGTAGTCCTCCAGCAGTCCACTGAGGCAGGAGACTCTCCATGGTGAAGCAGTCTCCTGCAGTCCACTGAGGCTGGAGACTCTGCCCATGGTGGAGGTAGTCTCCCACAAGTCACTGAGGCTGGAGACTCTCCATGGGAAGCAGTCTCCAGCAGTCACTGAGGCTGGTGACTCTCCATGGTGAGGCAGTCTCCAGCAGTCACTGAGGCTGGAGACTCTCCATGGTGAGGCAGTCTCCAGCAGTCACTGAGGCTGGTGACTCTCCATGGTGAGGTAGTCTCCAGCAGTCACTGAGGCTGGAGACTCTCCATGGTAAGCGTCTCCAGCAGTCACTGAGGCTGGTGACTCCCATGGTGAGGCAGTCTCCTGCAGTCACTGAGGCGGAGAATCCTCCATGGTGAGTAGTCTCCAGCAGTCACTGAGGCTGGAGACTCTCCATGGTGAAGCATCTCCAGCAGTCACTGAGGTGGTGACTCTTCTCATGGTGAGGCAGTCTCCAGCAGTACTGAGCTGGAGACTCTCCATGGTGAGGCAGTCTCCAAGCAGTCCACTGAGGCTGGTGACATCTCAATGGTTAACAGTCTCCAGCAAGTCACTGAAGGTTGTGACACTCCATGGTGAGGCAGTCACCAGCAGTCATCTGAGGCTGGGTGACTCTCAATGGTTAAGCAGTCTCCAGCAGTCACTGAGGCTGGTGACTCTCCATGGTGAAGCAGTCTCCAGCAGTCACTGAGGCTGGTGACTTCTCAATGGTTAAGCCAGTCTCCGCAGTCACTGAGCTGGTGACTCTCCATGGTGAAGCAGTCTCCAGCAGTCACTGAGGCTGGTGACTCTCAATGGTTAAGCAGTCTCCAGCAGTCACTGAGGCTGATGACTCTCAATGGTTAAGCAGTCTCCAGCAGTCACTGAGGCTGAGACTCCCTCCATGGTTGAGGTAGTCTCCAGCAGTCACTGAGGCTGGTGACTCTCCATGGTGAGGTAGTCTCCAGCAGTCACTGAGGCTGGTGACTCTCCATAGTGAGGCAGTCTCCAGCAGTCACTGAGGCTGGTGACTCTCCATGGTGAGGCAGTCTTCCAGCATCACTGAGGCTGGTGACTCTCCACGGGAGGTAGTCCTCCAGCAGTCACTTGAAGGCTGGAGACTCTCCCTGGTGAGGCAGTCTTCCAGCAGACCTGAGCTGGAGACTCTCCATGGTGAGGCAGTCTCCCACAGACACGAGGCTGGAGACTCTCCAGGTGATTGCAGTCTCCAGCAGTCACTGAGGCTGAACTCTCCATGGTGAGGCAGTCTTCCAGCAGTCAACTGAGGCTGGATGACTCTCCATGGTGAGCAGTTCTCCAGCAGTCACTGAGGCCTGGTGACTCTCCAAGGTGAGTATTCTCCAGCATCCACTGAGGCTGGAGACTCTTCCATGGTGAGGCATCTCCAGCAGTCCACTGAGGCTGGAGACTCATCCATGGTGGGCAGTCTCAGCAGTCACTGAGGCAGTTGACTATCCAGGGTGAGGCATCTCCAGCAGTTCACTGAGGCTGGAGACTCATCCATGGTGAGGCGTCTCCAGCAGTCACTGAGCTGGAGACACTCCCATGATGGAGGCAGTCTCCCAGCATTTCACTGAGGCTGGTGACTCTCCATGGTGAGGTAGTCTAACAGCAGTCACTGGAGGCTGAGACTCATCCATGGTGAGCCAGTCTCCAGCAGTCACTAGGCTGGAGACTCTCCATGGTGAGGCAGTCTCCAGCAGTCACTGAGGCTGGTGACTCTTCCATGTGAGGCAGTCCTCCAGCAGCACTGAGGCTGGTGACTCTTCCATGGTGAGGTAAGTCTCCAGCAGTCACTGAGGCTGGTGACTCTCCATGGTGAAGCAGTCCTCTCCATCAGTCACTGAGGCGGAGACTCTCCATGTGAGGCAGTCTCCGAGCACAGTCATCACTGAGGCTGGTGACTCTTCTCCATGGGTGAGGCAGTCTCCAGCAGTCACTGAGGTGGAGACCTCTCCATGGTGAGCAAGTCTCCAGCAGGTCACTGAGGCTGGTGACTCCTCCATGGTGAGGCAGTCTCCAGCAGTCACTGAGGCTGTGACTCTCCATGGGAGGCAGTCCCTCCAGCGTCACTGAGGCAGAACTCTACCATGTGAGGCAGCTCCAGCAGTCACTGAGGATGGTGGACTCTCCATGGTGAGGCAGTCTCCAGCAGTCACTGAGGCTGGAGACTCTCCATGGTGAAGCAGTCTCCAGCAGTCACTGAGGCTGGTGACTCTCCATGGTGAGGCAGTCTCCAGCAGTCACTGAGGCTGGAGACTCTCCATGGTGAGGCAGTCTCCAGCAGTCACTGAGGCTGGGAGACTCCTCCATGTTAGGCAGTCTCCACAGTCACCTGAGGCCTGGAGACTCCTCCATGGTGAGGCAGTCTCCAGTAGCCAGTCACTGAGGCTGAGACTCTCCATGGTGAGGCAGTCCTCCAGCAGTCACTGAGGCTGGAGACTCTCCCCATGGTGAGTAGTCCTCCAGCAGTCACTGAGGCTGGAGAATCTCTAATGGTGAAGCAGTCCCTCCAGCAGTCCACTGAGGCTGTGACTCCATGGTTGAAGCAGTCTCCAGCAGTCACTGGGCTGGTGACTCCCATGGTAGGTAGTCTCCACATCACTGAGGCTGAGACTCTCCATGGTGAGGCAGTCTCCAGCATCACTGAGGCTGGAGAACTCTCCATGGTGAGTAGTCCTCCAGCAGTCACTGAGGCTGGTCTCTCCATGGTGAGGTAGTCTCCAGCAAGTCACTGAGGCTGGTGACTCTCCAAGGTGTAGTAGTCTCCACAGTCCACTGAGGCTGGAGACTCCTCCATGGTGAAGTAGTATCCAGCAGTCACTGAGGCTGGTGACTTTCCATGGTGAAGCAGTTCTCCAGCAGTCACTGAGGCTGTGACTGTTTCCATGGTGAAGCAGTCTCCAGCAGTCACTGAGGCTGGTGACTCTCCATGGTGAAGCAGTCTCCAGCAGTCACTGAGGCTGGTGACTCTCCATGGTGAAGCAGTCTCCAGCAGTCACTGAGGCTGGAGAACTCTCCATGGGTGAAAGCAGTCCTCCAGCAGTCACTGAGGCTTGGTGACTCTCCATGGTGAAGCAGTCTTCCAGCAGTGCACTGAGGCTGGTGACTCTCCATGGTGAAGCAGTCTCCAGCAGTCACTGAGGCCTGGAGACCTCTCCATGGTGAAGCAGTCTCCAGCAGTCCACTGAGGCTGGATGACATTCTCGATGGTGAAGTAGTCTCCAGCATCACTGAGGCTGGTGACTCTCCATGTGAGGTAGTCCTCCAGCGACACTGAGGGCTGGTGACTCTCCATGGTGAGCCGTCTCCAGCAGTCACTGAGGCCGGTGACTCCTCCATGGTGAAAGCAGTCTCCAGCATCACTGAGGCTTGGTGACTCTCCATGGGTGAGGCAGTCTCCAGCAGTCACTGAGGCTGGTGACTCTCCATGGTGAGGTAGTCTCCAGCAGTCACTGAGGCTGAGACCTCTCCATGGTGAGGCAGTCTCCAGCAGACACTGAGGCTGGAGACTCTCCATGGTGAGGCAGTCTCCAGCAGTCACTGAGGCTGGTGACTCTCCATTGTGAGGCAGTCTCCAGCAGTCACTGAGGCTGGAGACTCTCCTCATGGTGAGCAGTCTCCAGCAGTCACTGAGGCTGGTGACCTCCATGGTGAGGTTAGTCTCCACTGTCACTGAGGCTGGAGACTCTCCATGGTGAGCAGTCTCCAGCAGTCACTGAGGCTGGAGACTCTCCATGGTGAGGCAGTCTCCAGCAGTCATTCTGAGGCTGTTGACTACTCCATGGTTGAGGCAGTCTCCAGCAGTCACTGAAGGCTGAGACCTCCATGGTTGAGGCAAGTCCTCTCACAGTCACTGAGGCTGGAGACTCTCCATGGGTGAGGCAGTCTCCAGCATTCACTGGAGGCTGGTGACTCTCTCATGGTGAGGTAGTCTCCAGCAGTCACTGAGGCTGGGGAGACTCTCCATGTGGTGAGCCAGTCTCCACAGTTCACTGAGGCTGGAGACTTCTCCATGTTGAGGCAGTCCCAGAGTCACTGAAGGCATGGTGACTCTCATGTGAGGCTGTCTCCAGCAGTCAACTGAGGCTGGTGACTCTCCATGAGATAGTCTCCAGCAGTCACTGAGGCTTGGTGACCTCTCCATGGTGAAGCAGTCTCCAGCAGTCACTGAGGCTGGAACTCTCCATGGTGAGGCAGTCTCAGCAGTCACTGAGGCTGGTGACCTCCATTGGTGAAGGCCAGGTCTCCAGCAGTCACCTGAGGCTGGAGACTCTCCATGGTGAAGGCAGTCCCAGCATCACTGAGGCTGGTGAATCTCTCCAATGGTGAGGCAGTCTCCAGCATAACTGAGGCTGGAGACTCTCCATGGTGAGGCAGTCCCTCCAGCAGTCAATGAGGCTGGTGACTCTCCAATGTGGGAGGCAGTCTCCAGCAGTCACTGAGGGCTGGAGACTCTCCATGGTGTAGCAGTCTCCAGCAGTCCTGAGGGCTGGGATTCTCCATGGGAAGTATCTCCAGCATTCACTGGAGGCTCGAGACTCCCCATGGTGAAGCAGTCTCCAGCAGTCACTGAGGCTGTGGGACTCTCCATTGTGAGGCAGTCTCCCAGCAGTCCACTGAGGCTGGAGACTCTTCCATGGTGAGGCAAGTCTCCAGCAGTCCATGAGGCTGGAGACTTCCCATGGTGAGCAAGTCTCCCTCTCCAGCAGTCAACTGAGGCTGGAGACTCTCCATGGTGAAGCAGTCTCCAGCAGTCACTGAGGCTGAGACTCTCCATGGTGAAGTAGTCTCCAGCAGTCACTGAGGCTGGAGACTCTCCATGGTGAAGCAGTCTCCAGCAGTCACTGAGGCTGGTGACTCTCCACGGTGAGGCGTCTCCCAGCAGTCACTGAGGCTGGAGATCTCTCCCTGGTGAAGCAGTCTCCAGCAGTCACTGAGGCTTGGAGATCCTCTCCATGGTGAGGCAGTCTCCAGCAGTCACTGAGGCTGGAGACTCTCCATGGTGAAGCAGTCTCCAGCAGTCACTGAGGCTGGTGACTCTCCATGGTGAGGTAGTCTCCAGCAGTCACTGAGGCTGGAGACTCTCCATGGTGAAGCAGTCTCCAGCAGTCACTGAGGCTGGTGACTCTCCATGGTGAGTAGTCTCCAGCAGTCACTGGAGGCTGAGATGCTCTCCATGGTGGAGGCAGTCTCCGGGGGGGGGCATCACTGAGCTGGAGACTCTCATGGTGAGGTAGTCTCCAGCAGTCAACTGAGGCTGGTGACTCTCCATGGTGAGGTATCTCCAGCAGCACTTGAGGCTGGTACTCTCCATGGTGGGAGGTAGTCTCCCCAGCAGTCACTGAGGCTGGAGACTCTCCATGGTGAAGTAGTCTCCAGCAGTCACTAGGCTGGAGACTTCCATGTGAATGCAGTCTCCAGCAGTTCACAATGAGGCTGGTGACTTTTCCATGGTGAGGCAATCTCCACAGTCCCCACTGAGGCTTGGAGACTCTCCATGGTGAAGCAGTCTCAGCAGTCATGAGCTGTGACTCTCCATGGTGAAGCAGTCTCCAGCATCACTGAGGCTGGAGACTCTCCCATGGTGAAGCAGTCTCCAGCAGTCACTGAGGCTGGTGACTCTCATGGTGAAGCCAGCTCCTAGCCAGCACTGAGGCTGGTGACTCCCATGGTGAAGCAGACTCCAGCAGTCCACTGAGGCTGAGACTCTCCATGGAAGCATCTCCAGCAGTCCTGAGGCTGGTGACTCTCTCTCCATGGTGAAGCACTCTCCATCAGTCCTGAGGCTGGAGACTCTCCATGGTGAGGTAGTCTCCAGCCAAGTCAATGAGGCTGGTGACTCTCCTGGTGAAGCAGATCCTCCAGCAGTCACTGAGGCTGGGACTCTCCATGGTGAAGCAAGTCTCCAGCAGTCACTGAGGCTGTTACTCTCCATGGTGAGGCAGTCCTCCAGCAGTCACTGAGGCCTGGTGACTCTCCAAGGTGAAGCAGTCTCCAGCAGGTCACTGAGCTGGTGACCTCTCCATGGTGAGGCAGTCTCCAGCAGTCACTGAGGCTGGAGACTCTCCATGGTGAGGCAGTCTCCAGCAGTCACTGAGGCTGGAGACTCTCCATGGTGAAGCAGTCTCCAGCAGTCACTGAGGCTGGAGACTCTCCATGGTGAGCAGTCTCCAGCAGTCACTGAGGCTGGTGACTCTCCCATGGTTGAGGCAGTCTCCACAGTCCACTGAGGCTGGAGACTCTTCCATGGTGAAGCAGTCTCCAGCAGGTCACTGAGCTGGTGACTCTCCATTGGTGAGTCAGCTCCAGTCAGTCACTGAGGCTGGAGACTCTCCAATGGTGAGGAAGTCTATAGCAGTCACTGATGCTGGAGACTCTCCAGGTGAAGCAGTCTCCAGCAGTCACATGAGGCTGGGAGACTCTCCATGTGGAGGCAGTCTCCAGCAGTCCACTGAGGCTGGTGATCTCAAGGTGAGAGCAGTCTCCAGCAGTCACTGAGGCTGGAGACTCTCCATGGTGAAGGCAGTCTCCAGCAGTCACTGAGGCTGGAGACTCTCCATGGTGAGGCAGTCTCCAGCAGTCACTGAGGCTGGTGACTCTCCATGGTGAAGCAGTCTCCAGCAGTCACTGAGGCTGGTGACTCTCCATGGTGAATGCAGTCTCCAGCAGTCCACTGAGCTGGGGGGGGTGCTCTTCTCCCCACCATGGTGAGGCAGTCTCCACGTCCACTGAGGCTGGAGACTCTCCATGGTGAGCAGTTTCCAGCAGTCACTGAGGCTGGTGACTCTCCATGGTGAGGTAGTCTCCAGCAGTCACTGAGGCTGGAGACTCTCCATGGTGAGGTAGTCTCCAGCAGTCACTGAGGCTGGAGACTCTCCATGGTGAGGCAGTCCTCCAGCAGTCCACTGAGCTTGGTGACTCTCCATGGTGAGGTAGTCTCCAGCAGTCACTGAGGCTGGAGACTCTCCATGGTGAGGCAGTCTCCAGCAGTCACTGAGGCTGGTGACTCTCCATGGTGAGGTAGTCTCCAGCAGTCACTGAGGCTGGAGACTCTCCATGGTGAGGTAGTCTCCAGCAGTCACTGAGGCTGGTGACTCTCCATGGTGAGGCAGTCCTCCAGCATCACTGAGGCGGAGACTCTCCATGGTGAAGCAGAGTCTCCAGCATCACTGAGGCTGGTGACTCTCCATGGTGAAGATTCTCCAGCAGTCACTGAGGCTGGTGGACTCCTCCATGGTGAAGCAGTCTCACCCAGCATCACTGAGGCCTGGTTGACTCTCCATGGTGAGTAGTCTCCACATCCACTGAGGCTGAGAGACTTCTCCATGGTAAGCAGTCCTCCACAGTCCACTGAGGTCTGGAGACTCCCATGGTGAGCAGTCTCCAGCATCACTGAGGCCTGGAGAACTCTCCATGGTGAACAGTCTCCAGCAGTCAACTGAGGCTGGAGATCCTCCATGTGAGCCAGTCTCCAGCAGTCACTGAGGCTGGAGACTCTCCATGGTGAAGCAGGTCTCAGCATCAACTTAGCTGGAGACACTCCAATGGTGAGCGGCAGTCCCCAGGCAGTCCACTGAGGCTGGAGACTCTCCATGGTGAGCCAGTCTCCAGCAGTCACTGAGGCTGGAGACTCTCCATGGTGAGGTAGTCTCCAGCAGTCACTGAGGCTGGAGACTCTACCATGGTGACCAGTCTCCAGCAGTCACTGAGCTGGAGACTCTCCATGGTGAATAGTCTCCAGCAGTCACTGAGGCTGGTGACTCTCCATGGTGAAGTAGAGTTCTTGTCATCAGCAAACTTTCCCCAAATGTGAAGTTAAATTAGGGAAGTTGTCATGCAGTGAGTACTCTCCTGAGTACACCTCGCTGGTCAGGTCACAGGTCATGCAGTGAGTACTTTCCTGAGTACACCTCGCTGGTCAGGTCACAGGTCATGCAGTGAGTACTCTCCTGAGTACACCTCGCTGGTCAGGTCACAGGTCATGCAGTGAGTACTCTCCTGAGTACACCTCGCTGGTCAAGGTCATACAGGTCATGCAGTGAGTAGTCTCCTGAGTACATACACCTTCGCTCTGGTTCAGGTCACAGGTCATGCAGTGAGTACTTTCCTGAGTACACCCCGCTGGTCAGGTCACAGGTCATGCAGTGAGTACTCTCCTGAGTACACCTCGCTGGTCAGGTCACAGGTCATGCAGTGAGTACTCTCCTGAGTACACCTCGCTGGTCAGGTCACAGGTCATGCAGTGAGTACTCTCCTGAGTACACCTCGCTGGTCAGGTCACAGGTCATGCAGTGAGTACTCTCCTGAGTACACCTCGCTGGTCAGGTCACAGGTCATGCAGTGAGTACTCTCCTGAGTACACCTCGCTGGACAGGTCACATGTCATTCAGTGGAAGTACTTCCTGAGTACGACCCTCGCTGGTCAGGTCACAGGTCATGCATGAGTAACTCCTACCCCTGAGTACACCTCGCTGGTCAGGTCACAGGTCATGCAGTGAGTACTCTCCTGAGTACACCTCGCTGGTCAGGTCACAGGTCATGCAGTGAGTACTTTCCTGAGTACACCCCGCTGGTCAGGTCACAGGCATGCAGTGAGTACTCTCCTTGAGTACACTACTCGCTGGTCCAGGTCACCGTCATTCAGTGAGTACTCTCCTGAGTACACCTCGCTGGTCAGGTCACAGGTCATGCAGTGAGTACTCTCCTGAGTACACCTCGCTGGTCAGGTCACAGGTCATGCAGTGAGTACTCTCCTGAGTACACCTCGCTGGTCAGGTCACAGGTCATGCAGTGATACCTCCTGATACACCTCGCTTGGTCAGGTCACATCAGGCAGTGAGTTACTCTCCTGAGTACACCTCGCTGGTCAGGTCACAGGTCATGCAGGAGTACTCTCCCTGATAACACACCTCGCTGGGTCAGGTCCACAGGTCATGCAGTGAGTACTCTCCTGAAGTACAACCTCGCTGGTCAGGTCACAGTCATCAGTGAGTACTATCCTCCTGAGTAACACCTCGCTGTCATGGTCCACAGGTCATGCCAGTGAGTACTCTCCTGAGTACACCTCGCTGGTCAGGTCACAGGTCCAATGTCTCCAGCAGTCACTGAGGCTGGTGACTCTCCATGGTGAGGTAGTCTCCAGCAGTCACTGAGGCTGGAGACTCTCCATGGTGAGCCAGTCTCCAGCAGTCACTGAGGCTGGAGACTCTCCATGGTGAGGCAGTCTCCAGCAGTCACTGAGGCTGGTGACTCTCCATGGTGAGGCAGTCTCCCAGCAGACAACTGAGGCTGGAGACTCTCCATGGTGAGGCAGTCTCCAGCAGTCACTGAGGCTGGTGACTCTCCATGGTGAAGTAGTCTCCAGCAGTCACTGAGGCTGGTGACTCTCCATGGTGAGGTAGTCTCCAGCAGTCACTGAGGCTGGAGACTCTCCATGGTGCCAGTCTCCAGCAGTCACTGAGGCTGGAGACTCTCCATGGTGAGGCAGTCTCCAGCAGTCACTGAGGCTGGTGACTCTCCATGGTGAGGCAGTCTCCAGCAGACACTGAGGCTGGAGACTCTCCATGGTGAGGCAGTCTCCAGCAGTCACTGAGGCTGGTGACTCTCCATGGTGAGGCAGTCTCCAGCAGTCACTGAGGCTGGTGACTCTCCATTGTGAGGCAGTCTCCAGCAGTCACTGAGGCTGGTGACACGCCATGGTGAGGCAGTCTCCAGCCGTCACTGAGGCTTGGTGATCTCCATGATGATGCAGTCTCCAGCAGTCACTGAGGGCTGAGACTCCATGGTGAGGCAGTCTCCAGCAGTCACTGAGGCTGGTGACTCTCCATGGTGAGGCAGTCCTCCAGCAGTCACAGAGGCATGGTGACTCTTCCATGATGAGGCAGTCTCCACAGTCACGAGGCTGGTGACTCCCACGGTGAGGCAGTCTCCAGCAGTCACTGAGGCTGGTGACTCTCCAATGGTGAGGCTGTCCCAGCAGTCACTGATCTGGAGAACTCTCCATGGTGAGGCCAGTCCTCCACAGTCACTGAGGCTGTGACTCTCCATGGTGAAGTAGTCTCCCCAGTCACTGAGGCCTGTGACTCTCCATGGTGAGGTAGTCTCCAGCAGTCACGAGCTGAGACTCTCCATGGTGAGCCAGTCTCCAGGAGTCACTGAGGCTGGAGACTCTCCATGGTGAGGCAGTCTCCAGCAGTCACTGAGGCTGGTGACTCTCCATGGTGAGGCAGTCTCCAGCAGACACTGAGCTGGAGACTCTTCATCCATGGTGATGCAGTCTCCAGCCAGTCACTGAGGCTGGTGACTCTCCAGTGGTGGAGCAGTCTCCAGCAGTCCACTGAGGCTGGTGACCTCCTCCATTGGTTTGAGGCAGTCTCCACAGTCACTGAGGCTGGTGACTCTCCATGGTGAGGCAGTCCCACATCACTGAGGCTTGTGACTCTCCAGAAGAGACAGTCTCCAGCAGTCACTGAGGCTGTGAACCTCTCCATGGTGAGGCATGTTCTCCAGCAGACAACTGAGGATGAACTCTCCCCATGGTGAGGTAGTCTACTCTACAGCAGTCCTTGAGGTTGGTGACTCCCATGTGAAGTATCTCCAGCAGTCACTGAGCTGGGACTCTCCACGGTGAGGTATTCTTCCAGCAGTCACTGACGCTGGAGAACTCTCTCATGGTGAAGTAGTCCTTCCAGCAGTCACTGAGGCTGGTGACTCTCCATGGTGAGGTAGTCTCCAGCAGTCACTGAGGCTGGAGACTCTCCATGGTGAGGCAGTCTCCAGCAGTCACTGAGGCTGGAGACTCTCCATGGTGAGGCAGTTCCTCCAGCCAGTCATTGAGGCTGGTGACTCTCAATGGTTAAGCATACTCCACAGTTCACGAGGCTGGAGACTCCCATGGTGAGCAGTCTCCATCAGTCAACTGAGGCGGTGACTCTCCATGTGAGGCCGTCTCCAGCAGGACACTGAGCTGGTGACTCTCCATGGTGAGGCAGTCTCCAGCAGTCACTGAGGCTGGAGACTCTCCATGGTGAGGCAGTCTCCAGCAGTCACTGAGGCTGGAGACTCTCCATGGTGAGGCAGTCTCCAGCAGTCACTGAGGCTGGAGACTCTCCATGGTGAGGTAGTCTCCAGCAGTCACTGAGGCTGGTGACTCTCCATGGTAGTAGGTCTCCAGCAGTCACTTGGACGCTGTTGACTCCATGGTGAGGGTATCTCCTCCAGCAGTCAACTGAGGCTGGTGACTCTCCATGGTGGAGCAGTCTCCAGCAGTCACAGAGGCTGGAGACTCCTCCATGGTGAGGTAGTCTCAGCAGTCACATGAAGGCCTGGAGACTCTCCAATGGTGAGGCATCTCCAGCAGTCACTGAGGCTGGTGACTCTCCATGGTGAGGCAGAGTCCTCCCAGCATCACTGAGGCTGGAGACTCTCCATGGAGGGCAGTCTCCGAGCAGGAGGTCCACTGAGGGCTGGAGACTCTCCATGGTGAGGCCAGTCTCCAGCAGTCACTGAGGCTGGAGAACTCTCCATGGTAAGGTAGTCTCCAGCAGTCACTGAGGCTGGTGACTCTCCATAGTGAGGCAGTCTCCAGCAGTCACTGAGGCTGGTGACTCTCCATGGTGAGGTAGTCTCCAGCAGTCACTGAGGCTGAGACTCTCCATGGTGAAGTAGTCTCCAGCAGTCACTGAGGTTGGTGACTCTCCAATGGTGAGGTAGTCTACAGCAGTCACTGAGCTGGAGACTCTCCATTGGGAGGTAGTCTTCCAGCAGTCACTGAAGGCTGATGACCTCCATGGTGAGGCAGTCTCCCCAGCAGATCACTGAGGCTGGTGACGTCTCCATAGTGGAGGCAGTCTCCAGCAGTCCCTGAGGCTGTCTGACCTCCTCTCCATAGTGAGGCAGTCTACCAGCAGTCACACTGAGGCTGGTGACTCTCCATGGTTAGGTAGTCCTCCAGCAGTCACTGAGGCTGGTGACTCTCTCATGGTGAAGTAGTCTCCAGCGGAGTCACTGAAGCTGTGCCTCTCCATGGTGAATAGTCTTCCACAGCATCACTGAGGCTGGTGACTTCTCCATGGGTGAAGTAGTCTCCAGCAGTCACTGAGGCTGGAGACTCCTCCATGGTGAGGTAGTCTCAGCATCACTGAGGCTGGAGACTCCTCCATGGTGAGGCCATCCCCAGCGTCACTGAGGCTGGAGACTCTCCATGGTGAGGCAGTCTCCACATCCACTGAGCTGGTGACCTCCATGTGAGGCAGTCCTCCAGCAGACACTGAGGCTGGAGACTCTCCATGTGAGCAGTCTCCACAGTCCTGAGGCCCGTGGACTCTCCATGGTGAGTAGTCTCCAGCAGTCACTGAGGCTGGTGACTCTCCATGGTGAGGTAGTCTCCAGCAGTCACTGAGGCTGGAGACTCTCCATGGTGAGCCAGTCTCCAGCAAGTCACTGAGGCTGAGACTCCTCTCTCCATGGTGAGGCAGTCTCCAGCAGTCACTGAGGCTGGTGACTCTCCATGGTGAGGCAGTCTCCAGCAGACACTGAGGCTGGAGACTCTCCATGGTGAGGCAGTCTCCAGCAGTCACTGAGGCTGGTGACTCTCCATGGTGAGGCAGTCTCCAGCAGTCACTGAGGCTGGTGACTCTCCATGGTGAGGCAGTCTCCAGCAGTCACTGAGGCTGGTGACTCTCCATGGTGAGGCAGTCTCCAGCAGTCACTGAGGCTTGGTGACATCCCAGATGCGGCCAGTCTCCCAGCAGTCACTGGAGCTGGAACTCTCATGGTGAGGCAGTCTCCAGCAGTCACTGAGGCTGGTGACTCTCCATGGTGAGGCAGTCTCCAGCAGTCACTGAGGCTTGGTGACTCTCCATGATGAGGCAGTCTCCAGCAGTCACTGAGGCTGGAGACTCTCCATGGTGAGGTAGTCTCCAGCAGTCATTGAAGCTGGTGACCTCTCCATGTGAGGCAGTCTCCGCAGTCACTGAGGCTGGTCACTCTCCCACGGTGAGGCAATCTCCACCAGCAGGTCACTAGGCTGGAGACTCACCATGGTGAGGCAGTCTCCAGCAGTCCTGAGGCTGGTTGACTCTCCATGGTGAGGGCAGTCGCCAGCAGTCACTGAGGCATGGTGAACCTCCAAGGTGAGGCAGTCTCCAGCAGACACTGAGCTGGAGACTCTCCATGTGGAGGTAGTCTCCAGCAAAGTACCCCCCCCCCCACTGAAGCTGGTGACATCTCCATGGTGAGGCAGCTCCAGCAGTACACTGAGGCTGGAGAGAAGACCTCACCATGGTGAGTATACTCGCAGCAGTCCCACTTGAGGCTGGTGACCTCCATGGTGAGGCAGTCTCCAGCAGTCACTGAGGGCTGGTGATTCTCCATGGTGGCCCAGTCTCCAGCAGTCACTGAGGCTGGTGACTCTCCATGGTGAGCAGTCTCCAGCAGGATCACTGGGCTGGTGACTCTCCATGGTGAAGCAGTCCCTCCACAGTCACTGAGGCTGTTGACTCTCCATGGTGAGGTATCTCCAGCAGTCACTGAGGCTGGAGACTTCCATGGTGAGCAGTCTCCAGCAGTCACTGAGCCTTTGGGGAGACTCTCCATGGGTGGAGGCAGTCTCCAGCAGTCACTGAGCTGGTGACTTTCCATGGGAGGCAGTAATCCAGCAGGTCACTGAGCTGGTGACTCTCCCATGTGAACAGTCTCCAGCAGTCACTGAGGCTGGTGACTCTCCATGGTGATGTAGTCTCCACATCACTGAGGCTGGTGACTCTCCATGGTGAGGTATCTCCAGCATTTCACTGAGGCTGGTGACTCTCCATGGTGAGTAGTCTCCAGCAGTCACTGAGGCTGGTGACCATCTCCATGGTGAGGTAGTTGTCTCCACAGTCACTGAGGCTGGGACTCTCCATGGGATGGTAGTCTCCAGCAGTCACTGAGGCTCTGACTCTCCATGGTGGAGGTAGTCTCCCAGCAGTCACTGACTGGTGACCTCTCCATGGTGAGGCAGTCTCCAGCATCACGTGAGGGAGACTCTCCATGGTGAGGCATCTCCATCGTCCACTGAGGCTGGTGACTCTCCATGGTGAGGCATCTCCAGCAAGTCACTGAGATGGTGACTCTCACATGGTGATGTAGTCCTCCAGCAGTCACTGAGGCTGGAGACTCTCCATGGTGAAGTAGTCCCCCCCCCCCCCCCCACCCCACCTCAGCAGGTCACTAGGCTGGAGACTCTCCATGGTGAAGCAGTCTCCTGCAGTCACTGAGGCTGGAGAACCTCTCCATTGGTGAGGTAGTCTCCACAGTCACTGAGGCTGATAACTCTCCATGGTGAAGCAGTCTCCAGCAGTCACTGAGGCTGGTGACTCTCCATGGTGAGGCATTCTCCAGCAGTCACTGAGGCTGGAGACTCTCCATGGTGGAGCATAGGTCTCCAGAGTCCCACCATGAGCTGGTGAACTCTCCATGGTGAGGTGAAGTCTCCAGCATCACTGAGCTGGTGACTCTCAATGGTTAAGCCGTCTCCAGCAGCACTGAGGTTGTGACTCTCCATGGTGAGGCCAGTCACCAGCAGTCACTGAGGCTGTGACTCATGACTCCAATGGTTAAGCAGTCTCCAGCAGTCACTGAGGCCTGGAGACTCTCCTGGTGAAGCTTCTCCAGCAGTCACTGAGGCTGGTGATCTCTCAATGGTTAAGCAGTCTCCCCAGCGTCACTGAGGCTGGTGACTCTCCAGGTGAAGCATCTCCAGCAGTCCTGAAGGCTGGTGACTCTCAATGTTAAGCAGTACTCCAGCAGTCACTGAGGCGATGAACTCTCAATGGTTAAGCATCCTCCAGCAGTCACTGAGGCTGGAGACTTCTCCATGGTGAGGTAGTCTCCAGCATCTCTGAGGCTGGTGACTCTCCATGGTAGGTAGTCTCCAGCAGTCACTGAGCCTGGTGACTCTCCATGGTGAGGTCAGTCTCCAGCAGTCACTGAGGCTGGAGACTCTCCATGGTGAGGTAGTCTCCAGCAGTCACTGAGGCTGGTGACTCTCCATGGTGAGGCAGTCTCCAGCAGTCCACTGAGGCTGTGACTCTCCACGGTGAGGTCAATCTCCACATCACTGAGGCTGGAGACTCTCCATGGCGAGGCAGTCCCCCAGCAGTCACTGAGGCTGTGACTCAAATCCATGGTGAGGCAGTCGCCAGCAGTCATCTGAGGCTTGTGACTCCTCCATGGTGAGGCAGTCTCCAGCAGTCACTGGAGGCTGGAAGACTCTCCATGGTGTGGTAGTCTCCAGCAGTCACTGAAGCTGGTGACTCTCCATGGTGAGGCAGTCTCCAGCAGTCACTGAGGCTGGAGACTCTCCATGGTGAGGTAGTCTCCAGCAGTCACTGAGGCTGGTGACTCTCCATGGTGAGGCAGTCTCCAGCAGTCACTGATGCGGTGACTCTCCATGGTGAGCAGTCTCCAGCAGTCACTGAGCTGGTGACTCTCCATGGTGAGGGGGGGGGGGGCAGTCTCCAGCACAGTCACTGAGGCTGGTGACTCTCCAGTGGACGCAGATCTCCAGCAGTCACTGAGGCTGGTGGACCTCTCCATGGTGAGGTAGTCTCCAGCAGTCACTGAGGCTGGAGACTCTCCATGGTGAGGCAGTCTCCAGCAGTCACTGAGGCTGGAGACTCTCCATGGTGAGGCAGTCTCCAGCAGTCACTGAGGCTGGTGACTCTCCATGGTGAGGTAGTCTCCAGCAGTCACTGAGGCTGGTGACTCTCCATGGTGAAGCAGTCTCCAGCAGTCACTGAGGCTGGTGACTCTCCATGGTGAGTAGTCTCCAGCAGTCACTGAGGCTGGTGACTCTCCATGGTAAGGTAGTCTCCTCAGCATTCACTGAGGCTTGGTGACTCTCATGGGAGGTAGTCTCCAGCAGTCACTGAGGCTGGTGACTCTCCATGGTGAGGCTAGTCTCCAGCAGTCACTGAGGCTGGTGACTCTCCATGGTGAGGTAGTCTCCAGCAGTCACTGAGGCTGGTGACTCTCCATGGTGAGGTAGTCTCCAGCAGTCACTGAGGCTGGTGACTCTCCATGGTGAGTAGTCTCCAGCAGTCACTGAGGCTGGTGACTCTCCATGGTGATGCATTCTCCACATCCACTGGAGGCTGGAGACTCTCCATGGTGAGCAGTTCTCCAGCAGTCACTGAGGCTGGTGACTCTCCATGGTGAGGCAGTCTCCAGCAGTCACTGAGGCTGGTGACTCTCCATGGTGAGGCAGTCTCCAGCAGTCACTGAGGCTGAGACTCTCCATGGTGAAGTAGTCTCCAGCAGTCCACTGAGGCAGGAGACTCTCCATGGTGAAGCAGTCTCCTGCAGTCCACTGAGGCTGGAGACTCTGCCCATGGTGGAGGTAGTCTCCCACAAGTCACTGAGGCTGGAGACTCTCCATGGGAAGCAGTCTCCAGCAGTCACTGAGGCTGGTGACTCTCCATGGTGAGGCAGTCTCCAGCAGTCACTGAGGCTGGAGACTCTCCATGGTGAGGCAGTCTCCAGCAGTCACTGAGGCTGGTGACTCTCCATGGTGAGGTAGTCTCCAGCAGTCACTGAGGCTGGAGACTCTCCATGGTGAAGCAGTCTCCAGCAGTCACTGAGGCTGGTGACTCTCCATGGTGAGGCAGTCTCCTGCAGTCACTGAGGCGGAGAATCCTCCATGGTGAGTAGTCTCCAGCAGTTCCTGAGGCTGGAGACTCTCCATGGTGAAGCATCTCCAGCAGTCACTGAGGTGGTGACTCTTCTCATGGTGAGGCAGTCTCCAGCAGTACTGAGCTGGAGACTCTCCATGGTGAGGCAGTCTCCAAGCAGTCCACTGAGGCTGGTGACATCTCAATGGTTAACAGTCTCCAGCAAGTCACTGAAGGTTGTGACACTCCATGGTGAGGCAGTCACCAGCAGTCACTGAGGCTGGTGACTCTCAATGGTTAAGCAGTCTCCAGCAGTCACTGAGGCTGGTGACTCTCCATGGTGAAGCAGTCTCCAGCAGTCACTGAGGCTGGTGACTTCTCAATGGTTAAGCCAGTCTCCGCAGTCACTGAGCTGGTGACTCTCCATGGTGAAGCAGTCTCCAGCAGTCACTGAGGCTGGTGACTCTCAATGGTTAAGCAGTCTCCAGCAGTCACTGAGGCTGATGACTCTCAATGGTTAAGCAGTCTCAGCAGTCACCTGAGGCTGAGACTCCCTCCATGGTTGAGGTAGTCTCCAGCAGTCACTGAGGCTGGTGACTCTCCATGGTGAGGTAGTCCTCCAGCATCACTGAGGCTGGTAATCTCCATAGTGAGGCAGTCTCCACAGTCACTGAGGCTGGTGACTCACCATGGTGAGGCAGTCTTCCAGCATCACTGAGGCTGGTGACTCTCCACGGGAGGTAGTCCTCCAGCAGTCACTTGAAGGCTGGAGACTCTCCCTGGTGAGGCAGTCTTCCAGCAGACCTGAGCTGGAGACTCTCCATGGTGAGGCAGTCTCCCACAGACACGAGGCTGGAGACTCTCCAGGTGATTGCAGTCTCCAGCAGTCACTGAGGCTGAACTCTCCATGGTGAGGCAGTCTTCCAGCAGTCAACTGAGGCTGGATGACTCTCCATGGTGAGCAGTTCTCCAGCAGTCACTGAGGCCTGGTGACTCTCCAAGGTGAGTATTCTCCAGCATCCACTGAGGCTGGAGACTCTTCCATGGTGAGGCATCTCCAGCAGTCCACTGAGGCTGGAGACTCATCCATGGTGGGCAGTCTCAGCAGTCACTGAGGCAGTTGACTATCCAGGGTGAGGCATCTCCAGCAGTTCACTGAGGCTGGAGACTCATCCATGGTGAGGCGTCTCCAGCAGTCACTGAGCTGGAGACACTCCCATGATGGAGGCAGTCTCCCAGCATTTCACTGAGGCTGGTGACTCTCCATGGTGAGGTAGTCTAACAGCAGTCACTGGAGGCTGAGACTCATCCATGGTGAGCCAGTCTCCAGCAGTCACTGAGGCTGGAGACTCTCCATGGTGAGGCAGTCTCCAGCAGTCACTGAGGCTGGTGACTCTCCATGTGAGGCAGTCCTCCAGCAGCACTGAGGCTGGTGACTCTTCCATGGTGAGGTAAGTCTCCAGCAGTCACTGAGGCTGGTGACTCTCCATGGTGAAGCAGTCCTCTCCATCAGTCACTGAGGCGGAGACTCTCCATGTGAGGCAGTCTCCGAGCACAGTCATCACTGAGGCTGGTGACTCTTCTCCATGGGTGAGGCAGTCTCCAGCAGTCACTGAGGTGGAGACCTCTCCATGGTGAGCAAGTCTCCAGCAGGTCACTGAGGCTGGTGACTCCTCCATGGTGAGGCAGTCTCCAGCAGTCACTGAGGCTGTGACTCTCCATGGGAGGCAGTCCCTCCAGCGTCACTGAGGCAGAACTCTACCATGTGAGGCAGCTCCAGCAGTCACTGAGGCTGGTGACTCTCCATGGTGAGGCAGTCTCCAGCAGTCACTGAGGCTGGAGACTCTCCATGGTGAAGCAGTCTCCAGCAGTCACTGAGGCTGGTGACTCTCCATGGTGAGGCAGTCTCCAGCAGTCACTGAGGCTGGAGACTCTCCATGGTGAGGCGTCCTCCAGCAGTCACTGAGGCTGGGAGACTCCTCCATGTTAGGCAGTCTCCACAGTCACCTGAGGCCTGGAGACTCCTCCATGGTGAGGCAGTCTCCAGTAGCCAGTCACTGAGGCTGAGACTCTCCATGGTGAGGCAGTCCTCCAGCAGTCACTGAGGCTGGAGACTCTCCCCATGGTGAGTAGTCCTCCAGCAGTCACTGAGGCTGGAGAATCTCTAATGGTGAAGCAGTCCCTCCAGCAGTCCACTGAGGCTGTGACTCCATGGTTGAAGCAGTCTCCAGCAGTCACTGGGCTGGTGACTCCCATGGTAGGTAGTCTCCACATCACTGAGGCTGAGACTCTCCATGGTGAGGCAGTCTCCAGCATCACTGAGGCTGGAGAACTCTCCATGGTGAGTAGTCCTCCAGCAGTCACTGAGGCTGGTGACTCTCCATGGTGAGGTAGTCTCCAGCAGTCACTGAGGCTGGTGACTCTCCAAGGTGTAGTAGTCTCCACAGTCCACTGAGGCTGGAGACTCCTCCATGGTGAAGTAGTATCCAGCAGTCACTGAGGCTGGTGACTTTCCATGGTGAAGCAGTTCTCCAGCAGTCACTGAGGCTGTGACTGTTTCCATGGTGAAGCAGTCTCCAGCAGTCACTGAGGCTGGTGACTCTCCATGGTGAAGCAGTCTCCAGCAGTCACTGAGGCTGGTGACTCTCCATGGTGAAGCAGTCTCCAGCAGTCACTGAGGCTGGAGAACTCTCCATGGGTGAAAGCAGTCCTCCAGCAGTCACTGAGGCTTGGTGACTCTCCATGGTGAAGCAGTCTCCAGCAGTCACTGAGGCTGGTGACTCTCCATGGTGAAGCAGTCTCCAGCAGTCACTGAGGCCTGGAGACCTCTCCATGGTGAAGCAGTCTCCAGCAGTCCACTGAGGCTGGATGACATTCTCGATGGTGAAGTAGTCTCCAGCATCACTGAGGCTGGTGACTCTCCATGTGAGGTAGTCCTCCAGCGACACTGAGGGCTGGTGACTCTCCATGGTGAGCCGTCTCCAGCAGTCACTGAGGCCGGTGACTCCTCCATGGTGAAAGCAGTCTCCAGCATCACTGAGGCTTGGTGACTCTCCATGGGTGAGGCAGTCTCCAGCAGTCACTGAGGCTGGTGACTCTCCATGGTGAGGTAGTTCTCCAGCAGTCACTGAGGCTGGAGACTCTCCATGGTGAGGCAGTCTCCAGCAGACACTGGAGCTGGAGACTCTCCATGGTGAGGCAGTCTCCAGCAATCACTGAGGCTGGTGACTCTCCATTGTGAGGCAGTCTCCAGCAGTCACTGAGGCTGGAGACTCTCCATGGTGAGGCAGTCTCCAGCAGTCACTGAGGCTGGTGACCTCCATGGTGAGGTTAGTCTCCACTGTCACTGAGGCTGGAGACTCTCCATGGTGAGCAGTCTCCAGCAGTCACTGAGGCTGGAGACTCTCCATGGTGAGGCAGTCTCCAGCAGTCACTGAGGCTGTTGACTACTCCATGGTTGAGGCAGTCTCCAGCAGTCACTGAAGGCTGAGACCTCCATGGTTGAGGCAAGTCCTCTCACAGTCACTGAGGCTGGAGACTCTCCATGGGTGAGGCAGTCTCCAGCATTCACTGGAGGCTGGTGACTCTCTCATGGTGAGGTAGTCTCCAGCAGTCACTGAGGCTGGGGAGACTCTCCATGTGGTGAGCCAGTCTCCACAGTTCACTGAGGCTGGAGACTTCTCCATGTTGAGGCAGTCCCAGAGTCACTGAAGGCATGGTGACTCTCATGTGAGGCTGTCTCCAGCAGTCAACTGAGGCTGGTGACTCTCCATGAGATAGTCTCCAGCAGTCACTGAGGCTTGGTGACCTCTCCATGGTGAAGCAGTCTCCAGCAGTCACTGAGGCTGGAACTCTCCATGGTGAGGCAGTCTCAGCAGTCACTGAGGCTGGTGACCTCCATTGGTGAAGGCCAGGTCTCCAGCAGTCACCTGAGGCTGGAGACTCTCCATGGTGAAGGCAGTCCCAGCATCACTGAGGCTGGTGAATCTCTCCAATGGTGAGGCAGTCTCCAGCATAACTGAGGCTGGAGACTCTCCATGGTGAGGCAGTCCCTCCAGCAGTCAATGAGGCTGGTGACTCTCCAATGTGGGAGGCAGTCTCCAGCAGTCACTGAGGGCTGGAGACTCTCCATGGTGTAGCAGTCTCCAGCAGTCCTGAGGGCTGGGATTCTCCATGGGAAGTATCTCCAGCATTCACTGGAGGCTCGAGACTCCCCATGGTGAAGCAGTCTCCAGCAGTCACTGAGGCTGTGGGACTCTCCATTGTGAGGCAGTCTCCCAGCAGTCCACTGAGGCTGGAGACTCTTCCATGGTGAGGCAAGTCTCCAGCAGTCCATGAGGCTGGAGACTTCCCATGGTGAGCAAGTCTCCCTCTCCAGCAGTCAACTGAGGCTGGAGACTCTCCATGGTGAAGCAGTCTCCAGCAGTCACTGAGGCTGAGACTCTCCATGGTGAAGTAGTCTCCAGCAGTCACTGAGGCTGGAGACTCTCCATGGTGAAGCAGTCTCCAGCAGTCACTGAGGCTGGTGACTCTCTCCACGGTGAGGCGTCTCCCAGCAGTCACTGAGGCTGGAGATCTCTCCCTGGTGAAGCAGTCTCCAGCAGTCACTGAGGCTTGGAGATCCTCTCCATGGTGAGGCAGTCTCCAGCAGTCACTGAGGCTGGAGACTCTCCATGGTGAAGCAGTCTCCAGCAGTCACTGAGGCTGGTGACTCTCCATGGTGAGTAGTCTCCAGCAGTCACTGAGGCTGGAGACTCTCCATGGTGAAGCAGTCTCCAGCAGTCACTGAGGCTGGTGACTCTCCATGGTGAGGAGTCTCCAGCAGTCACTGGAGGCTGAGATGCTCTCCATGGTGGAGGCAGTCTCCGGGGGGGGGCATCACTGAGCTGGAGACTCTCATGGTGAGGTAGTCTCCAGCAGTCAACTGAGGCTGGTGACTCTCCATGGTGAGGTATCTCCAGCAGCACTTGAGGCTGGTACTCTCCATGGTGGGAGGTAGTCTCCCCAGCAGTCACTGAGGCTGGAGACTCTCCATGGTGAAGTAGTCTCCAGCAGTCACTAGGCTGGAGACTTCCATGTGAATGCAGTCTCCAGCAGTTCACAATGAGGCTGGTGACTTTTCCATGGTGAGGCAATCTCCACAGTCCCCACTGAGGCTTGGAGACTCTCCATGGTGAAGCAGTCTCAGCAGTCATGAGCTGTGACTCTCCATGGTGAAGCAGTCTCCAGCATCACTGAGGCTGGAGACTCTCCCATGGTGAAGCAGTCTCCAGCAGTCACTGAGGCTGGTGACTCTCATGGTGAAGCCAGCTCCTAGCCAGCACTGAGGCTGGTGACTCCCATGGTGAAGCAGACTCCAGCAGTCCACTGAGGCTGAGACTCTCCATGGAAGCATCTCCAGCAGTCCTGAGGCTGGTGACTCTCTCTCCATGGTGAAGCACTCTCCATCAGTCCTGAGGCTGGAGACTCTCCATGGTGAGGTAGTCTCCAGCCAAGTCAATGAGGCTGGTGACTCTCCTGGTGAAGCAGATCCTCCAGCAGTCACTGAGGCTGGGACTCTCCATGGTGAAGCAAGTCTCCAGCAGTCACTGAGGCTGTTACTCTCCATGGTGAGGCAGTCCTCCAGCAGTCACTGAGGCCTGGTGACTCTCCAAGGTGAAGCAGTCTCCAGCAGGTCACTGAGCTGGTGACTCTCCATGGTGAGGCAGTCTCCAGCAGTCACTGAGGCTGGAGACTCTCCATGGTGAGGCAGTCTCCAGCAGTCACTGAGGCTGGAGACTCTCCATGGTGAAGCAGTCTCCAGCAGTCACTGAGGCTGGAGACTCTCCATGGTGAGCAGTCTCCAGCAGTCACTGAGGCTGGTGACTCTCCCATGGTTGAGGCAGTCTCCACAGTCCACTGAGGCTGGAGACTCTTCCATGGTGAAGCAGTCTCCAGCAGGTCACTGAGCTGGTGACTCTCCATTGGTGAGTCAGCTCCAGTCAGTCACTGAGGCTGGAGACTCTCCAATGGTGAGGAAGTCTATAGCAGTCACTGATGCTGGAGACTCTCCAGGTGAAGCAGTCTCCAGCAGTCACATGAGGCTGGGAGACTCTCCATGTGGAGGCAGTCTCCAGCAGTCCACTGAGGCTGGTGATCTCAAGGTGAGAGCAGTCTCCAGCAGTCACTGAGGCTGGAGACTCTCCATGGTGAAGCAGTCTCCAGCAGTCACTGAGGCTGGAGACTCTCCATGGTGAGGCAGTCTCCAGCAGTCACTGAGGCTGGTGACTCTCCATGGTGAAGCAGTCTCCAGCAGTCACTGAGGCTGGTGACTCTCCATGGTGAAGCAGTCTCCAGCAGTCCACTGAGCTGGGGGGGGTGCTCTTCTCCCCACCATGGTGAGGCAGTCTCCACGTCCACTGAGGCTGGAGACTCTCCATGGTGAGCAGTTTCCAGCAGTCACTGAGGCTGGTGACTCTCCATGGTGAGGTAGTCTCCAGCAGTCACTGAGGCTGGAGACTCTCCATGGTGAGGTAGTCTCCAGCAGTCACTGAGGCTGGAGACTCTCCATGGTGAGGCAGTCCTCCAGCAGTCCACTGAGCTTGGTGACTCTCCATGGTGAGGTAGTCTCCAGCAGTCACTGAGGCTGGAGACTCTCCATGGTGAGGCAGTCTCCAGCAGTCACTGAGGCTGGTGACTCTCCATGGTGAGGTAGTCTCCAGCAGTCACTGAGGCTGGAGACTCTCCATGGTGAGGTAGTCTCCAGCAGTCACTGAGGCTGGTGACTCTCCATGGTGAGGCAGTCCTCCAGCATCACTGAGGCGGAGACTCTCCATGGTGAAGCAGAGTCTCCAGCATCACTGAGGCTGGTGACTCTCCATGGTGAAGATTCTCCAGCAGTCACTGAGGCTGGTGGACTCCTCCATGGTGAAGCAGTCTCACCCAGCATCACTGAGGCCTGGTTGACTCTCCATGGTGAGTAGTCTCCACATCCACTGAGGCTGAGAGACTTCTCCATGGTAAGCAGTCCTCCACAGTCCACTGAGGTCTGGAGACTCCCATGGTGAGCAGTCTCCAGCATCACTGAGGCCTGGAGAACTCTCCATGGTGAACAGTCTCCAGCAGTCAACTGAGGCTGGAGATCCTCCATGTGAGCCAGTCTCCAGCAGTCACTGAGGCTGGAGACTCTCCATGGTGAAGCAGGTCTCAGCATCAACTTAGCTGGAGACACTCCAATGGTGAGCGGCAGTCCCCAGGCAGTCCACTGAGGCTGGAGACTCTCCATGGTGAGCCAGTCTCCAGCAGTCACTGAGGCTGGAGACTCTCCATGGTGAGGTAGTCTCCAGCAGTCACTGAGGCTGGAGACTCTCCATGGTGACCAGTCTCCAGCAGTCACTGAGGCTGGAGACTCTCCATGGTGAAGTAGTCTCCAGCAGTCACTGAGGCTGGTGACTCTCCATGGTGAAGTAGAGTTCTTGTCATCAGCAAACTTTCCCCAAATGTGAAGTTAAATTAGGGAAGTTGTCATGCAGTGAGTACTCTCCTGAGTACACCTCGCTGGTCAGGTCACAGGTCATGCAGTGAGTACTTTCCTGAGTACACCTCGCTGGTCAGGTCACAGGTCATGCAGTGAGTACTTTCCTGAGTACACCTCGCTGGTCAGGTCACAGGTCATGCAGTGAGTACTTTCCTGAGTACACCTCGCTGGTCAGGTCACAGGTCATGCAGGAGTACTTCCTGAGTCACCTCGCTGGTCAGGCCCGGGTCAGCAGTGAGTTTTCCCTGATACCCCCGCGGGTCAGGTAAGGTCATGCAGTGGTATTTTTCCTGAGTACACCTGTGGTCAGGTCACGGGTTCATGCAGGGAGTATTTCCTGGTACACCCGCTGCAGGTCAAGGTCATGCAGGGGTAATCTCCTGAGTACACCTCGTGGTCAGGTCAATCATGCAGGAGTACTCCCCTGAGTCACCCCCTGGTCAGTCACAGGTCATGCAGTGACATTTTCCCTGATACACCCCGCTGGTCAGGCCAGGTAAAGCAGGGCCCATTTTCCCTGAGTAACCCCTCGCTGGTGGGGCACAGGTTCATGCGTGAGACTCTCCTGAGTACACCTCGCTGGTCAGGTCACAGGTCATGCAGGAGTACCTCCTAGTAACCCCCTCGTGGTCGGGTCACAGGTCATGCAGTGGTACCCGAGTAAACGCGCTGGTCCAGTCAAGGTTGCAGTGAGTCTTTGAGTACACCTCGGGGTAGGTCAAGGTATCCCTGATCTTTCCCGAGTACACCCGCGGAAGGTCATTATATGCAGTTGAGTACTCTATGGGTACACCTCGCTGGTAGGTCACAGGTCAGCAGTGAGTAATTTCTGGTACACCTCGCTGGTCAGGTAAAGGTCATGCAGTGAGTACTTCCTTTAACCCGTTGGTCAGGTCAAGTCTGCGGAGAATTTCCTGGTAACCCCGCTGGTGGGTCAGGGGTCATGCAGGAAGTATCTCCTGGTACCCCTCGCTGGTAGGTCACTTATTTTTCAGTGGTCTCCCCAGGGGTACGCTTCATTTGTTTGCAGTGGTACTTTCCTGAGTCCATTTCAAGTTCTGCAAGGGTTACTTTCCTGAGTCCACCTATAGTTTGCAATGAGATTTTCCTGAGTCGCCTCGGGTCGGGTCACTTGTCATCCCAATGGTTTTCCAGGCCCCCGGGGTTCGGGTCATTGCGAAAGAGTATTTCCTGGGCACCCGTTGGTCAGGTCATTTGTCATCAGAGTATTTCCAGAGTACACCTCGCGGTTTCAGGTCACAGGTCATGCGCGAGTACTTTCCTGAGAAAACCCTGCTGGTAGGTAGGATGCGTGAGTTTTTCCGGGAGTACACCTCGTGGTCGGGTCACAGGTATGGCAGTGAGTATTTCCAGGTACACCTCGCGGGTTTTAGGTCACGGGTCTGCAGTGAGTTTTTCCTGGTACACCTCGTGGTCAGGTCCCCGGTCTGCATGGTACTTTCCTAAACACCTCGCTGGTCAGGTCCCAGGTCATGAAATGAGTACTTTTTGAGTACACCTCGCTGGTCAGGTCAGAGGTATGCATGAGTCCCTTTCCTGAGAAACCTCGTTGGTCAGGTCATTGTCAGCAATGAGTATTTCCAGTACACATCGCGGGTCAGGTCAAGGTATGCATGAGTAATTTCCTGAGTACACCCGTGGTCGGTCCAGGTCATGGTGAGTACTTTTTGAGTACACCCACGGTCAGGTCACAGGTCGCAGTAGCACTTTCATGAGTCACCTCGTGGTCGGTCAAGGTCTGCAGAGTATTTCCTGATACACCTCTGGTCAGGTCCAGGTCATGCAATGAGCACTTTCCTGAGTAACCTCGCGGAAGGGTAAAAGGTCATGCAGTGAGTACTTTCCTATCACCTCGCTGGTCGGGTAAAAAGGTCATGCGTGAGTATTTTCCCTGGACCCTCCTGGTCAGGACACAGGTCAGCAGTGAGTACTTTCCCTGGTACACCTCGCTGGTGGGTTTACAGGTCATACAGGAGTCTTTTCCTGAGTCACCTCGCGGGGTCAGGTACAGGTAGCAGTGAGTATTTTTGAGTCACCTCGCTGGTCAGGCACAGGTATTTAGTGATACTTCCGAGTACACCGCGGGTCAGGTCACAGGTCATGCAGTGAGTACTTTCCTGATACACCCCGCTGGTCGGGTCACAGGTCTGCAGGGGAACTTTCCGGTTACACCTCGCTGGTCAGGTCACAGGTCATGCATGAGTACTTTCTGGTACAGCTGGTCAGGTAAAGGTATGAGTGAGTACTTTCCTGGACACCTCGCGGGTGGGTCACAGGTCTGCGTGAGTACTTTCCGGGTACACCTCGTGGTCAGGTCCAGGTCATGCGTGATATTTTCCTGAGTAACCTCCGGGTCAGGTCACAGGCTGCAGTAAACTTTCCTGATACACCTGCTGGTATCACGGTCTGCAGTGATATTTCCTGAGTCACCTCGCTGGTCAGGTAAGTCTTCAGTGAGTACTTTTATTTTACACCCCGCTGGTCAGGTCACAGGTCATGCATGATACTTACTTGATATGCTTTTGAAAGACTTCAGCAAGGTAGTTCCTGACAGTGTCAGGATAAGTCACAGGCAGGTCACAGGTAACTGAGGGTCAGGTCACACAGACAGAAATACAGGTCACTAGATAAAGGAGTTCATGTGTGAAGGCTGTGGACCACCTCAGGGTGTGAAGGTTGTGGACCACCTCAGGGTGTGAAGGTTGTGGACCACCTCAGGGTGTGAAGGTTGTGGACCACCTCGGGGGGTTTAAAGGGTTGTGGACCACTCAGGGTGTAAAAGGTTGGGGCCCACCCGGGTGTGAAGGTTGTGGACCACCTCAGGGTGTGAAGGTTGTGGACCACCTCAGGGTGTGAAGGTTGTGGACCACCTCAGGGTGTGAAGGCAGTGGACCACCTCAGGGTGTGAAGGCAGTGGACCACCTCAGGGTGTGAAGGTTGTGGACCCCCTCGGGGTGGAGGTGAGGACCACCTCGGGTGTGAAGGTTGTGGACCACCTAAGGTGTAAAGGCAGGGGAAACCCCCCGGGGTTTGGGGGCAGGGGACCACCTCGGGTGTGAAGGCAGTGGACCACCCGGGATGTAAGGCGTGGACCACATCAGGGGTGGGCGGGACCATCGGGGTGTAAAGCAGGGGGCCCCCTGGGGTTTGTGAAGGCTGGGGACCCCCTAGGTGGAAGGCAGTGGACCCCCTCAGGGTGTAGGCGTGGACCACCTCGGGTGTAAAGGGGCTGTGGCCCAACCTAGGGTGTGAAGCAGTGGACCCCCTCAGGGTGTAAGGGTGGACCATAGGGTGTGAAGGTGTGGACCACTCGGGTGTGGGGGCGGGGACCCCCCTCAGGGTGTGAAGGCTGGGGCCCACCTCAGGGTGTAAAGGGCTGGGGGACCCCTCAGGGTGTGAAGGCTGTGGACCACCTCAGGGTGTGGGGTTTTGGGACCCCCTCAGGGTGTGAAGGAAAAGGGCCCCCCAGGGGTAAAGGGCTGTGGATCACATCAGGGTGTGGGGGCGGGGGCCCACTCAGGTGTGAAGGCTGTGGACCACCCCGGTTGAAGGCGTGGACCCCTCAGGGGTGGGGGTTGTGGACCACCTGGGTTTGAGGCCAGGACCATCCAGGGGGAAAAGGTGGGCCCACCTCAGGGTTGAAGGTGGGGGACCACCAAAGGTTTAAAGGCTGTGGACCACCTCAGGGTTTGGAAAATTTTTTGGGGACCACCTCAGGTGTGAAGGCATGGACCACCTAGGGGGTGGGGGAAGGTGTGGATCCCCTAGGGTGTAAAGGCTGTGGCCCCTCAGGGGTGAAGGCAGGGGACCACCCGGGTGTGAAGGCTGGGACCCCCTCAGGGTGTGAAGGGGGCCCCCCCTGGGGTGTGAAGGCGGTGAACCACCTCGGGGGTGTGAAGGCAGTGGCCACCTCAGGGTGTGAAGGCAGGGCCCACTCAGGGGTGTGAAGGCAGGGGCCCACCCGGGATGGAAGGCGGGGGACCACCTAGGATGGGGAAGGAGTGGGCCCCTCAGGATGTGAAGGCGTGGCCCACCTCGGGGTGTGAAAGCAGTCCCCCCTCAGGGTGTGAAGGGAAGTGGGCCACCTCGGATGTGAAGGCATTGGCCACCCAGGTGGGGGAAGGGCCCGTGGACCCCTCGGGGTGGGAAAGAGGCACCACCTCAGGGTGTAAAGGGCAGTGGGCCACCCAGGATGTAAAGGCAGTGGGCCCCCTCGGGTGTGAAGGCGGGGACCCCTCGGGTTCAAGGCAGTGGCCCACCTCGGGTGAAAGGCAGTGGCCACCTCAGGGTCCCAAGGCATGGCCACCTCGGGGTGTCAAGGCAGTGGGCCACCCAGGGTGTGAAGGCAGTGGACCACCTCAGGTGTTAAGACCGTGGACCACCTCAGTGTCAAGGCAGTGGCCACCTCAGGGTGTAAGCAGTGGACCACCTCCGGGTTTAAGACGTGGAACACCTCAGGGGACGGCAGTGGGCCAACCCTCAGGGTGTGGAAGCAGTGGAACCACCTCAGGGTTGTTAAGAACAGTGGACCACTCAGGGTGTTAGACAGTGGACCACCTCAGGGTGTTAAAGACAGAGGACCACCCCTCAGGGATTGTCAAGGCAGTGGGCCCCCTCAGGGTGTCAAGGGCATTGGACCACCTCAGGGTGTCAAGTCAGTGGACCACATCAGGATGTGAAGGCAGTGGACCACATCAGGATTTGACGGCAGTGACCAAACTGAAGATATGAAGGTCTGTGACCAGATGTCGGGTGCCAGACACCACAGAGAGGACAAAGAGAGAGAGAGAGAGAGAGAGAGAGAGAGTGAGAGATAGAGAGAGAGAGATAGTAACTACGCACCAGGTGATGGTGTTGACGTAGCTAGTAAGCTTTAAGCTGGTCATGGTCACCTTGCTCAACGCTTAGTGTAGTTCAGCAGGCAGCCGGCGAACGCTGCGCATGTTACTTCAGCTGAAGCGCGGTACCAACCTGACATTAACTACAAACAATACTGAGTACATCTTATTATCCATCCTGGAGTATAATGTAAGACTTCACATGACAGATACACACTACACATCACACAAACATCACGCAAACATCACACAAACATCACACACATCAACACAAACATCAACCGCACTAACAATATCACACAAACATCACACAAACATCACACAAACATCACACAAATATCACACAACATCACACAAAAATCACACAATCATCACAAACAACCACACAAACATCAACAATCACACAAACCATCACACAAACATCACAAAACATCACACAAACATCACACAAACATCACACAAACATCAACAAACATCACACACAAACATCACACAAACATCACACAAACATCACACAAACATCACACAAACATCACACAACATCACACAAACATCACACAAACATCACACACAACACACAAACATCACACAAACATCACACAAAACACAAACATCACACAAACATCACACAAACATCACACAAACATCACACAAACACACATAACACACACAAACATCACGCAACATCACACAAACATCACACAAACATCACACAAACATCACACAAACATCAACTACAATCAAACAAACATCACACAAACATCACAAAAAACATCACACAATCACACAAACATTACACAATCAAACAACATCACACAAACATCACAAAAAACAATCACACAATCACACAAACATCACACAAACACCACAAAACATCACACAACTACACAAACATCACACAAACATCACAAACATCACACAAACATCACACAAACATCACACAAACATCACACAAACATCACACAAACACCAACATCACACAAACATCACACAAACACCACACAAACATCAAACATCACACAAACATCACAAACATCACACAAACACACAAACATCACACAAACATCACACAATCAAACATCACACAAACATCACACAAACATCACACAATCACACAAACATCACACAAACATCACACAATCACACAAACATCACACAAACATCACACAATCACACAAACATCACACAAACATCACAAACATCACACAAACATCACACAAATCACACAAACATCACAAACACACACAAACATCACACAAACATCCACACACACACATCACACAACATCACACAACATCACACAAACATCACACAAACATCACAAACATCACACAAACATCACACAAACATCACATAAACATCACAAACATCACACAAACATCACACAAACATCACACAAACATCACACAAACATCACAAACATCACACAAAATCACACAAACATCACACAAACATCACACAAACATCACACAAACATCACAAACATCACAAACATCACACAAACATCACAAACATCACACAAACATCACACAAACATCACACAAACATCACGGATATTCAAGTGAAGACATTAAGATCAAATTTATGGAAAAGTTATACCTCTTGCATAGATAGTGAGATAGATAGTGAGATAGTGAGATAGATAGTGAGGTAGATCGTGAGAGAGATAGTCAGATAGACAGTCCAGACATATAGTGAGACAGATAGTGAGATAGTGAGGTAAATAGTCAGATAGACAGTCAGATAGACAGTCAGACAGATAGTGAGATAGATAGTGAGATAGATAGTCAGATAGATATTCAGATAGATAGTGAGACAGATAGTGAGATAGATAGTCAGATAGATAATGAGACAGCCATATAGATAGTGAGACAGATGGTCAGATAGATTGTGAGATAGATAGTGAGATACATAGTGAGATAGACAGTCAGAGAGATAGTGAGATAGATAGTGAGATAGATAGTGAGATAGATAGCGAGATACATAGCTAGATAGATATTCAGATAGATAGTGAGATGTTCCAGCAGGTAAATGTTATATAAACGCTTATTGTTAAGTTTGAGAAACAAGACTCTGTACTTCCTGGAGTACAGAGTACATGACAACAAGACTCTGTACTTCCTGGAGTACAGAGTACATGACAACAAGACTCTGTACTTCCTGGAGTACAGAGTACATGACAACAAGACTCTGTACTTCCTGGAGTACAGAGTACATGACAAGACTCTGTACTTCCTGGAGTACAGAGTACATGACAACAAGACTCTGTACTTCCTGGAGTACAGAGTACATGACAACAAGACTCTGTACTTCCTGGAGTACAGAGTACATGACAACAAGACTCTGTACTTCCTGGAGTACAGAGTACATGACAACAAGACTCTGTACTTCCTGGAGTACAGAGTACATGACAACAAGACTCTGTACTTCCTGGAGTACAGAGTACATGACAACAAGACTCTGTACTTCCTGGAGTACAGAGTACATGACAACAAGACTCTGTACTTCCGGGAGTACGAGCTGACAAACTCTGTATTTCCCGGGGTAAAGAACATGACAACAAGCTCTTATTTCCCGGGGTACAGAGTACATAAACGACTCTGTATTTCCCCGGGATAAGAGTACTGATGTGGATGCAAAGATAGTAACCTTTATTCGGCGCATTTACCCCCCCTATTTCGGTTTTTCCCCCAACCAGCGAACCGGGTTGCAAAGAGTTATGTGGGGCCCCCCGTTCAACTAGTGCCCAGGTTTACCCAATAAGAAGGGGGTTTTGGCAATCCCCAGGGTTATTTGGGGTCCGCTCCCCTTTTTCCCCCCTTTTTTCCCCATTCTAGAGCTTTTTTGAAGCAGGGTCTGCTATTTTGTGGCTTCCTATTTTTTTTTTGTTTAAAGTGGAGTGACTTACTTACTCTGAATAGTGTACATATTGCTTTTTTAAATTTGGGTGAAGGATAATAAATCTAAAACTTTTTTTCGTGTTTTTTTGCTCCCATTTACCCCGGGGTAACGGGCCTTTTGGAATCCTTTTTTTTAAATATGGGGGCCTGTCCGGGGCTGGGGCGGGATTAGAAAAACGGTTGGCTTAAGGTGAAGCTCGTAGGGGAAAACTTTGTGCGCTTGTGTCGGGCTTTGTTTACAAATTTTGCGTGTCATTGTTTACACCTGTTCGGGTAGAATTTTGCGCAGCTTTGCGTATGCGTATTCGAATCGACTGTCATACTAAGGGTTCTAAATTAACGGTTACGTTGGGTATTCTGCAATCGTACTGTGCAAGCGAATAACTTATGCCCCCTAAGAGTCAGACGTCTGGTGCGGAATACTTTGCATAACCTACCAAAATTTTTCCCCACAGCTTTTTGGCAAATTTGCTTTTCCTTGGATTACATAAAAACGACTCTACAGCTGCGCAACTGTTTTCACTGAGCTGACAAACTTATAAAAGAAAGATGCCATCAACCCCTCCCTTAGGGGAGTAGGGCAAAAACTCTTTTTCTCGCAGGGGGAAAAGATGTACCCCCGGGGAAAAAATGGTCGTATAGTGCAGCTGGGTTTCCATGGAATCACGTCGTTGGCACTTAGCTGCAAAAATCAATCTTGACAAACTAGGGAACAGAGAGCTTCGAAGGGGAAGAATTTGAGGGGAAGAGAGAGGAGGCATTTTCGCATTTTTAAAATTTTTGTTTACAAAAAGCATACATTTTGTTCCCCGTTCAAGGGGCCCCAAAAACCAGAGCAATTTTCGAACTTAAAAATGGGCTCGACCCTTGGGTGCCAAAACAGCATTGGGGCCTTTTTTGGTTCAAACAGCTTTATGGGGTAAGGCACGGAATTTACTCATATTAAAGACCTAAATTCTCTTTTTTCAAGTATGAGGACCCAGTGTTGGGAGCATATACATGTACCCACCCAAAAAAATTTAAAAAGCTTTAAATTAAGCAGGCGGCAGTTGGTCAATCCCATGACTTTGTGAGACGCAAACCAAAATTTTTTCCGCTGGTATAAACAATGGTGTCTTACCTTTGAGGTTTGGTGCCTTATTCTATTGATAACCTGCGGAAAATCTGTGGGCCAAGGTTGAGTTTTTTCCTGGTCTGACTTAAACCACTGCTTGGGGCACCCCGGGGGCTGATACCTTTCGAAATAACCTCCTTTCCGACGGCCCGTCCTTTTTTTCAACAGCCGGGTCGAAGTCGAAAATTTGGGGAAATGAAGTGCCACCGGGGGGAACGTCTGCACCCAAACCAATCCCCCTGGTGAGCCCGCTTTAAATATGGTCCACCTGCGGAGGGGCAAACATCAGGGTGCATTCGACAACAGACCCAGGAGACACCAGCCAAAACCACCATTTGAACGTAACGGGGAGTAAAGGGCCCCTGTCGTTGCTTCGGGTGAATTTAAAAGTAGGTCACTCAGTTCCAACTCCCCCCAAAACCCCAACCCATTGGGAAAATCTCAAATATCCCTATAACTCCCCCTAGAGAAGAAAAAAAAGGTATGGCCCCTTATTATTAAAAAGTCTTATTTCCCTTCGGGGAAAACCAGAAAAAACAAAGGGTAAAGTTTTAGATTTTCCATTTAACATTTTAATTTATCTAAATTTCCGGGGGCCAGGCCACTGCACTTTTTAGGCCAGAATTTGGTAGGGGTAAAGTTCACCTAAACTCAAAGTTCTTTCTATAAAGATTACCAGTTTCCTCTGATAGGAAATCTCTTAAAACTTTTTCCTGGGAATTTTTTAATTTTACAAAAGTTTCTGTAAAAATTTTTCCAGATATTGTACCCCCCTTTACCTTTTTACCAGTCAAAAATTTCCCCTTTTAATTTGGGACTCAGACGTAACACTTTTTTTAAATAAAGAAAAAAGGACATTGTGCCTGAACCCTTTTCTCTTGTCTCCAGACTTCCCAACCCTTTTTCATTACAGGTTGATGCTTGGAGTCGGGGGTTGGGGCAAAATTACAAATCGGGAACAACGATTGCCCCTTAGATACTTTAGCCAAGTTCCACCCCACAAAAAGGGGGGCTTACTCTCCCTTGAAAAAAAAGCCCCGGTGGTAGGGGCTTTGGGCTTTCGATTTTTATGTGGGCCAAACATCGAGGGGTCCAGTTACAGTGTACAACCCTCTAGATTCCCAAGCCATGAAAGAACCACAACCAAGGTTTATGCGTGGCGCAAAGGCTAAAACCTATAACCTGCCTTTAAAATATATTGCCGGAAAAGAAAATTTGGCAAATCTTTATCTAGAGAAAAATATTTTTTTTAGGTTAGGTTTTTATTTTGGTAACCCTTTTATGCTCTTTTTTTTATCCCGGTGGGGTTTTTTTTTTTTTTTTTTTAGTGGGGGGATGGGGGTCCGTCCGCCTGTACTTGGCCCTATGCTAGCCTGTTGACTGCTGTCTCACTCAAATTAGGGTTTGTTTTTGGGTCACAAGAAAAGGGGGTCTATCAAAGATTATGGGGGAGAGGAAAGGCGGGGTCCTTTTTTGTGCCTGCGGCACGGTTACCACGGGGAGGGGGCAGCCTAATCCTGACCTTTCTCGGGGGGGGGTGTGGCAGAAAAGAGTCTAATTTTATTCGGGCATGTCCCCCCTCATTTAAGGTATCTCCCCCAAACCAGGAACCGGGTTTTAAGATTGAGGGGGGCCCCTCGTTAACTAGTGACCGGTTCTAGCCAAAAGAAGGGGTTTGGGCAACGCAGAGGTTTTTTGGGGGGTCCCCGTTTCCCCTGTTGCCTTGTCATTCCCATTTTGAGTGGTTTTTGAAGCACGTCGCTATTTGTGGTTTCTTTTTTTTTCTTTGCTTCCCGTGGAGTGCACTATATTTATTCTGTAATAGTGAATATTGCTGTTATAAATTGGTAAAGGAAAATTAAAAGTCTAAACTTTTTTACTTTTTTATTTGCCCCCATTACCCCGGGGGGTAACAGGCCATTTGGAACCCTGGGTTGTAATACATGACAACAAGACTCTGACTTCCTGGAGCCCAGAGTACTACAAAAGACTTGTATTTGGGGTACAGAGTACATGACAACAAGATTGTATTCCTGGAGCAGAGACTGCAAAAAGCCTGACCCCGGAGTAAAATTACTGACAACAGACCTGTACTTCCTGGGGATACATGAAACAAGACTCTGTACTTCCGGAGTACAGAGTACATGACAAAAAGACCGGGCCCCCCCTTTTAGTACATGACAACGACCTGCACTCCCTTAGTACTGACAACAAGACCTGGCACCTACCTTAGTAATGACAACAAGACCTGGCACCTCCCTTATACATGAAAAACAAGACCGGGCCCTACCTTAGTACAACAACAAGCCGGGCACCTATTAACATGCAACAAAAAACTGGACCTACCTAAGTACGCAACTAAGCGTGGGCCCTACCTAAGTACATACAAAAAGACCTGGCCCCTCCCTAATACAGCCCACCTAAGCGTGCACTATTTGGGTCGGGCGAAGCCCCCTGGGCGCCTGGCGAAAAAGGGGAGGGGAAGGCGAGGACCCGGTGTTGGAGGCCCCAGTAAAAGAGGGGGTTGGTGGCCCGTGAATCCTCTGCTGCGTCGTACTCCCTTTGGGATATGTCCTTCAGCTGAGGCTGGTGTTTTTTACGCCACTCAACTGTGTAAAAAAACCCACAACCTTGGTTATTCTCGCACTCACATAATGGTTTTCTTGTCACAAAAGAAAGCCTTTTTTTCTTGTCACACCACAGTGGTTACTTTTTGTCACCAACAACCAAAGTGGTTTTTAAATTTTTATCACACACAACCCTGGTTCTCTCGTCACTCAACACAACCACAACCCCCAAAACCCCACCACACACCAAAACCACACCAAAAAATACCCGGGGCAAGCCACACAAACTATTCCAAACCATAAAACCTATCACCCACCCCAACAAACAAAAACCCATCCCCCACACCTCCCCCCAACACCGGCTATAGAACCCACAGATGCCACCAGGTTCCCACCCTAAAGGGCCCCCCCAAACCCCAGTGTTGGAAAGGAAATGAAGGTATGGACACAAACGTGGGGGAATAACAAAAGTGGGGGGAGTGGCTGAAAGGTCAAAGGGGCACACCGGACATCGGCCTCACAGAAAACCAAGTTACAGGTATGATAACGTCCATTTTCCCAAATAAAAACCCAAAAATCCTGAGGAAAGACAGGGGAAAACGGGGGGGTGGGGAGTGGCATTGGACAAAATCGCTGGAATTTTGATGAGCTGGAGGAAGGAGCAGGGGAGAAGAAAGTGTTACAAGCGGAACGCTTACTCTGGGGCCCCAAGGGTGGAAATGCAGTGATGTATAACCACCACAGAACAGCAGGGGCCAAGGAATACGAGTACCATAGAGCGATGGTTGAACACGGGCTACAGGGGCCAAAGAGCTCATGCATGCAGGGCAAAGCTCCTGAATGAGTGACTTTAACCACAAGGAATCGTTGGGGAAATTTGGACCGCAGGGGGGCCAAGTACATGGGGGGCTAAATGTGGAGGTGGTATAAAAAACTTCTGTACAACACTTAAGGGACACTACAAGAGGAGAGGAGAGGATGCCCAGAAAGGGGATTAGTATTTACCTTGAGTAGTGCAAATACAGGACTCACAATAAAGCCCCCTTTTGGGGCCATGACCATGTGGTTTTAAGTTTTCGAATACAAGTAGAGCTAAAGGGGAGGGGAGGGGAAAGGGCCGGGGACGAATGAAGCCAAGAAAGGGGATTCACAGGAATGAGGAATTTCCCGAAGGGGGTTCTGGACAGAGAACTGGGGGGAACCCATTAATGAATAGGAATATGTCCCAAAAAAATGCAAGGAGGCTGAGGAGGGTTTGTCCCCAAGGGGTAACAGGAAAAATAAAAAAAGCCAGGATGGCCCATTTTCCCCAAAAAGGGTGAGGGGGAGGCCCCCCCCCAAGTGTGGGGGGTGGAAAAATATAGGGGAAAAGGCCCCCAGGAGAAAAAGGGAAAGCAGGTAGAGCAGAAACGATATGCACAATAAGAAGGGGGGCCCCCAAAAGACATATAAAAAATGAATAGCGCGAAACCCAAAATCTGCCCCGAAAAATGTTGTACAGCCACATCAGGAGGAAAAAAAACGTCAAGGGGCCCGGGTAATCAGGAGGAAAAGAAGGAGGGAGACAACAAAAAATGACCCGTGGGGAAAGTGAGGAATCAACAAAGATTCAAAGAAGGGTTTTCCAGAGGAGACGAAGGGGCCCCAGAAAAGCGGGAGGTGGGGCACCCCACCATGTGTGGGACACAGTACACAACCGAGGAAAAAAAGGAAGAGGTTTTCTGAGTGGCTGTACCCAAAGGCAATGGGGCCAGATAACATTCCCCAGGGTATTGAGAGGGGGGGAAGAGGGATGTTCCCCAACAACAATATTCAATACATCTTCGAAACGGGGAGATTGCCTGGGGGCATAAGCCAAATTATCCCAACTTAAAAAAAAAAAGGAGACGACATGAGCATTAAACTCGACCATGTACAAACATGTATATATGCAAAATCATGGAAAAGATTTATCAAAAGAGGTGGAACACCTAGAAAGAATGATCTCACAACACACCCAACGGGTTTTCAGGGACAAATCTGTGTCACAAACCCTAGGGGTTCGATGACATGGTGACAGCGTAAGACAAGAGAAAGGGGGGGGTGGATTGCATATTCTTGGACTGCAAAAAGGGCTTTGACACATTTCCACTAAGAGTTTGGGTGCAAAAACTGGGGGCCAAGCAGGATAACGGGGGAAGGCACAAAAATGGATCAGGGAATACTTGTCGGGAAAAGACGCAGCGAGTCAGGGACGTGGCAAAGGTGTCAGAGGGGCCCCTGTGCCCAGCGGGATCCCACAGGGGCAGCCCTGGCCAGTGCTTTTTTGGGATTTGTAACGACATGAGGGAAAGGAATAGTCTAGGTTCCCTGTTTGAGTGACAAAGTTGTGACAAGAATTCCTGATCAAAGACCGGGCAGAATACAAAGGGATCTAGACGGCGCCCTGTCCAGAAATTGGCTCCTGGAGTTCACCCCACAAATGCTGTCTGAAAGGGGGAGGGCAAAGAAGCCCGCAGACGGTACGTCTGGGGCCCCAGAGACTAAAAAACCTCATAAAGGAAAAAGTTTTGGGGGGTGAGTATAACACCGGCACTCTGAAGCGACATCAACCAAATAACGCTCAGATAGGGGCCCCTACAAACCTCAGAACGCATTCCGACTTTTTAATAAGGAATCGTTCACGACGCTGTACACAGGTACGGGGGCCCTTATGGAGTATGGGGCACCATTTTGGACCCCACCTACCCAAGCCGAAAGAAACTAGAGAAAGGAAAAAGGTTTTAAAACAAACTAGACCCGAGCTAAGGGTAGCCTACGAGGGGGGGTTAAAGGGAAATCAACTGACGCCCGGGGGAAAAGGAGAGATAGGGGGGACAGATAACGAATACAAAATATGAGGGGAACTGAAAGGTGGAAAGACGGATTTTCCCAAAGGATTGGGAACTAACAAGGGGAACATTTGGGAAGTTAAAGACACGAGAATCACGGGGAATTTAAAAAGTATTTCTTCACCCACGAGTAGTCATAGTGGAATAGTTTGGGAAGGATTATGGAGGCAGGATCCCTAAAACTTTTAAACGATTTTTAAAGCTCACGGTTCAGGGAAGTGACCTGTACGATCAGTGAAGGGTAGGCCGGGGCTCGGGCCCCCCCCCGCAAAATCAAAATAGGTGAGTACAATAGGTAATATCGCATCTGGGAAGGAAGGTGTTTGGTGGCGTCTGTCAGAGAGCACTAACTGATGGTTCTGTGGCGGCGTCTCAGCCAAAAACACAACACACAACAACACCACACACAACACACACACTCGTCACCTTTTAAGGAAGGTGTGTGTGGTTGCGTGTACAGAGAGTATAACTAAAGGTTATGTGAGCGGCGTTCAGACAACACACCACCCCCCAACACACACCACACCACACCCCAACATTTGTTTGGGGGGGTGTGTGGTTGTGTGTACAGAGGTTTAAAATAATGTTCTGTGGCAGTCTCAACAACAAGAAATTATTACGGGCATTTTAAGTAAAAAAATTTTTGAATTTAAGAAGGAGGGGGGTGAGTGAGTGCTTCAGAAACAACAAATGAAGAACAAGGCATTGTCAACATTTTTCAAACCCTTTAAATAAGGAAAAATTTTTAGCCAGACAGTGGCTTTTTCCCGTCAAAAAATTTCAGAGAAGTGGAACATGATTTTAGGTAATCAGCCCTTCCTGGGGACGGTGTTCAGTCTATCAGTCTTAAATGTGTTTTTGCACTTGTGTAAAAAAGGTACATGGTAAAAACAGAGTGCTTGGCACCTGCCCCCTCAACCACGCATGGTCAATGGTTCATTAAAATAACTAAAATGACAAATCAATAAAACAAGAAACACTACATTTAAATTAAATAAGCAAAATATAACTTTTAAAAAAGAAAAAACTTTTAAATTTTTCCCACGACAATGCAGTTGTTTTTTCTACTACTATATACTAAAATATAATAATATTAATAATATAATAAAATAAAATAAAATAAAATGCTTAATAAAAAGATTTGGTGATGAAAAATTGGGTTAGATTGGAGGGGGAGGTAGGAGGGGGATTATTAAAATTTGGGAGTGGACGGGCAGCGGTGGGTTATGAAAGATGAGGGGAACATAGAATTATGGGGGAAAAGGGTTTTAGTGGGGGACTTAGGGGTCTGTGGGGAACAAAAGAACTTTGCCTTGGGGGGCAAAGGGGGAAGTATGAAGTATAGTTTTTTCAGCTCTTTATGGGGGTGAAGAGGGGGTGAATGTTGCAGCGAGGGGGAAGGGTGGGAAAGGCAGAGAGCATTCGAGGGCAAGTGTGGGGTGAAATAATGCAGGAATTCGTAGTTTTGGAAATTAGGGGGGAGGTGCGGGATTACCAAAACGTTGTCCAAGGGTTGGGAAGGGGTTTTTGGGTGGTTTGGGCATTAGAAATGGACGAAACAAAGACTTCAAGGGTATCCTCTTTTGGGAAAGGGAAAGGGGGGGGGTAGGGGGCGGTAGAAGGTTTGGGGGGAGGGGGTAAAGGAGGTTTTGGTGCGGGGGCTTGGACTTTCCCGAGGCTGCGGAGCGGGTTTTATAGGAGTGATGGAGACAAGGCTTTTAATAATTTAGTGCGTTGGGGTTGACAAAGTAACATTTAGAAGGGGTTTAGGGGAAACCCCCAGGCCGGACTTGAGTCCTGGAATGGGGAAATACAGTGCCCCCCTTGAAGGAGGGGTTTAATGGCAGTTTAAAAACTGTAGGGAAAGCACCCTTTTTGGCAAAAACATGATGGGGTGAATGTGGTAAAAATTTTTTTTTTTTCGGGCCACCCTGCCTTGGGGGAAAAGCTGTGATTTAAAAAAAATAAAAATAATGATAATTATTATTTTTTTTATTTTTCTACATGTAAAGGGAAATCCTGGCGACTCTACTGATACAAAAGCCCTTTTGTTTTTTCAAAATAGGTCAGTCCGCAGGATGCGACCCAACCGTCCAAATAAAAAAAAAGGTTACCTATAACATCCCAAAAAACCCAGGGTGTCCTTTTCATCCATAACACCCAGGGTGTGACCCCATTCCAGCCCCTAAAAACAGGATTGACCTAAATTTTCCCCCCAACACCCGGATGTGCCTATACCAGTCCACTAAAACCCCCGGATGGACCCATACCCCTCCCCAACACAAGGAGTGACCTATACCAGCCACTAAACCCCGGATGTACCTATACCCCCCTAACACCAGGTGTGACCTATACCCCACTAACACCAGGGTAAAACCCTTTCAGTCCATAAAACCCCAAAAAGTGACCTATCCAGACTAAAACCCGGGGTGTACCTTTTCCCGTCCACAACACCCAGGGGTGTGACCCATACCGTCCACTAACACCCCGGGGGACCATTCAGCCCAACACCCAGATGTGACCAATCAGTCACTAACACCCGGGGTGACCCATATCTCCCCCTAACCCCAGGTGTGACCCATACCCGCCACAACACCCGGGGCCTTACCAGTCCCTAACACCCCCGGGGTGCCCATTCACCACTAACACCCGGGTGGACCTATACAGCCATAACCCCAGGATTGATTCCAGTCCACTAACACCCCGGGTGTGACCAAACCCGTCACTAAAAACTAGAATTACCTATATCAGTCACTAACACCCGGTGTACCTATTCCCACTAACACCCAGGTGTGACCTAACCATCCCCTAACCCCAGGATGTGACCATCCATCCTAACACTCAGAATGTGACCCTTTTCGCCATAAACCCAGGTGGACCTATACCCTCCATAAACCCCGGATGTGATTACCCGTCCCCTAACACCCGGATGTACCATACCCGTCCATAACACCCAGGGTGTGACCCCCCACCTCCACAAACCCGGATGTGACCTTACCCTCCCCTAACACCCCGGGGGACCTACACCAGTCCCTAACAGTCAGGGGTGACTATATCAGTCCCCAAAACCCCGGGGGTGACCTTACCCGCCACTAACACCCAGGGGTGTACCTTTACCCTTCACTAACACCCCCGGATGGACCTTAAACCCGCCACTTCCCCGGGTGTGACCCAAACCAGCAGTCCACTACACCCAGGATGTACCTATACCAGTCCCCAACCCCGGATGTGACCTAAAACCCGTCACTAACCCCCAGGTGGCCCAAACCCTCCACTAAAAACCCAGGATGTGACCTAACCATTTCCCCTAACACCCAGGATGTGCCTTTTACCAGTCCACTAACACCCCGGGTTTTGACCTACACCTCCCCAAACAGTCGGATGTATCTATACCCGCCCAACACCCAGGATGTGACCACACCCTCCCCAACGTCAGGTGTGACCTTATCTCCCCAACACCCGGATTGCCTATACCATCCATAAAACCCAGGATGTGCCATACCTTTTATAACACCCAGGGGTGGACCTATATCATCCCTAAAAAAAGGATTGCCTTCCCCCCACTAACCCCCAGGGTTGGGTAAAAAGTCCCCCCTAACACCAGGAAGTGACCCCCACCAGTCCACAAAAACCAGGATGTGACTAACTAGTCCACTAACCCCAGGATGTGACCACAAGTCCCCTAACACCCCGGGTGACCTCACCAGTCTCTAACACCCGGATGACCCACACCGTCGATAACACCCAGGATGTGACCTACACCTCCCCAACACCAGGATGTGACCCACACCGTTTTGACTAACCCCCAGGATGTACCTACACCCCATAACCCCAGGGTGGACCCCCACCCGTCGACTAACACCCAAGATGTAACCTACAATTTCCCTAAAACAGGGTGTGACCCAACCAGCCCCCTAAAAACCAGGGTGTGACCCACACCCCGTCCACCCAAAAACCCGGATCTGACCCACCCCAGCGACTAACAAAACCCGAAGAACCCCAACATCCCCTAAAAAAGGGGACCCACACCGCCAAAAACCCAGGTTAACCTACACCGGGGCCCCTAACAAAGATTACCCACACAATTCACAACCCCGGATTACCCCCCCATCCCCAAACCACAGGGTGTACCCACCATCCCCCTAACCCCAGGGTGGACCACACCCGACAACACCCCGGATTTACCCACACCTTCTAACCCCAGGATGGACCACACCATCCCCCAACACCCAGGAAAATTTACCCACACCTTTACTAAACCCATATTTACCCCAAAATCCCCTAAACCAGGATGGACCCCCACCAGGAAAACCCTGATGTACCCCCACACCCGTCCACTAACACAGGGGACCCTACCCTTCACTAACACCCCGGTGTGACCCACACCGTCGATTTAAAACCCCTGATGTAACCTCAAAACCAGTCCACTAACACCAGGGTGTGTCCCACCATTTCAAACCCAGGATGTGACCCCCCCCCGTTTATAAAACCCGATGGACCCAACCATTTGACAAAAAAACCCCAAAATGTAACCTCACCCGCCCCTAAAATCCCCGGATGTGACCCAACCCGTGACTAAAAACCCCGATGTAAACCCACACCAGTGCACTAACACCCGGATGTGACCCACACCATCGAAATAACACCAAATGTAAATACACCATGCCTAACACCCCGGATGTGACCCCCACCAGTCACTAAACCCAAAAAAACCTACACCGTCCACTAACACCCAGGGGTGTGACCCACACCGTTGATAACACCCCAGGATGTGACCCCCACCAGTCCCCTAACACCCAGGATGTGACCACACCGTCCCCTAACATCCAGGATGGACCCACACCATCGACTAACCCCAAGTGTAACCTAAACCGTCCACTAACACCCGGATGTGACCCACCCCGTGACTAACACCCAAAATGTAACCCACCCCAGTTTACTCACCCAGGATGGCCTACACCATTGACGAACACCCAGGATGTGACCTACCCAGTGACTAACACCCAGGATGTGACCTACACCGTTGACTAACACCCCGGATGAGACCTAACCCCGTCGCTAACACCCAGGGGTGGACCTCACCCGTCGACTAACACCCGGGAAAGGGGCCTACACCCGCGACAAAATCAGGATGTGACCTACTCCAGTTTACAACACCCCGGTGAGACCTACACCATTGACTAAAAACCCAAGATGGACCCACCCCAGTTTACTAACACCAGGGTGACCACACCAGTTGACTAACACCCAGGAGTACCTACTCCGTTTACTAACACCAGGTGAGACCTACCCATTTTACAACCCAAGATTAACCTACACCAGTTGCTAACACCCAGGATGTACCACCCAGTTGGGTAACACCGGGTGGACCCCCACCCGTTGACAAAACCCCGGGGTACCCCCACCAGTTGCTAAAACCCCAAAATTTACCCACCCAGTTGGGCAAACCCGGATGTACCCACATCAGTTGGGCTAAACCCAGGAGTGACCCCCACCGGTGACTAACACCCCGGATGTGACCCCACACCAGTTGACAACACCCCGGATGGCCCCCACCCGTTTATAACCCCAGGATGTCCCCCCCATTGACAAAAACCCAGGGTGGACCCACACCAGGACTAAAAAACCCCGGGTGTGACCCACCCAGTTGACTAACACCCCGGGTGTACCCACACCAGTTACTAACACCCCGGGGGACCCCCAAACCCGTTGACTAAAAACCCGGTGTGACCCACACCAGTTGAACTAAACCCAGGATGTGACCCACACAGTTGACTAAACCCAGGATTGACCCCCCAGTTTTACAAAACCCAGGTGTGACCCCCCCCAGTTGCTAACACCCAGGGTGTGACCCACACCATTGACTAACCCCCAGGAGGACCCACCCTTTTACTAACACCCCGGATGGACCCCCACAAGTTGACTAACACCCAGGTACCTTTTTATGTTGGGTGAACAGTGAAGCAGGGGCTTAAGGGAAAAACTTCCCAATGTTTCTACCGTACCGGGGATCACCCCGGACCTCCGTGGTTAGCTGAGTGCGTTAACGATCAACCCAAAAGTACCACTGGAAGGTGAAAGTCTCAGTAAAAACAAAAAAAAACTAAAAAGTTTTGTGGAATAACTTAAATGAGAGTTAGAAAACAGGTGCTGCAAAATCAGTTTTGTGGAAAATGTTTCATAAGCTTTTAAGCTTAACAAAGCTTAGATGAAAGTTCGGAATAACAAAGTGATCCAGGGCTTGTTTAATATTTAACAACGCATGACCCGGTCGTGTTTTTTTATAAAAATAGCATGACCAGGCGGTTTAATTTAATAAATAGCAGTGACCCCCGTGTTTAATATTATAATAACTTCATGCCCAGGGCGTGTTTAATATTATAACAACTACAGTGACCCGGTCGTTTTAAAATTCTAACAATACAGTGACCCCGGGGGTGTTTTTTATTACTAATAATGCAGTGACCCCGGGCGTGTTTTATACTAATAACTGCTGACCCAGGTCGTTTTTTTAATATTACTAAAAACTAGAGGCCCAGGCGTGTTTATTTTTCTAATAAACTACATGACCCTGGCGTGTTTAAATTTCTAATAATAGCAGGACCCCGGTCGTGTTTTTTTTACTATAAATGCAGTGACCCTGGGGTGTTTTTAAATTACTAATAACTGCATGCCCCCGGTCGTGTTTTAAAATACTAATAACACCTGACCCCGGTGTGTTTTAAAATTACTAACAATAGCAGTGACCCCGGGGTGTTTAATTTTCTAACCTACAGTGACCCCGGTCGGTTTATTTTAAATACAGTGACCCGGGGGGTTTTATATTATAACAAATAGCGGGCCCCGGCGTGTTTAATATTATAAAAAACAGCAGGACCCAGGTCGTGTTTAATATTACTAATAACTAGCAGTGCCCCAGGTCGTGTTTTTTTTACAATAACTAGCAGTGACCAGGTCGTGTTTAATATTACTAATAATAGCAGTAAACCAGGTCGTGTTTAATATTACTAATAACTAGCAGTGACCCTGTCGTGTTTAATATTACTAATAATTTAGCAGTGACCAGGTCGTGTTTAATATTACTAATAAATAGCAGTGCCCCAGGTCGTGTTTAATATTACTAATAACTAGCATTTGACCCGGTCCGTTTTTTAATTTTTACTAATAACTAGCAGTGACCCAGGTCGTGTTAATATTACTAATAACTAGCGGGGCCCGGTCGTGTTTATTACTAATAACTAGCAGTGACCCAGGTCGTGTTTAATATTACTAATAGCAGGACCGGTCTGTTAATATACTATAACTAGCAGTGACCAGGTCGTGTTTAAATTACTAATAACTGCAGTTGCCCCAGGTGTGTTTAATATTACAAATTTAACTTAGCAGTGACCCAGGTCGTGTTTAATATTACTAATAAACTAGCAGTGACCCAGGTCTTTGTTTAATATTACTAAAACTAGCAGTGACCCAGGTCGTGTTTAATATTACTAATAACTAGCAGTGACCCAGGTCGTGTTTAATATTACTAAAAACTAGCAGTGACCCAGGTCGTGTTTAATTTTTACTAATAATAGCAGTGACCCGGTTTCGTGTTTAATATAATAACTAGCAGTGACCCAGGTCGTGTTTAATATTACTAATAACTAGCAGTGACCCAGGTCGTGTTTAATATTACTAAAAAACTAGCAGTGACCCAGGTCGTGTTTAATATTACTAATAACTAGCGTGACCCAGGTCGTGTTTAATATTACTAAAAACTAGCAGTGACCCAGGTCGTTTTTAAATATTACTAATAACTGCAGTGACCCAGGTCGTGTTTTAATATTACTAATAACTGCAGTGACCCAGGTCGTGTTTAATATTACAAACAATTTGCAGTGACCAGGTCGTGTTTAATATTACTAATAACTAGCAGTGACCCAGTGTGTGTTAATATTACTAATAAACTAGCAGTGACCAGGTCGTGTTTAATATTACTAATAACTAGCAGTACCCGGGTCGTGTTTAAAAACTAATAACTAGCAGTGACCCAGGTCGTGTTTAATATTACTAAAAACTAGCAGTGGACCCGTCGTGTTAATTTTAAATAATAGCAGTGACCCATGGGGATTATACTATAATAGCAGTGAGATTGGGGGGGCACTAAAGGTAAGGTTGAGCATGTGGGGAGGGGCACTGAGGTGAGGTGAGATGTGGGGAAGGGGCACTGGGTGAGGTGAGATGTGGGGAGGGGCCCCTGAGTGAAGGTTGAGCATGTGGGGAAGGGGCACTGAGGTGAGGTTGAGATTTTGGGGGGCACTGGGGTGAGGTTGGCATGTGGGGAGGGGCACTGAGGTGAGGTTGAGATGTGAGGAGGGGCACTGGGGTGAGGTTGAGTTTGAGGAGGGGCACTGAGGTGAGGCTGAGTATGTGAGGAGGGGCATGAGGTGAGGTGGATGTGGAGGGGGGCACTGAGGTGAGGTGAGTATGTGAGGAGGGGCACTGGGGTGAGGCTGAGTAGGTTAGGAGGGCACTGAGGTGAGGGTGAGTATGTGAGGAGGGGCACCGAGGTGAGGCTGAGTATGTGGGAGGGGCACTGAGGTGAGGCTGAGCATGTGAGGAGGGGGCACTGAGGTGAGGTGAGTATGTGAGGAGGGGGCACTGAGGTGAGGCTGAGTATGTGAGGAGTGGCCACGAGGTGAGGCTGAGTATGTGAGGAGGGGCACTGGGTGAGGTGAGTATGTGAGGAGGGGCACGAGGTGAGGCTGGTATGTGAGGAGGGGCCCCGAGGTGAGGCTGAGTATGTGAGGAGGGGCACTGAGGTGAGGCTGAGATGTGAGGAGGGGCACTGAGGTGAGGCTGAGAGTTCAGTCAAACTCGACCTGTTTTCCATTACCCATGAGCAGGGGAGCATGGCAAAAGACGGGGGGGGCATGGCAGACAGAAGGGGACCCATGGCAGGAGGGGGAGGGGGCAGGCAGGAAGGGGCATGGTAGGCTGAAGGGAGGCATGGCAGGAGGACAGGGGGGTTTGTCAGGCAGACAGGGGAGCTTAGCAGGCAGAAAGGGGCATGGCAGGCAGAAAGGGAGCATGGAAAGCAGACAGGGGAGCATGGTAGGGCAGCAGGGAGATGGCAGGCAGACAGGGGGAGCTGGCAGGCAGGACGGGGGAGTGGTAGGCAGAAGGAGGCATGGTAGGCAGAAAGGAGAGCTGGCAAGCGACGGGGTGCATGGCAGGCAGCAGGGGAGCATGGCAGGAGACAGGGGAGCATGGCAGGCAGACAGGGGAGCAGGGGCAAGCAGACAGGGGGCATGGTAGGCAGACGGGGTGTCAGGCAGACGGGGAGCTAGCAGGGACAGGGGGCATGGCAAGCAGACAGGGGGCATGGTAGGCAGACATGGGGCATGGTAGGCAGGGGGAGCATGGCAGGCGACAGGGGGCATGCAACAGAGGGAGGGGAGCATGGTAGGCAGACAGGGGAGCATAGAGGCAGAAAGAGGAGCATGGCAGGCGGAAGGAGAGCTGGCAAGCGGGCAGGGGAGCATGGTAGGCAGCAGGTGGCATGGCAGGCAGAAGGGGAGCATGGCAGGCGAAGGGGGCATGGAGGCGGGACAGGGGAGCATGGCAGGCAGCAGGGAGCATAGAGGCAGAAAGAGGAGCTGGCAGCGAAAGGGGAGCTGCAAGCAGTCAGGGGGCTGGTAGCAGAAGGGGAGCATGCAGGCGAGCAGAAGAACATGTAGCATGAAAGGAGGCATGGTAGGCAGAAAGGGGAGCATGGCAGGCAGCAGGGGAGCATGGCATGGACAGACAGGGGAGATGGCAAGCAGACAGGGGAGTTGTCAGGCAGACAGGGGAGCATAGCAGGCAGAAGGGGAGCATGCAGGCAGAAAGAGGGCATGGCAGGCAGACAGGGAGCATGGTAGGCAGACAGGGGAGCATGGCAGGCAGACAGGGGAGATGGCAAGCAGAAGGGGAGCATGGTAGGCAGACAGGGGAGCATGGCAGGCAGACAGGGGAGCATGGCAGGGCAGACAGGGGAGCATGGTAGGCGACAGGGGACATGGTAAACAGACAGGGAGCATGGCAGGCAGACAGGGACATGGTAGGCAGACAGGGGAACATGGCAGGCAGACAGGGGAGCATTGTAGGCAGGGACAGGGGAGCATGGCAGGCAGACAGGGGAGCATGGTAGGCAGACGGGGCATGGTAGGCAGACAGGGGAGCATAGTAGGCAGACGGGGAGCATGGCAGGCAGACAGGGGAGCATGGTAGGCAGACGGGGAGCATGGCAGGCAGACAGGGAAGCATGGCAGGCAGACAGGGGAGCATGGCAGGCAGACAGGGGAGCATGGCAGGCAGACAGAAGAACATGGTAGGCAGACAGGGGAGCATGGCAAGCAGACAGGAGAGCATGGCAGGCAGACTGGGGAGCATGGCAGGCAGGACAGGGGGCATGGCAGGGAGACAGGGGAGCATGGCAGGGCAGACAGGGGAGCAGGGCAGGCAGGCAGGGGAATTTGGCAGGCCGGGGAGCGTGGCAGGCAAATGTAGCATCAGGCAGGGGAGCGTGGAAGGACAGGGAAGCGTGGCAGGCATGGAAGCGTGGAAGGCAGGGGAGCATGGCAGGCAGGTAGGGGAGCATGGCAGGCATGGAACGTGGCAGGCGGGGGGAGAGGGAACGCACGGAGTGAAGGCAGAGGAGCTTGGCAGACAGGGAGCATGGCAGGCAGGGGAACGTAGAAGGAAGACAGGAGGAACATGGCAAGCAGGGAAGCGGGCAGACAGGGGAGCGTGGCAGGTAGCGGAGGGTGGCAGGTAGAGATGGTGGGAGGCAGGGAGAGTGGCACACAGGGGAGGTGACAGGCAGGGGAGCATAGCAGACAGGGAGCGTGGCAGACGGGAGATGGCAGACAGGGGAGCGTGGGCAGGCTGGGGAGAGAGCAGGCAGGTGAGGGTGGCGCACACGGGAGATGGACAGGCAGGATAGCGTGGCAGCAAGGGAGATGGCACAGACAGAGCATATGGTTTAGCGCTCTCCCCATAGTTACAGGGGGACACAGAGTGTGTTGCTACAGTATTATTGATGTTACACATGGGAACCGCAGATGTGGTGCTACACTTTCTATATGATAGTTACACAGTGGGAACACGAACAGTGTGTTGCCACAATTCATATGATTTGTACCAGTGGGGAACACCCGCAGTTTTGGGGTTGCTACCTATTTTTGTGATAGTTACCAGTGGGAACACGCGTGTGTTGCTACACTATCTTATGATGTTACACAGTGGGAAGCACAGCAGTGTGTTTGTACACTATTCTATATGGGAAAATTTTCCGTGGGAACACAAACAGTGTGTTGCTACACTATTCTATTGATAGTTTTTCACATGGGAAACACCAGCAGTGTGTTGCTAAAACTATTCTTTGATGTTACACAGTGGGCACACGTTTTTCTAACTTTCTTTTTAGTTCACAGTGGGCCCGGGGGGCACAATACAAAAACCTCCCCCCTTTTCCCCCCCCCCGGGGAAAAGGGGGGAACACCCGCAGGGTTTTTACCTATTCTTAAGTTACAGTGGGAAAACAAGGGTTGCCCTTTTTTTAAATTTTAAGTTTGGGAAAACTGTGGGTTTTT
>NC_069453.1:4948959-4967529 GCF_026875155.1 Cherax quadricarinatus | reverse complement strand
GGACCTGGGGGAAGGCGGGGCCCCACCCAGGATGTGAAGGCAGTGGACCACCTCAGGGTGTGAAAGCAGTGCACCACCTCAGGGTGTGAAGGCAGTGGGCCACCTCAGGATGTGAAGGCAGTGGGCCACCTCAGGGTGTGAAGGCGGTGGACCACCTCAGGGTGTCAAGGCAGTGGACCACCTCAGGGTGTCAAGGCAGTGGACCACCTCAGGGTGTCAAGGCAGTGGACCACCTCAGGGTGTCAAGGCAGTGGACCACCTCAGGGTGTGAAGGCAGTGGACCACCTCAGGGTGTGAAGGCAGTGGACCACCTCAGGGTGTGAAGGCAGTGGGCCACCTCAGGGTGTGAAGGCAGTGGACCACCTCAGGGTGTTAAGACAGTGGATCACCTCAGGGTGTCAAGGCAGTGGGCCACCTCAGGGTGTGAAGGCAGTGGACCACCTCAGGGTGTTAAGACAGTGGACCACCTCAGGGTGTTAAGACAGTGGACCACCTCAGGGTGTTAAGACAGTGGACCACCTCAGGGTGTCAAGGCAGTGGGCCACCTCAGGGTGTCAAGGCAGTGGACCACCTCAGGGTGTCAAGGCAGTGGACCACATCAGGATGTGAAGGCAGTGGACCACATCAGGATGTGAAGGCAGTGGACCAACTGAAGATATGAAGGTCTGTGACCAGATGAAGGGTGCCAGACAACACAGGAGAGGACAAAGAGAGAGAGAGAGAGAGAGAGAGAGAGAGAGAGAGAGAGAGAGAGAGAGAGAGAGATAGTAACTACGTCACCAGGTGATGGTGTTGTCGTAGCTAGTAAGCTTTAAGCTGGTCAGGTCACCTTTGCTCACGCTTAGTGTAGTTCAGCCGGCGGACGCTGCGCATTTAACTTCCAGCTGAGGCGCGGTACACCTGACATTACTACAATACTGGTACATCTTATTATCATTCCTGGAGTTTATGTATAGGACTTCACATGACAGATACATCACACACATCACACAAACATCACGCAAACATCACACAAACATCACACACATCACACAAACATCACGCAAACATCACACAAACATCACACAAACATCACACAAACATCACACAAATATCACACAAACATCACACACACATCACACAATCACACAAACACACCACACAAACATCAAACATCACACAAACATCACACAAACATCACACAAACATCACACAAACATCACACAAACATCACACAACATCACAAACACACACAAACATCACAAACATCACACAAACATCACACACAAACATCACACAAACATCACACAAACATCACACAAACATCACAAACATCACAACAAACATCACACAAACATCACACAATCACACATCACACAAACATCACACAATCACACAAACATCACACAAACATCACAAACATCACACAAACATCACAAACATCACACAAACATCACACAAACATCACACAATCACACAAACATCACACAATCACACATCACACAAACATCACACAATCACACAAACATCACACAATCACACAAACATCACACAATCACACAAACATCACAAACATCACACAAACATCACACAAACATCACACAATCACCACAAACATCACACAATCACACATCACACAAACATCACACAATCACACAAACACACACAATCACACAAACATCACACAAATCACACAAACATCACACAAACATCACAAACATCACACAAACATCACAAACATCACACAAACATCACACAATCACACAAACATCACACAATCACACATCACACAAACATCACACAATCACACAAACATCACACAATCACACAAACATCACACAAACATCACAAACATCACACAAACATACAAACATCACACAACATCACACAAACATCACACAAACATCACAAACATCACACAAAACATACACAAACATCACATAAACATCACAAACATCACACAACATCACACAAACATCCCCACAAAATCACAAAAACATCACACAAACATCACGGATATTCAAATGAAGACATTAAGATCAAATTTATGGAAAATTTAAACCCCTCTTGCATAGATATTAAAGATAGATAGTGAGATAGTGAGATAGATAGTGAGGTAGATCGTGAGAGGGGTTTGGGGTTCAGATAACGGGCCAAAAAATTATAGTGAACAGTAGTGAGTAGTGGGGTAAATAGTCAGTTTAAACAGTGTAGACATCAGACAGATTTTGAGAAAAGTTTAGTGAGAAGATGCAGATAGTTATTAAATTTAATAGTGAACAGATAGGAATAGATAGTGAGATAATAGTCAATAGATAATGAGACCCCCTATAGATAGTGAAAAGGGGCGATAGTTTGGGTGAGATGATAGTGAGATACAAGTGAGATAGACAGTCAGAGAGATAGTGAATAGATAGTAAAGATAGATAGTGAGATAGAAAAGCGGTTTACAAGCTAGTAAAATTAATTCAGTAGATAGTGAAAATGTTCCGGGCAGGTAAATGTTTATAACGCTTATTGTTAAGTTTGAAAACAAAAATCTGTATTTCCGGGATTACAGAGTACATAAAAACAAAAACTCTGTCCCCCCCGGGGTACAGAGCTTTGACAAAAAAGACTCTGTACTTCCGGGGTTTCCCGAGTACATGACAAAAAGACTCTTACTTCCTAAGTACAGAGTACATGACAAAAAGACTTGCTTCCTGAAGTAAGAGTACATGACAACAAGACTCTGATTTCCTGGAGTACAGAGTACTGAAACAAGACCTGTATTTCCCTGGAGTACAGATTACATGACAAAAAAGACTCTGTATTTCCGGGATTTCAAAAGTACATGAAACAAGATCTGTATTTCCCTTTGGAAAGTACAGAGTCAGACAACAAGACTCTGTACTTCCGGGGGTACAGAGTACATGACAAAAAAACTCGGATTTCCTGGAGTACAGAGTAAAATGACAAAAAGATTTGTATTTCCCTTGATTACAGAATAAAAGACAAGATCTGTATTTTCCTGGAGTACAGGCCCAGCCCCCGACTCTGTACTTCCGGGAGTCCCAGAGTACAGGGATTAGCATCAAAGAGTACGTAACCTTTATTTCGGCGCTGTACACCCCCTAAAACCCCCCCGGCTCCCCCCCAACCCAGCAAACCCATTTCTAAGATTGATGATGGGCCCCGTCGTTCAACTAGTGCCCGGGGTTCTACCCCAATTTAAGATGGTTTGGGCAATCCCCAGAGGTTATGGGGGGTTACCGCTCTCCTTCTCCCCTTTCCTTTCCCCACTAGAGTTTGGGTTGAAGCCCTCTGAATCTTGTGGCTTCTATTTCTGTTTTGCTTACCGGGGAGTGCACTATACTTATCTTTTACATAGTGTACATATTGCTTTAAAAATTTGGGGGGGAAAGGAAAAATTAAGTCTAAACTTTTTCAAAACTGTTTTTTAATTTCCCTCCCTTTAAAACCCCCGGGTTTTTAACGGGCCTTTTGGGAAATCCTGGGTTTTATAGGGGAGGCCTGTGGGGCTGGAGCTGGACTTAGAAAACGGTTGAGCTTAAGGGGGAAGGGCTGGGTACGGGAAAAATTGTGCGGGCTTCCCTGTCTGGCATTGTTTAAAAATTTTTTTGCGGGGCAGTTTTTACTGGGCCCGTTGGGTGTGGAAAATTTTTTTGCGGGTCAGCTTTTGGTTTGGTATGCGTTTTTCCCGGGCAACGTAACTGGGGGCAAGCAAGCGTGTTTCGCAAATTAACGTGTTACTTGGGGTTTTTCTGAAACCGTCCTGTGATAGCGAATAACTTATGCCACCTAGACGAAGTCAGACTTTTGGGTGGGGCATATATTTTGCAAAACCCTACCAAATTTTTTTTTTCCAGCGTTGTTGGCAAATTGCTCTTTCCCCATTGGCTTTAAACATAAAAACGCACTTCTCACACCCTCCCGCAACTGCTTTCCCACTGTTTGCTGAAAAAATTTTAAAGAAGAAGAATCCCCCAAAAAATAAAGACTCCCCCTCTAGGGGAGTTTAGGGCAAAAAATTTCTATTTTCCCTCGCAGGGGAAGATATCCCCTACGGAGCAAAATGGTCAGTATAGTGACAGCCGGGTTTGTCTCATGGTAATCACGTCGTTGGCACTTGACTGGAAAAAATTTCAATCTTGACCCAAACTAGGGAACAAAAGAGCATTCGAAAAGGGAAAGAATTTGATGGGAAAAAAGGGGAGGCAGTTTTCGCTTCTGTAAAAAATTTTTTGGGTTTTACAGAAAGAAAGTACAGTTTTTTCCCCGCTTCAATGGGGCCCGAACCAGAGAAAATTTTCGAAAGCTTCGAAAATCAGGCTGGGCCTTGAGGTGGCCGGAACAGCATTGGGAATGGGGGTTGGTTTTTCCCAGAAATTGGGGGTTTAAGGGGACGGGAAATTTTACTTTCAGTTTTTAAAAATACGTTTGTTTTCTCTGTTTAACCAAGTAGTGAAAGACCCCCGGTTTGGGAGCATATACATTTTCCCCCCGAAAAAATTTTTAAAAACCCCCCTTTAAATTTTTTAAGCGGGCGGCACTTGGTCAATCCCTAGTCGAAATTTTGTGAAAACAGAAAAACCCAAAGCTTTTCCCAGTGGTAAAGCAAGTGGTGTCTCTCCCTTTGAGGATCGGGTTTCCCAGCTTATTCTGATTGATAATGCTTGGGGCCTGTGGGCCCCCGAGGTTCGAGTCTTTCCCCCCAGGACCCTTGGATTTAACCACTGAAAAATTGGAGGCACCCCGGGTTGGCTGATACCTTGGGAAACAAAACCGCCCTTGTCCAGGGGGCCCCGTCTCTCTTTTCAACACCCGGGAAATCAGCAGAGATCGTAAACCTTGGGGGAAGGGAATGCCACCCGGGGGGAAAACGTCTACGAAAGAACCCAAAGGTCACCTGGTACCACGCTTCTCAACTTAGGGGCCCCCCGGGGGAAAGGGGAAAATTTCTCATAGTGATTTTCGACAACAGTATCCAGAGAGACACCACCCAGAACGACACCATTTGCAACTAAAACGGGGAGTAAAGGAAAGGGCGTTCTTTTCGGGCTTCAGGTGCAATAAAGTAGGCACTTTCAGTTCCAACTCCCCCCAAAAACCCCCAACCCTTTGGGGAAAATCCCCTAATATCCCTATAACATGCCCCCTTTAGAAAAGTAAAAAAGGGTTTAGGGCCCCCCTTTTTTATTGCAAAAGCTTTTTTCCCCTTCAAAAACCCCGAAAAAACCCTAAGGAAAAGACCTTTAAGAGTTCCCTTTAAAACAGTTTTTTTTAATCAAAAATCTTCCTTTCCAGGCACTGTCACTTTTCTAGGCCATGAAGTGGGTTTTAATTGGGGTAAAGTTGAAACCAAAAACTTCCCTTAAAGTTCTTTCTATTAAAGTTTTTATCCATTCCCCCATAAATGGGAAAAAATCTCTTCAACGTTTTCCTGGGCTGATGGGTTTTTACGAAAAATTCTTTTAAAAATTCTCGATATTGTAGCCCCCCCCCCCCCCCCCTTTACCTCATTTTACCAGAAAAAAAATTTCCCCCTTTAATTGGGAATCTCAGACGTAACACTGTTTTTAAATAAACCCAAAAAGATTTTGGGGTGCACTGCACCCATTCTTTTGTCCCCCAGATTTCCCAAAAACCCCTTTTTTCATTACAGGTTGTTTGCTTTGTTGAGTCTGGGGGGTTGGGCAGTACTTTTAAAAAATTTTTTCGGGAAAAAGGGATTTTCAGCCTGTACATACTTTTCAGCCAATTTCCCCAGCCAAAACCCCAGGGCTTACTCTACCATTGGAAAAAAAAACCCCTTTGGGCGTTGGAAATGGTTTGGGGGAGCATTTCTTTGTTTGGGGGCCAGACATCGCAGGTGGGTACAGCCTACATGATCAAAATCCTCAAGTCATCTCCAAGCCTGAAAAACCCCCACAAAAAAAAGGGCTTATGCGCGGGGACCAAGGGCTGCAACCAAAAAACCGGTCCTTTAAAATATTTTCCCGGGAAAAAGAAAATATTTTGGCAGACCCCTTTATCAGAGTAAAACAATTTTATTTGGGTTAGGATTTATTTGTGGAAACCCTTTTTCATCCCTTTTTTTTTTACCCCCTGGTGTGGGGTTTTTTTTTTTTTTATTTGAGGGGATGCGGGCTACGTCCCCCTGTACCCTTGGACCTATGCTACCCGTCTGACTGCTGTTTTCACTCTAATTTTTGGGTTTTTTTAAGGCTTTTGGTTTTAAAAAAAAGGGGGGCCTTTTTAAAATTTTGGATGGGGGAAGGAACGGGGGTCCCAATTATTTTGGGGTGGGGGGGCCCCCCCCCCCCCCCCCCCCCCCCGGGGGGGTGTGGCATGCAAAGTTTACGTAACCTTTATTGGGCGCATGTTTACACACCCTCTTTTTCAGGCATCTCCCCCAACCACGAACCGGGTTTGAAAAAGAGTTTTTGAGGGGGCCCCCCCGTTCAACTAGGGGCCAAGGTTCTAGCCAATAAAAGAGGGTTTTTTTGGGCAATCGAAAGGGTTTTGTGGGTACCGCTTTTCCTGCCCCCCCTTTGGGTTCATTCCCTTTCTAGAGCTGGTTGAACCCACTTTTCTGCTTTTTGGCTTCTATTTCTGTTTTGGGCTTCCGTGGAGTGCACTATACTTTCTCTGTACAAATTGTACTTTTTGCGGGTTTATAAATTGGTGAAAGGATAATAAAAGTCTAAACTTTTTTTTTCTTCTGTGTTTATTTGTCCCATTACCCCCGGGGGAAACAGGCCATTTGGAAACCCCTTTTTTGTTAATACATGACAACAAACTCTTTTACTTCCTGGTACAGAGTACATGACAAAAAGACTCGAATTCCGGGGAGTAAAGAGTAATGACAACAAGATTGTACTTCCTGGAGTACAGAGTACATGACAACAAGACTCTGTATTCCCGGAAGTAGGACTTTACAACAAACTCTGTACTTCCGGGAATACAGATACATGACAACAAGCCCGGGCACCTTACCTTAGTACATGAAAACAAACCTGGCACCACCTTGTACGGGAAAAACAAGCCCTGCACCTCCCTTAGTAAAGACAAAAAGGGACCGGGCCCCCTTTCCCCTTATACATGACAACAAACCGGGCCACCTCCTAAGTACATGAAAACTAAGACGTGGCCCCTACCTAAGTAAAAGAAAACAAACCTGGAAAAACCCCCCTTTAAAAACCTAATTTCATGACACCTAAGACGGGGAATTACTTGAGTCGGGCAAGACCCCATCGCAGCCCGGGGCCGAAAAAGGGGAAAAGGGAAAAGGCGGGGGAGCCAGGGTTGGAGGCCCCACATCAAAGGGGGGGTTTTGGGTGGACCATGACCACCCTGCTGCTGCGTCAGAAACTACCATAGGGAAATGATCCCCCAGCAGTGAGGGGGGTTTTGGGGACGACCCACTCAACCTTTTGGGGAGACAAAAACCCCCAACCGGGGTTACTTCTCGTCACATACACAAAAAGCCGGTTTACTTTTTTGGGTCACACAAGAAAAGGCCGGGAAATTTCCTTGTCACCACACCAAGCCGGGTTACTTCTTGTCACACACAAAAAGGGCCGGGGGTTAATTTTTATCACACAAAACCCCGGGTTACTTTCGCACATATTTACACAAACCAACAAACACACACACACCCCCCACCCCCCCCCACACACAAAACCCCACCCCCCCCCAAATCCTCCAAGGGCAAGCAAAACACACAACATTCTCAGAACCATAAAACCTATCACACCACCCAACACACAAAACAATCCATCCCCACACCCTCCACCCCCCCCAAAGCTATAGAACCCCACAGTATGCCCAGCCTCCCACCCTCCGGGCCCCCCCCAAACCCCCCAGTTTTGGAAAGAAACTAAAGGGATGGTACACAAACCTGATGGAATAACAAATAATGGGAGGAGTGCATGAAAAGTAAAAGAGGCATCCCCGGGGACATCAGAGCTCTCACAGAAACCAAGCTTACAGGTATGATAACAAAACCCCATTTTTTCCAATGGGATACCAAATCCTGGGGAAAAGACAGAGGGGGAAAAGGGAGGGGTGGGGGATGGCATTGCTTTATCAAAAATCGCTGGGAATTTTATGAGCTGGAGAGAGGAACACGGAGAAGAAAGTGATTACAAGCGGGGAAAGCTTCACTCTGGGGGTTCCCCCCCCCCCAAAAGGGGGTAATAGGGAGTGATGTATAAACCCCCCACAGAACAGCGGGGGGCCCCAAAGGGAAGAGTAAAGACGAGAGCAATAGAAACGATGGTTTTAAAAATGGGGGGTACAGTGGCCAGAAAAGCTCATGCATGCAGGGCAAGTCCTGAAACATGAGTGACTTTAACCACAAGGGAGATCGATTGGGAGAACTTGGAAACCCCATGGGGGGGCCCAAAATACATGGGGGGCTAAGATGAGGGGGTGGTACGGAAAACTTATTGTACCAAAACGTAAGGGAAAATTTCAAAAGAGAGGAGAGGGTGAACCCCCAAGGCTTTGGGCTTTGAAATTTAACCCTTTTTGTGCAATAATCGGGACATCACAAAAATTTTAAAGACCCCGGGGGGGGGGGGCCGTGAAACCCTGTGGGTTTTAAAACTTCGAATACACAGTAGAGCAAAAAAGTGGAGGGAGAAAAAAGGGGGGGGCCAGGACAATAAGGCCCAAAAAGGGGAATTACACAGGAATGAGGAAAATTCCTGAACGGGGTTCAGGGGACAGAAACTGGCAGGGAAGCCAGGGGTTTTTTGGGGAATTTTTGGGGGGGGTATGTACCAACAAAAAGGGAAGGGGGTGAGGGAGGTTTGTACCCAAGGGTAACCCGAATAATGAAACCCCGGGTGACCCATGGTTTACCCAAAGGTGCAGGGAGGCAAAAACCAAGTGGTTTAGGGAATGGAAAAAATAGAAAGGGAAAGGGCCCAGGAGAATAAGGAGACAGTCGTAGAGCCCGAAACGAATATGCACAGATAAGAAGGGAGGGCCCCAAAGGGCAAAATGAAAATGACATAGCGCGAAAGCCAAATTGACCCCAAACCCGTTTTTCAGCCACATTTAGGAGGAAAACAAAATTTAAAGGGCCAGGTAATCAGGGTTTAAAAAAAAGAAGGAGGAGAGCAACAAGAAAAGACCGTTTAAGAAAGTGAGGGGGCTCAAAAAGAGATTCAAAAAAAAAGTGTTTTACAGAGGAGACGAAGGGCCCGAAAAACGGGAGGGGGGGCACACCAACCCTGTTCTGGGCACAGTGCCCCAACCGAGGGAAAAAGTGAAGAGGGTTCTGAGTGAGCTTGATACCTCAAAGGGAAGGGGCCAGATAACAATTTTCCCCCTGGGTATTGGGAAAAGGGGGCAGAGGGGCTATGGTACCCCTAACAAAATATTTAATACATCATCGAAACAGGGAGATTGCCTGAGGCATGGAAGACAGCCCAAAAGTAAATCCCCAAACTTTAAAAAAGGGACAACATAAGCATTAAACTACGACCAGGGGTCACTTTAAAATGAAAAGTATGCAAAAAATGGGGGAAGATTATCAGAAAAGTGGTGGAACACCTAAAAAAGGAATGATCTCAACAACAGCCCCAATGGTTTTTAGGGGCGGAAAAACCTGTGTCACAAAAAAACTGGGGTTCTATACATGGTGCCGCCCCCAAAGACAAAGAGACAGGGGTGGGTTGGGGTTTTTCATATTTTGGACTGCAAGGGGGCGTTTTTAAAACAGTTTTCCCCCCAAAGATTGGGCAAAAAATGGGGACCAAGCCCGGGATAACAGGGAAGGGACTACAATGGATCAAGGGGGAAAACTTGTAGGAAGACAGCAGCGGTCCCTTTGGGACGTGGGGAAGGTGTCAGAGTGGGCACCTTTACCAGCGGATCCCACGGGGTTCCAAATCCTAGGGGCCAGTGGGTGTTTCTGGTATTTGTGAAAAGACAGACGGGAAGGGAAAAACTCCCAGGTGGCCCGTTTTTCAGTGACGAAGTTATGAAAGAATTCCTCGATCGAAGACCAGGGAAACTACAAAGGGATTTTGGACAGGCTGCAGACCTGGCCCAACAATTTGGTCCTGGGGTTCAATCCCACCAAATGCAAAGTCAAAGAAGATTGGGGAAAGGGAAAGAAGACCGCAGGGAAAAGTACAGTCTAGGGGGCCCGAGACTACAAACCTCACACAAGGGAAAAAAATCTTGGGTGTTATAACACCAGGCACTCTCCTGAAACGCACATTTAAAACCAAAATTTAAATGCTGAGCATATGGGGGCCTAGCAAACCTCACCAAAAACATTCCCACATCTTAAAAAGGGAAACGTTCACGACGCTGTTCACAGTGTACGTTAGGCCCCCTTTCTGGGGGTATGCGGGACCCGTTTGGAACCCACCCTAGCCAAGCCGTAAAGAAACTAAAAGAAAAATGCAAAGGTTTGCAACAAGGGCTAACCCAAGCTAAAGGGGATGTCCTACGAGGAGAGGTTAAAGGGGAAATCAACCTGACGACACCGGAGGACAGGAGAGAAAAGGGGGGGAAATGATAAAGACATACAAAATACTGGAAAGGGAATTTACAAGGGGGAAAAGACCGGGGTGTTCAGAATTTGGAAAACAGTTTAAAAAGGGACACAGTTGGAAATTTAAGACCCCAGATGAATACAGGGATGTTAGGAAGTAAATTCCCTTTAGCCACAGAGTAGTCCCTAAGTGAAAGGGTTTGGGGAAACGATGTAGTGGGGGCAGGATCCCCTACATAGCTTTAAGCAGAGGTATGTTTAAAACTCACGGTTCAGGGAAAAGGGGACCTAGTAGCGATCAGGGGAAAAGGCGAGGCCGGAGCTCGGAAATTTGACCCCCCCAACCCCCAATAGGTGGGGACAAACAGGTAATACTCGTCATCCTGGGAAGGAAGGTTTTTGTTTTGGTTGCCCTATACAGAGAGCATAACTAGATGGGTTTATGTAAACGGCGTCTCAGACAACACACACACACACACACACCACACACACACCCCACACAACACACCCCGTCCCTCCTGGGAAGGAAGGTTGTGTTGGGTTTTCGTAGTTTCAGAGAGTACTAACTAAATGGTTCTGTAAACGGCGTTCAGACAAACCCCACACACACCCACACACACACACACACCAACCCCACACACACACTCGTAAACCTTTGGTTTAAAGGGAAAGGGGTGTTTTGGTTGTTAAATACCCGAGAGCACTTAAATAGATGGGTTTGTGAAAGGGGGGCGTCGCAGGGCAAAAAGAAATTATTAGGAACATTTCCTAAGATAAAGAAATAAAGTATTTTGAATATTAAGGGAAAAAGAGGAGTGAAAGTGATGCTTCAGAAACAACAAGTTTAAGAACAAGGGACTTGGGGGCAACATTTTTCACCTTAAAATAAAGGGAAAAAAATAGCCCAACGGGGGCTTCTTCAGTCCAATATACAGAAAAGGGTTGGGAAAAAGGGTTTTTTAGGTAATTTAGTCCCCCGAGCCCGGAGACATGTGTTCAGTCCCATCAGTCTTAAAAAGTGTGTGTGCATCTGGTTAACACCCAAAGGTTTCATGTGTTTTAAAAACAGCTGTCCTTGTACACCCGCCCCACCAGTAACCACTGCATGGATCAAAAAGGGGTCATTACAATAACTAAAACTGAACAAATCACATAAACAAGGGAAACACTATCAAATTTAAAATTTAAAAAACAAAATAAACTTTAAAATGCAAAACCCCGTTTTAAAAATTTTCCCCCCGAAAAAACTGAGGTGTTTACTAACTACTAACAATAATTTTTAAAAAAATATAATAATAATAATAATAATAATAATAAAAAATAATAATAATAATAAAAATGACTATAATAAAAAAATTTTGGTGATGAAAATTGAAATCAGATTGGGGGGAGAGAGTTTGGAGGGGGTGAAGGGAATTTTAATTTTGGGAGGGAAATTTTTCAGGGGGTGGGGCTATGAAAGATGAGGTGAATCCCAAAATTTTGAAAAAAGGGTGAGTTTGCAAATTTGGAGTTGTGGGACAAAGAACTTTGTCCTTGGAGGCAAAGAGGGGAAAAGTATGAGAGAAAAGTTTTTTCCAAAAGCTCTTATGGTGTGAAACGTGGGTGATGAATGTTGCAGCGAGGAGAAGGGTTTGGGGGAGTGGAGATGGGCATTCCCGAAAGGGGAATGTGTGGGTTTTGGAAAAATTTTGCAGAGAATTTGTAGTTTGGAAGTTAGGAGGAAAGGGGGGGATTTCCAAAAACCCGTTTTTTCCCGAGGGGTGGGGGAAGGGGTTTTTGAGGTGGTTCGGCAGTAGAAAAGAATGGAGCGAAACAGGGAAAACTTTAAGATGTATCAGTCTGTAAATGGAAGGAAGGCGGGGTAGGGGTTTTGGCCCAGGGGAGGGTTGGGGGGAGGGGTAAAGGAGGTTTTTTTGTGCGAGGGCTTGGGCCCTTTAAGCAGGCGTGCGTGAGCGTGTTTTATGGAGTGAATGGAACAAAAGGCTTATAAAAACTTGGGCTCTGTTTGGGGTGTGAAAACAAAGGGAACATTTATGAAGGGGTTTTAGGGAAACCGGCAGGCCCGGGCTTTTAGTCCCGGAGATGGGAAAAATAAAAGTGCCTGCACTCTGAAGGAGGGGGGTTAATGTTTTCATTTAAAAACTGTAGTGTAAAAACACCCTTCTGGCAAGACGTGATGGAAATGAATGATGGGTTTAAATTTTTTTTTTTTCGGGGGCCCCCTTTCCTTGGTGGGAAACGGCCAGTGTGATAATAAAAATAATAATAAAGATTTTTATTAATTTTTATTATTATTTCTACATGTTAAAAAAAAAGGTGAAAAATTCCCCGCTGGGCTCAGTCACATGAACTATAAAGCCGTTTTTGTGTTTTTTGGGAAAATAAGGGTTTTTTCCGGGGGATGCGACCCACACCAGTCCACACACAAAAGGAGGGGACCTATATCAGTCCCCTAACACACAGGATTGACCTATATCAGTCCACTAAACACACAGGATGTGACCTAACCAGTCACTAACACACAGGATGTGACCAAATATCAGTCCACTAACACACAGGATGTGACCTATATCAGTCCACTAACACCCAGGATGTGACCTATATCAGTCCATTAACACACAGGATGTGACCTATATCAGTCCACTAACACCCAGGATGTGACCTATACCAGTCCACTACACTAAGGATGTGACCTATACCAGTCCACTACACCCAGGATGTGACCTATACCTGTCCACTACACCCAGGATGTGACCTATACCAGTCCACTACACTAAGGATGTGACCTATACCAGTCCACTACACCCAGGATGTGACCTATACCAGTCCACTAACACCCAGGATGTGACCTACACCAGTCCACTAACACACAGGATGTGACCCACACCAATCCACTAACACCCAGGATGTGACCTACACCAGTCCACTAACACCCAGGATGTGACCTACACCAGTCCACTAACACCCAGGATGTGACCTATACCAGTCCACTAACACCCAGGATGTGACCTATACCAGTCCACTAACACCCAGGATGTGACCTACACCAGTCCACTAACACACAGGATGTGACCCACACCAATCCACTAACACCCAGGATGTGACCTACACCAGCCACTAACACCCAGGATTTAAACCTACACCAGTCCACTAACACACAGGATGTGACCCACACCAATCCACTAACACCCAGGATGTGACCTACACCAGTCCAATAATACCCAGGATGTGACCCACACCAGTCCACTAACACCCAGGATGTGGCCTACACCAGTCCACTAACACCCAGGATGTGACCCACACCAGTTGACTAACACCCAGGATGTGACCTACACAAGTCCACTAACACCCAGGATGTGACCCACACCAGTCGACTAACACCCAAGATGAAACCTACACCAGTCCACTAACACACAGGATGTGACCCACACCAGCCCACTAACACCTAGGATGTGACCCACACCAGTCCACTAACACCCAGGATGTGACCCACACCAGTCGACTAACAACCATAATGTAACCTACACCAGTCCACTAACACCCAGGATGTAACCTACACCGGTCCACTAACACACAGGATGTGACCCACACAAGTTCACTAACACCCAGGATGTGACCTACACCAGTCCACTAACACACAGGATGTGACCCACACCAGTCCACTAACACCCAGGATGTGACACACACCAGTCCACTAACACCCAGGATGTGACCCACACCAGTCCACTAACACCCAGGATGTGACCTACACCAGTCTACTAACACCCAGGATGTGACCCACACCAGTTGACTAACACCCAGGATGTGACCTACACCAGTCCACTAACACCCAGGATGTGACCCACACCAGTTGACTAACACCCAGTATGTGACCTACACCAGTCCACTAACACCCAGGATGTGACCCACACCAGTTGACTAACACCCTGAATGTGACCTACACCAGTCCACTAACACCTAGGATGTGACCCATACCAGTTCACTAACACCCAGGATGTGACCCACACCAGTCGATTAACACCCATGATGTAACCTACACCAGTCCACTAACACCCAGGATGTGATCCACACCAGTTGACTAACACCCAGGATGTGACCCCCACCAGTTGACTAACACCCAGGATGTGACCCAAACCAGTCGACTAACACCCAAGATGTAACCTACACCAGTCCACTAACTCCCAGGATGTGACCCACACCAGTCGACTAACACCCAAGATGTAACCTACACCAGTGCACTAACACCCAGGATGTGACCCACACCAGTCGACTAATACCCAAGATGTAACCTACACCAGTGCACTAACACCCAGGATGTGACCCACACCAGTCGACTAACACCCAAGATGTAACCTACACCAGTCCACTAACACCCAGGATGTGACCCACACCAGTTGACTAACACCCAGGATGTGACCCACACCAGTCCACTAACACCCAGGATGTGACCCACACAAGTCGACTAACACCCAAGATGTAACCTACACCATTCCACTAACTCCCAGGATGTGACCCACACCAGTCGACTAACACCCAAGATGTAACCTACACCAGTTCACTAACACCCAGGATGTGACCTACACCAGTTGACGAACACCCAGGATGTGACCTACACCAGTTGACTAACACCCAGGATGTGACCTACACCAGTTGACTAACACCCAGGATGAGACCTACACCAGTCGACTAACACCCAGGATGTGACCTACACCAGTCGACTAACACCCAGAATGGGACCTACACCAGTTGACTAACAGTCAGGATGTGACCTACTCCAGTTGACTAACACCCAGGATGAGACCAACACCAGTTGACTAACACCCAAGATGTGACCCACACCAGTTGACTAACACCCAGGATGTGACCCACACCAGTTGACTAACACCCAGGATGTGACCTACTCCAGTTGACTAACACCCAGGATGACACCTACACCAGTTGACTAACACCCAAGATTAACCTACACCAGTTGACTAACACCCAGGATGTGACCCACACCAGTTGACTAACACCCAGGATGTGACCCACACCAGTTGACTAACACCCAGGATGTGACCGACACCAGTTGACTAACACCCAGGATGTGACCCACACCAGGGGGACTAACACCCAGGATGTGACCCACACAGTTGACTAAAAACCCAGGATGTGACCCACACCATTGACTAACACCCAGGATGTGACCCACACCATTTGGGACTAACACCCAGGATGTGACCCACACCAGTTGACTAATCCCCAGGATTGACCCCCCACCATTTGGGACTAACACCCAGGATGTAACCCACACCAGTTGACTAACACCCAGAATGTGACCCACACAAGTTGACTAAACACCCAGGATGTGGACCCACACAAGTTGACTAACACCAGGATTGCCCCACCCCAAGTTGACTAACCCCCAGGATGTGACCCACACCAGTTGACTAACGCCCGGGATGTGCCCCACACCATTGACAAAACACCCAGGATGTACCCACACAAGTTGACTAACACCCAGGATGTGACCCCACACCATTTGACTAACACCCAGGATGTGACCCACACCAGTTGACTAACACCCAGGATGTGACCCACACCAGTTGACTAACACCCAGGATGTGACCCACACCAGTTGACTAACACCCAGGATGTGACCCACACAAGTTGACTAACACCCAGGATGTGACCCACACCAGTTGACTAACACCCAGGTACCTATTTTACTGTTGGGTGAACAGTGACAGCAGGTGTCTTAAGGAAATACTTCCTAATGTTTCTAGCCGTACCGGGGATCGATCCCTGGACCTCCGTGTGTGAGCTGAGTGCGTTAACGATCAACCTAAAAGTATCACACTGAGAAGGAAATGAAAGTCTCAGTAAACAACAAAACTAAGAAAGTTATGTAGGAATAACTTAATATAAGAGAGTTAGAACAGCAGGTGCTGCTAACTCAGATTATTGTGGAAAATGTTAACATAAGCTTTTAAGCTTAACAAAGCTTACCTGGAGACCTGGAGTTTACCTGGAGAGAGTTCCGGGGGTCAACGCCCCCGCGGCCCGGTCTGTGACCAGGCCTCCTAGATGAAAGTTCAGGAATAACTAACAGTGACCCAGGTCGTGTTTAATATTACCAACAACTAGCAGTGACCCAGGTCGTGTTTAATATTACTAGCAACTAGCAGTGACCCAGGTCGTGTTTAATATTACTAATAACTAGCAGTGACCCAGGTCGTGTTTAATATTACTAATAACTAGCAGTGACCCAGGTCGTGTTTATTACAAATAACTAGCAGTGACCCAGGTCGTGTTTAATATTACCAACAACTAGCAGTGACCCAGGTTTGTGTTTAATATTACTAAAAATAGCAGTGACCCAGGTCGTGTTTAATATTACTAATAACTAGCAGTGACCCAGGTCGTGTTTAATATTACCAACAACTAGCAGTGACCCAGGTCGTGTTTAATTTTTACTAACACAGCAGTGACCCAGGTCGTGTTTAATATTACTAATAACTAAACAGTGACCCAGGTCGTGTTTAATATTACTAATAAAATAGCATGACCCAGGTCGTGTTTATTACAAATAATAGCAGTGACCCCGGTCGTGTTTAATTTTACTAATAACTAGCAGTGACCCAGGTCGTGTTTAATATTACAAAAAACTAGCAGTGACCCAGGTCGTGTTAATATTATTTTAAAACTAGCAGTGACCCAGGTCGTGTTTAATATTACTAATAACTAGCAGTGACCCAGGTCGTGTTTAATATTACTAATAACTAGCAGTGACCCAGGTCGTGTTTATTACAAATAACTAGCAGTGACCCAGGTCGTGTTTAATATTACTAATAACTAGCAGTGACCCAGGTCGTGTTTTTAAAATTACAATAACTACAGTGACCCGGTCGTGTTTATTACAAAAAACTAGCAGTGACCCAGGTCGTGTTTTTAAAATTTTCTAATAACTAGCAGTGACCCAGTCGTGTTTAATATTTTCTAATAACTAGCAGTGACCCTGGTCGTGTTTAATATTACTAATAACTAGCAGTGACCCAGGTCGTGTTTAATATTACTAATAACTAGCAGTGACCCAGGTCGTGTTTAATATTACTAATAACTAGCAGTGACCCAGGTCGTGTTTAATATTACTAATAACTAGCAGTGACCCAGGTCGTGTTTAATATTACTAATAACTAGCAGTGACCCAGGTCGTGTTTATTACTAATAACTAGCAGTGACCCCGGTCTGTTTAATATTACTAATAATAGCAGTGACCCAGGTCGTGTTTTAAAATTACTAATAACTAGCAGTGACCCAGTCGTGTTTAAAATTACTAATAACTAGCAGTGACCCAGGTCGTGTTTAATATTACTAATAACTAGCAGTGACCCAGGTCGTGTTTAATATTACTAATAACTAGCAGTGACCCAGGTCGTGTTTAATATTACTAACAACTAGCAGTGACCCAGGTCGTGTTAATATTTCTAATAACATAGCAGTGACCCCGGGCGTGTTAATATTCTAATAACTAGCAGTGACCCAGGTCGTGTTTAATATTACTAATAACTAGCAGTTACCCTGGTCGTGTTTAATACTAATAACTAGCAGTGACCCAGGTCGTGTTTAATATTACTAATAACTAGCAGTGACCCAGGGCGTGTTTAATATTTTCTAATAACAGCAGTGACCCAGGTCGTGTTTAATAATTTCTAATAACTAGCAGTGACCCAGGTCGTGTTTAATATTACTAATAACTAGCAGTGACCCAGGTCGTGTTTAATATTACTAATAACTAGCAGTGACCCAGGTCGTGTTTAATATTACTAATAACTAGCAGTGACCCAGGTCGTGTTTAATATTACTAACAACTAGCAGTGACCCAGGTCGTGTTTTAAAATTTAATAAACTAGCAGTGACCCAGGTCGTTTTAATATTACTAATAACTAGCAGTGACCCAGGTCGTTTTTTAATATTACAATAACTACAGTTACCCTGGTCGTGTTTAATTTCTAATAACTTTGCCCGTGACCCAGGTCTGTTTAATATTACTAATAAAGCAGTGCCCAGGTCGTGTTTAAAATTACAATAAC
>NC_069453.1:4920639-4948459 GCF_026875155.1 Cherax quadricarinatus | reverse complement strand
CCAGGCCATTGCTGATGGGAGGTTCTCGCTGCTGCGGCGCCACAACCCAGTGCAGCTCTGGCCGTCAAGCACTCCAGATGAAATGGCCCCATTACTTAAAAGGTGCATAACATGCTCAGGACGGCTACGTCCAACAGGAAGGTTGCCCGTCTCGAAGCTGTGAGTGCACATCACTCTAGGAACTTCCTCCTATCACTTCCCATTTGGACATTGGAAACACGCCTCGACCCACAGACCTTCCGTATGGTGGCTCTTTGTCTCGCTGCCTCAATTCACACGGAATATGTGTATATTTGCTGTGATGCGCAAGCCAACCAATATGGTCGTCATGGTCTAAACTGGTCCAGAACAAAGGATTGGTACACCGAGACACAGTTATGTCAACGACATCGTAAAGAGATGCCCTGCTGCAGCTGGGTGCCCGACTGAGAAAGAACCCCGTTCCCTAGCATCCAGCAGTACTCACAGTCATGCCCACCACCTTGCAGTATAGACTCATGCTTTTAGCATGGGACTATACCTGCGTGTCACCCTTGACTGATACCTACATCCGTCAGTGTCGGGCAACAGCGAGATCCTGTGGATCATAGGGAAGAGTACAAGATCACCAAGTATGGAGACTTTAAGTCAACGTGTCCCAGTGTGATCAGAGATCTTGGGATCATGGGGGAAAGAATGCCACACGTTTCCGCAAAGAATTGGGTGCCAGACTCATTGACACCACCAGGGACCCAAGGGCGGCCACTTTGATGTTGCAGCGCCTCAGTCTGGCCATCCAGAGAGAAAATACTTGCTGAATACTTGGCTCATTTCCAGCTTTGGAAGTGTATGTGTACTCACCTAGTTGAGGTTGCGGGGGTCGAGTCCGAGTTCCTGGCCTGTACTCACCTAGTTGTACTCACCTAGTTGAGGTTGCGGGGGTCGAGTCCGAGCTCCTGGCCCCGCCTCTTCACTGATCGCTACTAGGTCACTCTCTCTGAACCGTGAGCTTTATCATACCTCTGCTTAAAGCTATGTATGGATCCTGCCTCCACTACATCGCTTCCCAAACTATTCCACTTACTGACTACTCTGTGGCTGAAGAAATACTTCCTAACATCCCTGTGATTCATCTGTGTCTTCAACTTCCAACTGTGTCCCCTTGTTACTGTGTCCAATCTCTGGAACATCCTGTCTTTGTCCACCTTGTCAATTCCTCTCAGTATTTTGCATGTCGTTATCATGTCCCCCCTATCTCTCCTGTCCTCTAGTGTCGTCAGGTTGATTTCCCTTAACCTCTCCTCGTAGGACATACCTCTTAGCTCTGGGACTAGTCTTGTTGCAAACCTTTGCACTTTCTCTAGTTTCTTTACGTGCTTGGCTAGGTGTGGGTTCCAAACTGGTGCCGCATACTCCAATATGGGCCTAACGTACACGGTGTACAGGGTCCTGAACGATTCCTTATTAAGATGTCGGAATGCTGTTCTGAGGTTTGCTAGGCGCCCATATGCTGCAGCAGTTATTTGGTTGATGTGCGCTTCAGGAGATGTGCCTGGTGTTATACTCACCCCAAGATCTTTTTCCTTGAGTGAGGTTTGTAGTCTCTGGCCCCCTAGACTGTACTCCATCTGCGGTCTTCTTTGCCCTTCCCCAATCTTCATGACTTTGCACTTGGTGGGATTGAACTCCAGGAGCCAATTGCTGGACCAGGTCTGCAGCCTGTCCAGATCCCTTTGTAGTTCTGCCTGGTCTTCGATCGAGTGAATTCTTCTCATCAACTTCACGTCATCTGCAAACAGGGACACCTCAGAGTCTATTCCTTCCGTCATGTCGTTCACAAATACCAGAAAGAGCACTGGTCCTAGGACTGACCCCTGTGGGACCCCGCTGGTCACAGGTGCCCACTCTGACACCTCGCCACGTACCATTACTCGCTGCTGTCTTCCTGACAAGTATTCCCTGATCCATTGTAGTGCCTTCCCTGTTATCCCTGCTTGGTCCTCCAGTTTTTGCACTAATCTCTTGTGTGGAACTCTGTCAAACGCCTTCTTGCAGTCCAAGAAAATGCAATCCGCCAACCCCTCTCTCTCTCTTGTCTTACTGCTGTCACCATGTCATAGAACTCCAGTAGGTTTGTGACACAGGATTTCCCGTCCCTGAAACCATGTTGGCTGTTGTTGATGAGATCATTCATTTCTAGGTGTTCCACCACTCTTCTCCTGATAATCTTCTCCATGATTTTGCATACTATACATGTCAGTGACACTGGTCTGTAGTTTAGTGCTTCATGTCTGTCTGCTTTTTTAAAGATTGGGACTACATTTGCTGTTTTCCATGCCTCAGGCAATCTCCCTGTTTCGATAGATGTATTGAATATTGTTGTTATGGGTACACACAGCGCCTCTGCTCCCTCTCTCAATACCCATGGAGAGATGTTATCTGGCCCCATTGCCTTTGAGGTATCTAGCTCACTCAGAAGCCTCTTCACTTCTTCCTCGGTTGTGTGCACTGTGTCCAGCACTTGGTGGTGTACCCCACCTCTCCGTCTTTCTGGAGCCCCTTCTGTCTCCTCTGTGAACACTTCTTTGAATCTCTTGTTGAGTTCTTCACATACTTCACGGTCATTACTTGTTGTCTCTCCTTCCTTCCTTAGCCTAATTACCTGGTCTTTGACTGTTGTTTTCCTCCTGTGTATAACAGTTTCGGGTCAGATTTGGCTTTCGCTGCTATGTCATTTTCATATTGTCTTTGGGCCTCCCTTCTTATCTGTGCATATTCGTTTCTGGCTCTACGACTGCTCTCCTTATTCTCCTGGGTCCTTTGCCTTCTATATTTCTTCCATTCCCTAGCACACTTGGTTTTTGCCTCCCTGCACCTTTGGGTAAACCATGGGCTCATCCTGGCTTTTTCATTATTCCTGTTACCCTTGGGTACAAACCTCTCCTCAGCCTCCTTGCATTTTGTTGCTACATATTCCATCATCTCATTAACTGGCTTCCCTGCCAGTTCTCTGTCCCACTGAACCCCGTTCAGGAAGTTCCTCATTCCCGTGTAGTCCCCTTTGTTTGTGTGTGTGTGTACTCACCTATTTGTGGTTGCAGGGGTCGAGTCCTAGCTCCTGGCCCCGCCTCTTCACCGGTTGCTACTAGGCCCTCTCTCTCCCCGCTCCATGAGCTTTATCAAACCTCGTCTTAAAACTGTGTATGGTTCCTGCCTCCACTACGTCATTTTCTAGGCTATTCCACTGCCTTACAACTCTATGACTGAAGAAATACTTCCTACTATCTCTCTGACTCATTTGTGTCTTCAACTTCCAATTGTGGCCTCTTGTTTCTGTGTCCCCTCCCTGGAACATCCTGTCTTTGTCCACCTTGTCTATTCCACGCAGTATTTTATATGTCGTTATCATGTCTCCCTGACCCTCTGTCCTCCAGTGTGGTCAGGCCGATTTCCCTTAATCTTTCCTCATAGGACATTCCCCTTAGCTCTGGAACTAACCTTGTCGCAAACCTTTGTACTTTCTCTAGTTTCTTGACGTGCTTTATCAAGTGCGGGTTCCAAACAGGTGCTGCATACTCCAGTATGGGCCTGACATACACGGTGTACAGTGTCTTGAATGATTCCTTACTAAGGTATCGGAATGCTGTTCTCAGGTTTGCCAGGCGCCCATATGCTGCAGCAGTTATCTGATTGATGTGTGCTTCCGGAGACATGCTCGGTGTTATACTCACCCAAGATCTTTCTCCTTGAGTGAGGTTTGCAGTCTTTGGCCACCCAGCCTATACTCTGTCTGTGGTCTTCTGTGCCCTTCCCCTATCTTCATGACTTTGCATTTGGCAGGATTAAATTCGAGAAGGCATTTGCTGGACCAGGTGTCCAGTCTGTCCAGGTCTCTTTGAAGTCCTGCCTGGTCCTCATCAGATTTAATTCTCCTCATTAACTTCACATCATCTGCAAACAGGGACACTTCTGAGTCTAACCCTTCCTTCATGTCGTTCACATATACCAAAAATAGCACTGGTCCTAGGACCGACCCCTGTGGGACCCCGCTCGTCACAGGTGCCCACTGTGATACATCATTACGTACCATGACTCGTTGTTGCCTCCCTGTCAGGTATTCTCTGATCCATTGCAGTGCCCTTCCTGTTATATGCGCCTGATGCTCTAGCTTCTGCACTAATCTCTTGTGAGGAACTGTGTCAAAGGCCTTCTTGCAGTCCAAGATGTGTGTGTGTGTGTGTGTGTGTGTGTGTGTGTGTGTGTGTGTGTGTGTGTGTGTATGGGTGTGTGTGTGTACTCACCTAGTTGTACTCACCTAGTTGAGGTTGCAGGGGTCGAGTCCAAGCTCCTGGCCCCGCCTCTTCACTGGTCGCTACTGTGTGTGTGTGTGTGTGTGTGTGTGTGTGTGTGTGTGTGTGTGTTGTGTGTGTGTGTGTGTGTGTGTGCGTGTATGTGTTTGTGTATGTGTGTGTGCACGCGCGCACACGCTACTGTTCCTCATTTTCCTTCAATAAATCCCCTAAGACTTTCCTCTCATCTGGACATCACAATATGCAAGTTTAATACTGTGCTTCTCTCTCTCTCTCTTGTTACATACCTCGCCATTTTTTGGGGCTTGTGAACATGGTTATCATATCTGGGGTTGTGGTTGATGCTGCCTGCATCAATATAACTCTGACCTAGTATATCATATATAAAGTCCTCAGTGACTACTGACAGTCCTGAAGACTACTTTCGGATTTGTTGAACCAGTATTGACTACCGAGAGTTTGATTGATAGTTACCTCTGGTGATATGTTCGACACTATGCTAACGTCTAGCCTCTTTCTCTTGACTCTGTACCCAGTTTCCTGTCTTCTTATTGCTTACCCAAAATCCATAACCTTGCTTTGTTAGAGTTGACTTCCAACAGCCGCTCGTGTGACCAGTCATGTAGTTTATCCTGTAGCTGGGTAGCTAGCACACTCAGTCCCACACTGTCCTGTAGCTGGGTAGCTAGAACACTCAGCCCCACACTGTCCTGTAGCTGGGTAGCTAGAACACTCAGCCCCACACTGTGCTGTAGCTGGGTAGCTAGAAACACTCAGCCCCACACTGTCCTGTAGCTGGGTAGCTAGAACACTCAGCCCCACACTGTGCTGTAGCTGGGTAGCTAGAACACTCAGCCCCACACTGTCCTGTAGCTGGGTAGCTAGAGCACTCAGCCCCACACTGTCCTGTAGCTGGGTAGCTAGAGCACTCAGCCCCACACTGTCCTGTAGCTGGGTAGCTAGAGCACTCAGCCCCCACACTGTCCTGTAGCTGGGTAGCTAGAACACTCAGCCCCACACTGTCCTGTAGCTGGGTAGCTAGAACACTCAGCCCCCCACTGTGCTGTAGCTGGGTAGCTAGAACACTCAGCCCCACACTGCCCTGTAGCTGGGTAGCTAGAACACTCAGCCCCACACTGTCCTGTAGCTGGGTAGCTAGAACACTCAGCCCCACACTGTGCTGTAGCTGGGTAGCTAGAACACTCAGCGCCACACTGCCCTGTAGCTGGGTAGCTAGAACACTCAGCCCCACACTGCCCTTTGTAGCTGGGTAGCTAGAACACTCAGCTCCACACTGTCCTGTAGCTGGGTAGCTAGAACACTCAGCCCCACACTGTCCTGTAGCTGGGTAGCTATAACACTCAGCCCCACACTGCCCTGTAGCTGGGTAGCTAGAACACTCAGCCCCACACTGTCCTGTAGCTGGGTAGCTAGAACACTCAGCCCACACTGTCCTGTAGCTGGGTAGCTAGAACACTCAGCCCCACACTGTCTTGTAGCTGGGTAGCTAGAACACTCAGCCCCACACTGTGCTGTAGCTGGGTAGCTAGAACTCTCAGCCCCACACTGTCCTGTAGCTGGGTAGCTAGAACACTCAGCCCCACACTGTGCTGTAGCTGGGTAGCTAAAAACACTCAGCCCCACACTGCCCTGTAGCTGGGGTTAGCTAGAACACTCAGCCCCACACTGTCCTGTAGCTGGGTAGCTAGAACACTCAGCTCCACACTGTCCTGTAGCTGGGTAGCTAGAACACTCAGCCCCACACTGTCCTGTAGCTGGGTAGCTATAAACACTCAGCCCCACACTGCCCTGTAGTTTGGGTAGCTAGAACACTCAGCCCCACACTGCCCTGTAGCTGGGTAGCTAGAACACTCAGCCCCACACTGTCCTGTAGCTGGGTAGCTAGAACACTCAGCCCCACACTGTCCTGTAGCTGGGTAGCTAGAACACTCAGCCCCACATCTGTCCTGTAGCTGGGTAGCTAGAACACTCAGCCCCACACTGTGCTGTAGCTGGGTAGCTAGAACACTCAGCCCCACACTGTCCTGTAGCTGGGTAGCTAGAACACTCAGCCCCACACTGTCTTGTAGCTGGGTAGCTAGAACACTCAGCCCCACACTGTCCTGTAGCTGGGTAGCTAGAACACTCAGCCCCACACTGTGCTGTAGCTGGGTAGCTAGAACTCTCAGCCCCACACTGTCCTGTAGCTGGGTAGCTAGAACACTCAGCCCCACACTGTCCTGTAGCTGGGTAGCTAGAACACTCAGCCCCACACTGTCCTGTAGCTGGGTAGCTAGCACACTCAGCCCCACACTGTCCTGTAGCTGGGTAGCTAGAACACTCAGCCCCACACTGTCCTGTAGCTGGGTAGCTAGCACACTCAGCCCCACACTGTCCTGTAGCTGGGTAGCTAGAAACTCAGCCCCACACTGTCCTGTAGCTGGGTAGCTAGCACACTCAGCCCCACACTGTGCTGTGCTGGGTAGCTAGCACACTCAGCCCCACACTGTGCTGTAGCTGGGTAGCTAGCACACTCAGCCCCACACTGTCCTGTAGCTGGGTAGCTAGCACACTCAGCCCCACACTGTGCTGTAGCTGGGTAGCTAGCACACTCAGCCCCACACTGTCCTGTAGCTGGGTAGCTAGCACACTCGGCCCCACACTGTCCTGTAGCTGGGTAGCTAGCACACTCAGCCCACACTGTGCTGTAGCTGGGTAGCTAGCACACTCAGCCCCACACTGTGCTGTAGCTGGGTAGCTAGCACACTCACCCCCACACTGTGCTGTAGCTGGGTAGCTAGCACACTCAGCCCCACACTGTGCTGTAGCTGGGTAGCTAGCACACTCAGCCCCACACTGTGCTGTAGCTGGGTAGCTAGCACACTCAGCCCCACACTGTGCTGTAGCTGGGTAGCTAGCACACTCAGCCCCACACTGTCCTGTAGCTGGGTAGCTAGAACACTCAGCCCACACTGTGCTGTAGCTGGGTAGCTAGCACACTCAGCCCCCACACTGTGCTGTAGCTGGGTAGCTAGTACACTCAGCCCCACACTGTGCTGTAGCTGGGTAGCTAGCACACTCAGCCCCACACTGTGCTGTAGCTGGGTAGCTAGCACACTCAGCCCCACACTGTGCTGTAGCTGGGTAGCTAGCACACTCAGCCCCACACTGTCCTGTAGCTGGGTAGCTAGCACACTCAGCCCCACACTGTGCTGTAGCTGGGTAGCTAGCACACTCAGCCCCACACTGTGCTGTAGCTGGTAGCTAGCACACTCAGCCCCACACTGTCCTGTAGTGGGTAGCTAGCACACTCGGCCCCACACTGTCCTGTAGCTGGGTAGCTAGAACACTCAGCCCCACACTGTGCTGTAGCTGGGTAGCTAGCACACTCAGCCCCACACTGTGCTGTAGCTGGGTAGCTAGCACACTCAGCCCCACACTGTGCTGTAGCTGGGTAGCTAGCACACTCAGCCCCACACTGAGGACCGTGGTTCCATCCCATTTACGAGTCGAAACATTGGCAGCATTCATCCTTAAGATACCTGCTGTCCCTGTTTACTTAGCAATAAATAAGCACCTGGGTATTAACCGACTGGTGTGGGTCGCATCCTGGGGACAAAATTAACCTAATTTGCCAGAAATGCATAACAAAGGTTTTTCTGTATAGTACATCATTGATGTCAGCTAGTACTGTATACCTTGTACATGTACTTGTAGAAATAAAGATTATTATTATTATTATTATTATTATTATTATTATTATTATTATTGTTGTTGTTGTTGTTGTTATTAACATTTCTAGTCTGTACTGTCCTCGTCTCTTATTATTCTTAGTAATTGTATATATGGCAAGAAGGATATATGTGAGTTGGTCTGGTGTGTCTTATTGAGATGTGTGTCAGCATCACTGCTAGTTGCAGCACCAGTCTCTGCTTGTGTCAGCATCACTGCTAGTTGCAGCACCAGTCTCTGCTTGTGTCAGCATCACTGCTAGTTGCAGCACCAGTCTCTGCTTGTGTCAGCATCACTGCTAGTTGCAGCACCAGTCTCTGCTTGTGTCAGCATCACTGCTAGTTGCAGCACCAATCTCTGCTTGTGTCAGCATCACTGCTAGTTGCAGCACCAGTCTCTGCTTGTGTCAGCATCACTGCTAGTTGCAGCACCAGTCTCTGCTTGTGTCAGCATCATGCTGTTTTGCAGCACCAGTCTCTGCTTGTGTCGCATCACTGCTAGTTGCAGCACCAGTCTCTGCTTGTGTCAGCATCACTGCTAGTTGCAGCACCAGTCTCTGCTTGTGTCAGCATCACTGCTAGTTGCAGCACCAATCTCTGCTTGTGTCAGCATCACTGCTAGTTGCAGCACCAGTCTCTGCTTGTGTCAGCATCACTGCTAGTTGCAGCACCAGTCTCTGCTTGTGTCAGCATCACTGCTAGTTGCAGCACCAGTCTCTGCTTGTGTCAGCATCACTGCTAGTTACAGCACCTGTCTCTGCTTGTGTCAGCATCACTGCTAGTTGCAGCACCAGTCTCTGCTTGTGTCAGCATCACTGCTAGTTACAGCACCAGTCTCTGCTTGTGTCAGCATCACTGCTAGTTGCAGCACCTGTCTCTGCTTGTGTCACCATCACTGCTAGTTGCAGCACCAGTCTCTGCTTGTGTCAGCATCACTGCTAGTTGCAGCACCTGTCTCTGCTTGTGTCAGCATCACTGCTAGTTGCAGCACCTGTCTTTGCTTGTGTCTGCATCACTGCTAGTTGCAGCACCAGTCTTTGCTTGTGTCAGCATCACTGCTAGTTGCAGCACCAGTCTCTGCTTGTGTCAGCATCACTGCTAGTTGCAGCACCTGTCTCTGCTTGTGTCAGCATCACTGCTAGTTGCAGCACCAGTCTTTGCTTGTGTCAGCATCACTGCTAGTTGCAGCACCAGTCTCTGCTTGTGTCAGCATCACTGCTAGTTGCAGCACCAGTCTTTGCTTGTGTCAGCATCACTGCTAGTTGCAGCACCAGTCTTTGCTTGTGTCAGCATCACTGCTAGTTGCAGCACCAGTCTTTGCTTGTGTCAGCATCACTGCTAGTTGCAGCACCAGTCTTTGCTTGTGTCAGCATCACTGCTAGTTGCAGCACCAGTCTTTGCTTGTGTCAGCATCACTGCTAGTTGCAGCACCTGTCTCTGCTTGTGTCAGCATCACTGCTAGTTGCAGCACCAGTCTTTGCTTGTGTCAGCATCACTGCTAGTTGCAGCACCTGTCTCTGCTTGTGTCACCATCACTGCTAGTTGCAGCACCAGTCTTTGCTTGTGTCAGCATCACTGCTAGTTGCAGCACCTGTCTCTGCTTGTGTCAGCATCACTGCTAGTTTTCAGCACAGTCTTTGCTTGTGTCAGCATCACTGCTAGTTGCAGCACCAGTCTTTGCTTGTGTCAGCATCACTGCTAGTTGCAGCACCAGTCTTTGCTTGTGTCAGCATCACTGCTAGTTGCAGCACCAGTCTTTGCTAGTGTCAGCATCACTGCTAGTTGCGCACCAGTCTTTGCTTGTGTCAGCATCACTGCTAGTTGCAGCACCAGTCTTTGCTTGTGTCAGCATCACTGCTAGTTGCAGCACCAGTCTTTGCTTGTGTCAGCATCACTGCTAGTTGCAGCACCTGTCTTTTGCTTGTGTCAGCATCACTGCTAGTTGCAGCACCAGTCTTTGCTTGTGTTCAGCATCACTGCTAGTTGCAGCACCTGTCTCTGCTTGTGTCAGCATCACTGCTAGTTGCAGCACCAGTCTTTGCTTGTGTCAGCATCACTGCTAGTTGCAGCACCTGTCTCTGCTTGATGTCAGCATCACTGCTAGTTGCAGCACCAGTCTTTGCTTGTGTCAGCATCACTGCTAGTTGCAGCACCTGTCTCTGCTTGTGTCAGCATCACTGCTAGTTGCAGCACCAGTCTTTGCTTGTGTCAGCATCACTGCTAGTTGCAGCACCTGTCTCTGCTTGTGTCAGCATCACTGCTAGTTGCAGCACCTGTCTCTGCTTGTGTCAGCATCACTGCTAGTTGCAGCACCAGTCTTTGCTTGTGTCAGCATCACTGCTAGTTGCAGCACCAGTCTTTGCTTGTGTCAGCATCACTGCTAGTTGCAGCACCTGTCTCTGCTTGTGTCTGCATCACTGCTAGTTGCAGCACCAATCTCTGCTTGTGTCTGCATCACTGCTAGTTGCAGCATCAATCTCTGCTTGTGTCTGCATCACTGCTAGTTGCAGCATCAATCTCTGCTTGTGTCTGCATCACTGCTAGTTGCAGCATCAATCTCTGCTTGTGTCTGCATCACTGCTAGTTGCAGCACCTATCTCTGCTTGTGTCAGCATCACTGCTAGTTGCAGCACCTGTCTCTGCTTGTGTCTGCATCACTGCTAGTTGCAGCACCAGTCTTTGCTTGTGTCAGCATCACTGCTAGTTGCAGCACCTATCTCTGCTTGTGTCAGCATCACGGCTAGTTGCAGCACCAATCTCTGCTTGTGTCAGCATCACTGCTAGTTGCAGCACCTATCTCTGCTTGTGTCAGCATCACTGCTAGTTGCAGCACCTGTCTCTGCTTGTGTCTGAATCACTGCTAATTGCAGCACCAGTCTTTGCTTGTGTCAGCATCACTGCTAGTTGCAGCACCTGTCTCTGCTTGTCACCATCACTGCTAGTTGCAGCACCTGTCTCTGCTTGTGTCTGCATCACTGCTAATTGCAGCACCAGTCTTTGCTTGTGTCAGCATCACTGCTAGTTGCAGCACCAGTCTTTGCTTGTGTCAGCATCACTGCTAGTTGCAGCACCAGTCTCTGCTTGTGTCAGCATCACTGCTAGTTGCAGCACCAATCTCTGCTTGTGTCTGCATCACTGCTAGTTGCAGCACCTATCTCTGCTTGTGTCAGCATCACTGCTAGTTGCAGCACCAATCTCTGCTTGTGTCAGCATCACTGCTAGTTACAGCACCTATCTCTGCTTGTGTCAGCATCACTGCTAGTTGCAGCACCTGTCTCTGCTTGTGTCTGCATCACTGCTAGTTGCAGCACCAGTCTTTGCTTGTGTAAGCATCACTGCTAGTTGCAGCACCAATCTCTGCTTGTGTCAGCATCACTGCTAGTTGCAGCACCAATCTCTGCTTGTGTCACCATCACTGCTAGTTGCAGCACCTATCTCTGCTTGTGTCAGCATCACTGCTAGTTGCAGCACCTGTCTCTGCTTGTGTCTGCATCACTGCTAGTTGCAGCACCAGTCTTTGCTTGTGTCAGCATCACTGCTAGTTGCAGCACCTGTTTCAGCTTGTCAGCATCACTGCTAGTTGCAGCACCTGTCTCTGCTTGTGTCTGCATCACTGCTAGTTGCAGCACCAGTCTTTGCTTGTGTCAGCATCACTGCTAGTTGCAGCACCAGTCTTTGCTTGTGTCAGCATCACTGCTAGTTGCAGCACCAGTCTCTGCTTGTGTCAGCATCACTGCTAGTTGCAGCACTAGTCTCTGCTTGTGTCAGCATCACTGCTAGTTGCAGCATCAATCTCTGCTTGTGTCTGCATCAGTGCTAGTTGCAGCACCAGTCTTTACTTGTGTCAGCATCACTGCTAGTTGCAGCACCAGTCTCTGCTTGTGTCAGCATCACTGCTAGTTGCAGCACAAATCTCTGCTTGTGTCAGCATCACTGCTAGTTGCAGCATCAATCTCTGCTTGGTCAGCATCACGGTAGTTGCAGCACCAGTCTCTGCTTGTGTCAGCAAACACTGCTAGTTGCAGCACCCGTCTCTGCTTGTGTCAGCATCACTGCTAGTTTGCAGCATCAATCTCTGTGTCAGCATCACTGCTAGTTGCAGCACCAATCTCTGCTTGTGTCAGCATCACTGCTAGTTGCAGCACCAGTCTTTGCTTGTGTCTGCATCACTGTAGTTGCAGCACCAGTCTTGCTTGTGTCAGCATCACTGCTAGTTGCAGCACCTGTCTCTGCTTGTGTCTGCATCACTGCTAGTTGCAGCACCAGTCTTTGCTTGTGTCAGCATCACTGCTAGTTGGCAGCACCAATCTCTGCTTGTGTCAGCATCACTGCTAGTTGCAGCACCAATCTCTGCTTGTGTCAGCATCACTGCTAGTTGCAGCACCAGTCTTTGTTGTGTCAGCATCACTGCTAGTTGCAGCACCAAATCTCTGCTTGTGTCAGCATCACTGCTAGTTGCAGCACAAATCTCTGCTTGTGTCAGCATCACTGCTAGTTGCAGCACCAGTCTCTGCTTGTGTCAGCATCACTGCTAGTTGCAGCACCAGTCTCTGCTTGTGTCAGCATCACTGCTAGTTGCAGCATCAATCTCTGTGTCAGCATCACTGCTAGTTGCAGCACCAATCTCTGCTTGTGTCAGCATCACTGCTAGTTGCAGCACCTGTCTCTGCTTGTGTCTGCATCACTGCTAGTTGCAGCACCAGTCTTTGCTTGTGTCAGCATCACTGCTAGTTGCAGCACCAATCTCTGCTTGTGTCAGCATCACTGCTAGTTGCAGCACCTGTCTCTGCTTGTGTCTGCATCACTGCTAGTTGCAGCACCAGTCTTTGCTTGTGTCAGCATCACTGCTAGTTGCAGCACCAATCTCTGCTTGTGTCAGCATCACTGCTAGTTGCAGCACCAATCTCTGCTTGTGTCAGCATCACTGCTAGTTGCAGCACCAGTCTTTGCTTGTGTCAGCATCACTGCTAGTTGCAGCACCAGTCTCTGCTTGTGTCAGCATCACTGCTAGTTGCAGCACAAATCTCTGCTTGTGTCAGCATCACTGCTAGTTGCAGCATCAATCTCTGCTTGTGTCAGCATCACGGCTAGTTGCAGCACCAGTCTCTGCTTGTGTCAGCATCACTGCTAGTTGCAGCACCAGTCTCTGCTTGTGTCAGCATCACTGCTAGTTGCAGCATCAATCTGTGTCAGCATCACTGCTAGTTGCAGCACCAATCTCTGCTTGTGTCAGCATCACTGCTAGTTGCAGCACCAGTCTTTGCTTGTGTCTGCATCACTGCTAGTTGCAGCACCAGTCTCTGCTTGTGTCAGCATCACTGCTAGTTGCAGCACCTGTCTCTGCTTGTGTCAGCATCACTGCTAGTTGCAGCACCTGTCTCTGCTTGTGTCAGCATCACTGCTAGTTGCAGCACCTGTCTCTGCTTGTGTCGGCATCACTGCTAGTTGCAGCACCTGTCTCTACTTGTGTCAGCATCACTGCTAGTTGCAGCACCAATCTCTGCTTGTCAGCATCACTGCTAGTTGTAGCACCTGTCTCTCTTTGTGTCAGCATCACTGCTAGTTGTAGCACCTGTCTCTGCTTGTGTCAGCATCACTGCTAGTTGCAGCACCAATCTCTGCTTGTGTCAGCATCACTGCTAGTTGCAGCACCTGTCTCTGCTTGTGTCAGCATCACTGCTAGTTGCAGCACCAATCTCTGCTTGTGTCAGCATCACTGCTAGTTACAGCACCTGTCTCTGCTTGTGTCAGCATCACTGCTAGTTGCAGCACCAGTCTCTGCTTGTGTCAGCATCACTGCTAGTTGCAGCACCTGTTTCTGCTTGTGTCTGCATCACTGCTAGTTGCAGCACCAATCTCTGCTTGTGTCAGCATCACTGCTAGTTGCAGCACCCATCTCTTCTTGTGTCAGCATCACTGCTAGGTGCAGCACCAATCTCTGCTTGTGTCTGCATCACTGCTAGTTGCAGCACCGGTCTTTGCTTGTGTCAGCATCACTGCTAGCTGCAGCACCAGTCTCTGCTTGTGTCAGCATCACTGCTAGTTGCAGAACCAGTCTCTGCTTGTGTCAGCATCACTACTAGTTGCAGCACCAGTCTCTGCTTGTGTCAGCATCACTGCTAGTTGCAGCACCAGTCTTTGCTTGTGTCTGCATCACTGCTAGTTGCAGCACCTGTCTCTGCTTGTGTTAGCATCACTGCTAGTTGCAGCACCAGTCTCTGCTTGTGTCAGCATCACTGCTAGTTGCAGCACCAATCTCTGCTTGTGTCTGCATCACTGCTAGTTGCAGCACCAGTCTCTGCTTGTGTCAGCATCACTGCTAGTTGCAGCACCAGTCTCTGCTTGTGTCAGCATCACTGCTAGTTGCAGCACCAGTCTCTGCTTGTGTCAGCATCACTGCTAGTTGCAGCACCAGTCTCTGCTTGTGTCAGCATCACTGCTAGTTGCAGCACCCAATCTTTTGCTTGTGTGAGCATCACTGCTATTTGCAGCACCAGTCTCTGCTTGTGTCAGCATCACTGCTAGTTGCAGCACCAATCTCTGCTTGTGTCAGCATCACTGCTAGTTGCAGCACCAGTCTCTGCTTGTGTCAGCATCACTGCTAGTTGCAGCACCAGTCTCTGCTTGTGTCAGCATCACTGCTAGTTGCAGCACCAATCTCTGCTTGTGTGAGCATCACTGCTATTTGCAGCACCAGTCTCTGCTTGTGTCAGCATCACTGCTAGTTGCAGCACCAATCTCTGCTTGTGTCAGCATCACTGCTAGTTGCAGCACCAATCTCTGCGTGTTTCTAGCTACTATTGTCACATTTCTTCACGGACAATCACTCTTTGTTTTCTTCCTGTGAGAGACTTTGATCCATTGTAACACATTGCCTATTATACCTTCGTCCTCCTCCAGACTTTGTTCCAGTGTTTGGTGAGGTATAATGTACGTTCCTGTGTTTGGTGAGGTATCATGTACGTTCCAGTGTTTGGTGAGGTATAATGTACGTTCCAGTGTTTGGTGAGGTATCATGTACGTTCCTGTGTTTCGTGGAGTATAATGTGTGTTCCAGTGTTGTACAAGACTCTACAGTCTACCTGGAGTTTACCTGGAGAGAGTTCCGGGGGTCAACGCCCCCGCGGCCCGGTCTGTGACCAGGCCTCCTGGTGGATCAGAGCCTGATCAACCAGGCTGTTACTGCTGGCTGCATGCAAACCAATGTACGAACCACAGCCCGGCTGGTCAGGAACCGACTTTAGGTGCTTGTCCAGTGCCAGCTTGAAGACTGCCAGGGGTCTGTTGGTAATCCCCCTTATGTATGCTGGGAGGCAGTTGAACAGTCTCGGGCCCCTGACACTTATTCATTGGGGGGATGTTGCATCGTCTGCCAAGTCTTTTGCTTTCGTAATGAGTGATTTTCGTTTGCAAGTTCGGTACTAGTCCCTCTAGGATTTTCCAGGTGTATATAATCATGTATCTCTCCCTCCTGCGTTCCAGCGAATACAGGTTCAGGAACCTCAAGCGCTCCCAGTAATTGAGGCGTTTTATCTCCGTTATGCACGCCGTGAAGGTTCTCTGAACATTTTCTAGGTCAGCAATTTCACCTGCCTTGAAAGGTGCTGTTAGTGTGCAGCAATATTCCAGCCTAGATAGAACAAGTGACCTGAAGAGTGTCATCATGGGCTTGGCATCCCTCGTTTTGAAGGTTCTCATTATCCATCCTGTCATTTTTCTAGCAGATGCGATTGATACAATGTTATGGTCCTTGAAGGTGAGATCCTCCGACATGATCACTCCCAGGTCTTTGACGTTGGTGTTTCGCTTTTATTTTGTGGCCAGAATTTGTTTTGTACTCTGATGAAGTTTTAAATTTTCCTCGTGTTTACCATTATCTGAGTAATTGAAATTTCTCATCGTTGAACTTCATAATGTTTTCTGCAGCCCACTGAAAGATTGGTTTGATGTCCACCCAGAGCCTTGCAGTGTCTGCAAGGGAAGACACTGTCATGCTGATTCGGGTGTAAATCTGCAAAGGAAGACACGGTGCTGTGGCTGACATCCTTGTCTATGTCAGATATGAGGATGAGGAACAAGATGGGAGCTAGTACTGTGCCTTGTGGAACAGAGCTTTTCACGTAGCTGCCTCGGACTTTACTCTGTTGCGACTACTCTCTGTGTTCTGTTAGTGAGGAAATTACAGATCCATCGACCGACTTTTCCTGTTATTCCTTTAGCACGCATTTTGTGCGCTATTACGCCATGGTCACACTTGTCAAAGGCTTTTGCAAAGTCTGTATTTTATTACATCTGCATTCTTTTTGTCTTCTAGTGCATCTAGGACCTTGTCGTAGTGATCCAATAGTTGAGACAGACAGGAGCGACCTGTTCTAAACCCATGTTGCCCGGGGGTGTGTAACTGATGGGTTTCTAGATGGGTGGTGATCTTGCTTCTTAGGACTTTTCAAAGTTTTTTTATGATATGGGAGGGTTAGTGCTATCGGTCTGTAGTTCTTTGCTGTTGCTTTACTGCCCTTTGTGGAGTGGGGCTATGTCTGTTGTTTTTAGTAACTGTGGGATGACCCCGTGTCCATGCTCCCTCTCCATAGGATGGTAAAGGCTCATGATAGGGGCTTCTTGCAGTTCTTGAGGGAAAACAGTTCCATGAGTCTGGCCTGGGGCAGAGTGCATGGGGCATGTCATTTATCGCCTGTTCGAAGTCATTTGGCGTCAGGATAACATTTAGATAGGCTTGTGTTAACCAAATTCTGTGGCTCTCTCATAAAAAAATTTATTTTTGATCTTCGGGCTCTGTCTGGTTAGTGGCTTGCTAAAAAACTTGGGGTCATATTTGGGGGCTTGAGTAGCTCATCATTTCCTTGCTGTCTCTGTGTAGGACCATCTTGTTTAAGTTTGGGGCCCAATACTGGACGGTTGTTCTCGATTTTTGATTTGGCATTTGGGGAAAAAATTCTTTGGGTTTCTTTCGATTTCTTTTTTGGCTTTTTTGTTCTTCCCACGATTCCCGACTCCTATAAGATTCCTTTAGCTTAAGTTTTAATGTTTTGCTATTTCTCGACCAGTGTTTCCTACGCATTTCAGATAGATTGACCTCTTTTAGCCCCGCTCTGTTATTCTTTTCTGTCGCCTGTAAAGGGAGCGCCTGTTCTTTCTATTTTACATCTACTCCTCCTTTTTCTTAGAGGAAATTTAAACCTTGTGCATACATCGAGTGCCACCGAGTTAATCTGTTCTAGGCATAAGTTGGGGTCTGTGTTGCTTAGTGTATCTTCCCAGCTTATATCGGTTAGGACTTGGTTTACTTGGTCCCACTTTATGTTTTTGTTATTGAAGTTGAATTTGGTGAATGCTCCCTCGTGACTAATCTCATTATGTCGGTCTGGGGCTCCACGCATACATGTCTGAACCTCAATTATGTTGTGATCTGAGTATATTGTTTTTGATATGGTGACATTTCTTATCAGATCATCATTGTTAGTGAAGAAATATTAATCTCAATCTTAAAATAATGAATCCTAACTTGCCACAAGTTGGCCTGTGATACTCCATGTATAAATTACAGTGGTCCCTCGTTTTTCATAGTTAATCCGTTCCTGGAGCTGCTACTATTAACGAAATCTATGATTTGCGAATCAATTTTCCCCATAAGAAATAATGTAAATACAATTAATCTGTTCCTGACACCCAGAAGTATTAAATAAAAAATTTTTTAACATGAAATATACATGTAGTACATAAACAATACAATGGGAAATGATGAATGAAACATTAACAGCGTAACAGTGTACTCACTTTCTCTACATCTGCTTCACTTCTCTTACTTTCTCATAAAATTTCAGCAGTTTATGAAACAAGATTTGTAATGTTTACCAATGTTGTTCAATGTTTAATAAGTATTGTACTCACCTGTTTTTACTCGCCTGCTATGATCCTTCCTCCACTACATCACTCTCCAGGTTGTTCCACTTCCTGACAACTCTGTGACTCAAGAAATACTTCCTAACATCTGTGTGTGAGTGTGAAGAGCCTCCTCCACCTCATTACTAAGAGTGTTACAGGCGAGTGTGAGTGTTGAGTGTGAGTGAGGTCAGTATGAACGCGATATAGTAATTTATCCTTCACAGTTGTTCAGTAGTGTCATCAACAAGTTTAAAACTCTCCCATCCTTCCCTCCATTTCTGTCCCTTGTACCCCTCTCTACCCGTCCTCCCTCTGCCCCAACTCTCTCTTACCAATACTCCCCACCTCTCCGACACCTACCTCCGTCTTTACCCAACACCACCTCTGCTACACCCCCTCCTCCTTTACCCCAAACACACCCTACTTCTCACAGTTGTACTCTCCCTGCCTGTCTCCCTGCTCTCCATCACTCACTCCCTCCATCACTCCCTCCATCTCTCCCTCCCTCCCTCACAGTATGAACATAGCAGCATACATGACAAACGTTATATAATCAAAAGTATACCACCGTGGTAACATAATTCACGTTAAAGATACGTGAGACAACTCAGTCTCAACTCACTGAGCAATACTTTTTTTTTTCTAAAAAAAAAACCACGTTTCTCTCACTCTTGGACTATTGATAAGTCGTCAGTGTAACGTGTACTCATATAGTTGTATTCTCCTAATTGTGGTTGCAGGGGTTTATCCATAGTTCCTGGCACCGTCTCTCAACATTTATCGACCTGTTTCACTGATGTCTGGTGTGGAAGGCGCGATAGTACCTACTGTCAGAACTGTCTCGTGTTTGTCTTTACCAGTGCTAGTACCTACTGTCAGACCTGTCAGTGTTTGTCTTACCAGTGCAGTACCTACTGTCAGAACTGTCTCTGTTTGTCGTTACCAGTGCTAGTACCTACTGTCAGTACTTCATGAGTTTGTCTTTATCCAGCTGCTATACCTACTGTCAGAACTGTCTCGTGTTTGTCTTTACCAGTGCTAGTACCTACTGTCAGTACTGTCATGTGTTTGTCTTTACCAGTGCTAGTACCTACTGTCAGAACTGTCTCGTGTTTGTCTTTACCAGTGCTAGTACCTACTGTCAGTACTGTCATGTGTTTGTCTTTACCAGTGCTAGTACCTACTGTCAGAACTGTCTTGTGTTTGTCTTTTTTTACCAGTGCTAGTACCTACTGTCTTTGGAATGTCATGTGATTTGTCTTTACCAGTGTAGTACCTACTGCAGTATGTCTCGTGTTTTGGTCTTTACAGTGCTAGTACTACTGTCAGTACTGTCTTTGTGTTTGTCATTTACCAGTGCTAGTACCTACTGTCAGTACTGTCTTTGTTTGTCTTTTACCAGTGCTAGTACCTACTGCGTACTGTCTCGTGTTTGTCTTACAGTGCTAGTAACCTTACTGTCAGAACTGTCTCGTGTTTGGTCTTTACCGTGCTAGTCCTACTGTCAGAACTGTCTCGTGTTTTGTCCTTTACCAGTTGCTAGTAACCTACTGGTCAGTTACTGTATGTGTTTGTCTTTACCAGTGCTAGTACCTACTGCCAGTACTGTCTCGTGTTTGTCTTTACCAGTGCTAGTACCTACTGTCAGAACTGTCTTGTGTTTGTCTTTACCAGTGCTAGTACCTACTGTCAGAACTGTCTCGTGTTTGTCTTTACAGTGCAGTACTACTGTCAAGAATCTGTCTTGTGTTTGTCTTTACCAGTGCTAGTACCTACTGTCAGTACTGTCATGTGTTTGTCTTTACCAGTGCTAGTACCTACTGCCAGTACTGTCTCGTGTTTGTCTTTACCAGTGCTAGTACCTACTGTCAGAACTGTCTTGTGTTTGTCTTTACCAGTGCTAGTACCTACTGTCAGAACTGTCTCGTGTTTGTCTTTACCAGTGCTAGTACCTACTGTCAGTACTGTCTCGTGTTTGTCTTTACCAGTGCTAGTACCTACTGTCAGAACTGTCTCGTGTTTGTCTTTACCAGTGCTAGTACCTACTGTCAGAACTGTCTCGTGTTGGTCTTTACCAGTGCTAGTACCTACTGTCAGTACTGTCTTGTGTTTGTCTTTACCGAGTGCTAGTAACCTACTGTCAGAACTGTCTGTGTGGTCTTTTCCAGTGGCTAGTCACCTACTGTCAATACTGTCTCGTGTTTGTCTTTACCAGTGCTAGTACCTACTGTCAGTACTGTCTCGTGTTTGTCTTTACCAGTGCTAGTACCTACTGCTAGCACTGTATTGTGTTTTGTCTCCGCCAGTGCTGGTACCTACTACTAGCAGTCTCCACCAGTGCTGGTACCTACTGCTAGCACTTCTCCACCGGTGCTGGTACCTACTACTAGCACTGTCTCCACCGGTGCTGGTACCTACTACTAGCACTGTCTCCAACTGTGCTGGTACCTACTACTAGCACTGTCACCACGGTGACTGGTACCTACTTCTCGCAACTGTCTCAACGGTGCTGTTTACCCTACTAGCCACTCTCACCACCGGTGCTGGTACCTACTACTAGCACTGTCACCACCGGTGCTGGTACCTACTTAGCACTGTCACCACCGGTGCTGGTACCTACTAGCACTGTCACCACCGGTGCTGGTACCTACTAGCACTGTCACCACCGGTGCTGGTACCTACTAGCACTGTCACCACCGGTGCTGGTGCCTACTAGGCACGTCCACCACCGGTGCTGGTACCAACTAGCCACTGTCACCAAAACCCCGGTGTGGTACCTACTAGCACTGTCACCACCGGTGCTGGTACATACTGAGCACTGTACCAACGGTGTTGGTGCCTACTAGCACTGTCACCACCTGTGCTGGTACCTACTAGCACTGCCACCACCGGTGCTGGTACCTACTAGCACTGCCACCACCTGTGCTTGTACCTACTAGCACTGTCACCACCGGTGCTGGTACCTACTAGCACTGTCACCACCGGTGCTGGTGCCTACTAGCACTGTCACCACCGGTGCTGGTACCTACTAGCACTGTCACCGCCGGTGCTGGTACCTACTAGCACTGTCACCACCGGTGCTAGTACGTACTAGCACTGTCACCACCGGTGCTGGTACCTACTACTAGCACTGCCACCACCGGTGTTGGTACGTACTAGCACTGTCACCGCAGGTTCTGGTAACTACAAGCACTGTCACCACCGGTGCTGGTACCTACTAGCACTTTCACCACCGGTGCTGGTACCTACTACTAGCACTGTCACCACCGGTGTGGTTTCATACTACTAGCCACTGTCACACGGTGTGGGTACCTACTACTAGCACTGTCACCACCGGTGCTGGTACCTACTAGCACTGTCACCACCGGTGCTGGTGCCTACTAGCACTGTCACCTGTGCTGGTACCTACTAGCACTGCCACCACCGGTGCTGGTACCTACTAGCACTGCCACCACCTGTGCTTGTACCTACTAGCACTGTCACCACCGGTGCTGGTACCTACTAGCACTGTCACCACCGGTGCTGGTACCTACTAGCACTGTCACCACCGGTGCTGGTACCTACTAGCACTGTCACCACCGGTGCTGATACCTATAATATCACTGGTCACCACCGGTGCTGGTACCTACTACTAGCACTGTCACCACAGGTGCTGGTGCCTACTACTAGCACTGTCACCACCGGTGTTGGTGCCTACTACTAGCACTGTCACCACCGGTGCTGATACCTACTAGCACTGTCACCCCAGGTGCTGATACCTACTACTAGCACTGTCACCACCGGTGCTGGTACCTATTAGCACTGTCATCACCGGTGCTGGTACCTACTAGCACTGTCACCACCGGTGCTGGTACCTACTAGCACTGTCACCACACGTGCTGGTACCTACTACTAGCACTGTCACCACCGGTGCTGGTACCTACAGCCACTGCCACCCGGTGTGGTGCCACTACTAGCACTGTCACCACCGGTGCTGGTACCTACTACTAGCACTGTCACCACCGGTGCTGGTACCTACTACTAGCACTGTCACCACCGGTGCTGGTACCTACTACTAGCACTGTCACCACGGTGCTGGTACCTTCTACTACGAGCACTGTCACCACCGGTGCTGGTACCTACTAGCACTGTCACCACCGGTGCTGGTACCTACTAGCACTGTCACCACCGGTGCTGGTACCTACTACTAGTACTGTCACCACCGGTGCTGGTACCTACTAGCACTGTCACCACCGGTGCTGGTACCTACTACTAGTTACTGTTACCAACGGTGCTTGCGTACTACTAGCACTTTCACCACCGGTGCAGGTTCGTTACTAGCACTGTCACCACCGGTGCTTTAGTACCTACTAGCACTGTCACCACACCGTGATGGGTACATACTACTAGCACTGTCACCACTGGTGCTAGTACGTACTAGCACTGTCACCACTGGTGCTGGTACGTACTAGCACTGTCACCACCGGTGCTAGTACCTAAAAGCACTGTCACCACCGGTGCTAGTACGTACTGAACTTACAACGATGAAAGTCCTTCGTAACTTACCTGTGTTGAGTCCGTCTAATCTTCCAGATTGATGAGTTGAAACTCGAGTCCAGGCTGTGGGGACTGATTTACCCAAGTTGTCTTCTTCAGTACACCGTTCTTGTCTTTATTGGATGATGAAGCCATAGTGTGGCGGACGGTCCCCTCACTAAATATCTTACATCATATGTCTCACTCTTCAACGTTAACATGAATTTTCCATCATTTTTTTAAGTATTTTATATGTTGTGAACACGTTTCTCTGTGGTGGATCAAGGCGTGTTCAACCAGGCTGTTATTACTGACAGCAGGCGCTGTCCAGCGTACCAACTCAGGAGATTTAAACACTGTGACGGCAAGGAAAATGGTAGATTAGATACCTGGAGTATACCTGGAGAGGGTGTCGGGGGTCACCGCCCAGGATACCAGTGACCTTCAGGTCACACCTCTCTAGGCTGCAATATTAATTTGTAATAATGGCGTCCCTCAAGGCTGGCCACGTTTCTGAGCTGCAAAATGTAGAGAGAACTTTGACAGGTGTTATAATCTGAACCAAACACCTACATTGCTAGCGCTTGAGTCCTACAACTGCACTCATTACAAACATAGGCGAGAAAACACTTAACATCATAATTTACACCTGGAAGACATGGAAAGCCATTGTTACAATACCTGCCACACGAAGCTACTGCTTAGGTGGACAAGAGTGTTGGCAGACGGGCCAGGAGTACCATGAGTACTTGAGTGAAAAACAAGTGTTATACTTACTCGTGTTGTACACTGGCAGGGTTTGTAATTTAGCACCGTCTGCCACACCTCGTTACTGTACTAGTCAGTCATTTATATTTACAGAGTTGAGACCTTGGTATTGTGTTATACCAACCATGGTATTGTGTTATACCAACCATGGTATTGTGTTATACCAACCATGGTATTGTGTTATACCAACCATGGTATTGTGTTATACCACCCATGATATTATGTTATACCAACCATGGTATTGTGTTATACCAACCATGGTATTGTGTTATACCAACCATGGTATTGTGTTATAAAACCCTGGTATTGTTGTTATACCAAACATGGTATTGTTGGTATTACCACCCATGATATTATGTTATACCAACCATGGTATTGTGTTATACCAACCATGGTATTGTGTTATACCAACCATGGTATTGTGTTATACCAACCATGGTATTGTGTTATACCAACCATGGTATTGTGTTATACCACCCATGATATTATGTTTATATCAACATGGTATTGAGTTATACCAACCATGGTATTGTGTTATACCAACCATGGTATTGTGTTATACCAACCATGGTATTGTGTTATACCAACCATGGTATTGTGTTATACCAACCATGGTATTGTGTTATACCAACCATGGTATTGTGTTATACCAACCATGGTATTGTGTTATACCAACCATGATATTGTGTTATACCAACCATGGTATTGTGTTATTACACAAACCATGGTATTGTGTTATACCACCCATGTTATTGTGTTATACCAACCATGGTATTGTGTTATACCAACCATGGTATTGTGTTATACCACCCATGATATTGTGTTATACCAACCATGGTATTGTGTTATACCAACCATGGTATTGTGTTATACCACCCATGATATTGTGTTATACCAACCATGGTATTGTGTTATACCAACCATGTTATTGTGTTATACCAACCATGGTATTGTGTTATACCAAACAAAGTATTGTGTTATACCAACCTTGGTATTGTGTTATACCAACCATGGTGTTGTGTTATACCAACCTTAGTATTGTGTGATACCAACCTGATATTCCTGTTATTCCAACCATGGTATTTGTGTTATCCCAACCTTGGTATTGTGTTATACCAACCATGTTATTGTGTTATACCAACCTTGGTATTGTGTTATACCAACCATGTTATTGTGTTATTCCATCCATGATATTGTTATACCAACCATGGTATTGGTTATTACATCTTGGATATTGTTATACCAAACACATGGTATTGTGTTATAACAACCATGGTATTGTGTTATACCAACCTTGGTATTGTGTTATACTAACCATGGTATTGTGTTATAACAACCATGGTATTGTGTTATACCTCCTTGGTATTGTGTTATGACTAACCTGGTATTGTGTTATACCCATTCCATGATATTGTTATACCAACCATGGTATTGTGTTATACCACCATGTTATTGTTGTTATACATCATGATATTGTTATACAAAAACATGGTATTGTGTTTAACAACCATGCGTATTGTGTTATACCATACCTTGCGTATTGTGTTTTACTAATCCATGGTAGTGTGTTATAACTAAACCATGGTATGTGTTATCCAACCATGGTTTGTTATTACCAACCATGGTATTGTTATACAACCTGGTATTGTGTTATTCAAATCCTTGAATATTGTTTTATACACCATGGTATTTGTGTTATACCAACCATGTTATTGTGTTATACCAAACCTTGGTATTGTGTTATACCAACATGGTATTGTGTTATACTCAACCATGGTATTGTGATATTTAAAACCATGTTATTGTGTTATACCAATCCAGGATATTGTTATACCAACCATGGTATTGTGTTATACCAACCATGTTATTGTGTTATACCATCCATGATATTGTTATACCATCCATGGTAGTGTTATACCAACCATGTTATTGTGTTATTATCCACATGTTATTGTGTTATACATCATGATATTGTTATACCATCCATGGTATTGTTATACCAACCATGTTATTGTGTTATACCATCCATGTTATTGTGTTATACCATCCATGATATTGTTATACCAACCATGGTGTTGTGTTATACCAACCATGTTATTGTGTTATACCATCCATGATATTGTTATACCATCATGGTATTTGTTGGTTATACCAAACCATGTTTTTGTGTTATAAATCCTGGTATTGTGTTTTTACAACCTTGGTATTGGGATTATACCAACCATGTTAATGGTGTTATACCACCCATATTATTGGTTATTCCAACCATGTTATGGTGTTATACCACCATTGTGATTGTGTTTTTACATCCATGAGATTGTTATACACCCAATTGGTATTGTTTTTATACCAACCCATGGTATTGTGTTATAACCGCATGTTTTTTGTGTTATACCATCCTGTTATTGTGTTAGACCATCTGATATTGTTCTACCATCCATGTTATTGTGTATACCATCCCATGATATTGTTATACAAAACCTGTTATTGTGTTTACCATCCATGATATTGTTATACCACCATGGTTTATGGTGTTATACCTTAACTTTGTTTATTGTGTTTATACCAACCTTGGTATTGGGTTATACCTATATCTATGTTATTGTGTTAAACCAACCATGGTATTGTGTTTACAACTTGTTATGGTGTTATTCCTATCCATGGTATTGTGTTATACCAACCATGTTTTGTGTTATTCCAACCATGGTATTGTGTTATAATCATGATATTGTTTATACCAAACCATGTATTGTGTTTTACCATCCCTTGATATTGTTATTACCAAACCATGTTATTGTGTTTATACCATCCATGATATTGTTATACACCATGTATTGTGTTATACCATCCATGATATTGTTTTTACCAACCATGTTATTGTGTTATTTACCAATCATGTATATTGTTATCCAACCATGTATTTGTGTTATACCATCCATGATAGTGTTATACCAAACCATGCTTATTGTGTTATACCAACCTTGTTTTTGTGTTATACCATCATGTTATTGTAATACCACCATTTGTTTTTGGGTTATACCAACCATGTTATTGTGTTTCCATCCATGATATTGTTTATACCAACCATGTATGTTGTTTTACCATCCTTGATATTGTAATACCAACCATGGTATTTGTGTTTATACAACCATGTTATTGTGTGATACACATCCATGATTTGTTATACAACCATGTTATTGTGTTATACCATCCATGATATTGTTATACCAACCATGGTATTGTGTTATACCATCCATGATATTGTTATACCAACCATGGTATTGTGTTATACCAACCATGTTATTGTGTTATACCATCCATGTTATTGTGTTATACCAACCATGTTATTGTGTTATACCAACCATGTTATTGTGTTATACCATCCATGATATTGTTATACCAACCAATGTTATTGTGTTATAACTACTCCAATGATATTTGTTATACCAACATGGTATTGTGTTATACCAACCATGTTATTGTGTTATACCATCCATGATATTGTTATACCAACCATGTTATTGTGTTATACCATCCATGATATTGTTATACCAACCATGGTATTGTGTTATACCATCCATGATATTGTTATACCAACCATGGTATTGTGTTATACCAACCATGTTATTGTGTTATACCATCCATGTTATTGTGTTATACCAACCATGTTATTGTGTTATACCACCATGTTTTGTGTTATACCATCCATGTTATTGTGTTATACCAACCATGTTTTTGTGTTATTACCATCCATGATATTGTGTTTTACCATCCATGTTATTGTGTTTATTCCAACCTATGTTATTGTGTTATACCAAACATGTTATTGTGTTTTACCATCCTTGTTATTGTAGTTATACAACCATGTTATTGTGTTATACATCCATGTTATTGTGTTTACATCCATGTTATTGTGTTTTCCAACCATGTTATTGTGTTATTACCATCCTTGATATTGTGTTATACCCATCCATGTTATTGTGTTATTTACCAAACCATGTTATTGTGTTATTCCACCATGTTATTGTGTTTACCAACCTTGTTTCATTTGTGTTATTACCAACCATGTTATTGTGTTATACCTTCCTTGATATTGTTATACAACCATGTTATTGTGTAATGCCTAAAACCATGTTATTGTGTTTACAACCATGTTATTGTGTTATACCATCCATGTTATTGTGTTATACCAACCATGTTATTGTGTTATACCAACCATGTTATTGTGTTATACCATCCATGATATTGTGTTATACCATCCATGTTATTGTGTTATACCAACCATGTTATTGTGTTATACCAACCATGTTATTGTGTTATACCATCCATGTTATTGTGTTATACCAACCCCCCCCCCCCCATGTTATTGTGTTATACCAACCATGTTATTGTGTTATACCATCCATGATATTGTTATACCAACCATGTTATTGTGTTATACCATCCATGATATTGTTATACCAACCATGTTATTGTGTTATACCATCCATGTTATTGTGTTATACCAACCATGTTATTGTGTTATACCAACCATTGTTTTTGTGTTATACCATCCATGATATTGTTTTACCAACTATGTTATTGTGTTATAACATCATGTTATTGTTTTATTAT
>NC_069453.1:4895639-4915639 GCF_026875155.1 Cherax quadricarinatus | reverse complement strand
TCGTCCCTCCTGGACCACTGTCGTCCCTCCTGGACCACTGTCGTCCCTCCTGGACCACTGTCGTCCCTCCTGGACCACTGTCGTCCCTCCTGGACCACTGTCGTCCCTCCTTGACCACTGTCGTCCCTCCTGGACCACTGTCGTCCCTCCTGGACCACTGTCGTCCCTGCTGGACCACTGTCGTCCCTCCTGGACCACTGTCGTCCCTCCTGGACCACTGTTATCCCTCCTGGACCACTGTAGTCCCTCCTGGACCACTGTCGTCCCTCCTGGACCACTGTCGTCCCTCCTGGACCACTGTCGTCCCTCCTGGACCACTGTCGTCCCTCCTGGACCACTGTCGTCCCTCCTGGACCACTGTCGTCCCTCCTGGACCACTGTCCTCCCTCCTGGACCACTGTCAAGTCCAGCCATGGTAGTGGTAACTTCTTAATGTTGTCTGGTGTAGGGAGGAGCCAGCATGACTGAGACATGCTGGTGGTGGGCAGTACACGCTGCCCACCATCCTCAACAGGTGGCAGCACTGAGAGTGGCTTAAAGCCACCTGAGGGTTTAGAGCGAGGAATGTGAGTGACTAGAGTTGATAGTTTATATGGTTATACCTGGTGCCACCAGACTGACAACACAACACTGACAGTTATATGTACACATGACACATGTACACATGACACATGTACATATGACACATGTTCCTGGTGATACAGGGGGACGCCGCTCATGTTATAGAATGTGACTAAGATGTAATTTGTTGGGATTTTTAACCCCGGAGGGTTAGCCACCTAGGATAATCCAAGACAGTCATCCAGGACTGTCTGTCTTGATTTCCGTTGTGGTTCTTCAGTCTTGTCCCCCAGAATGCGACCCACAACAGTCGACCAGCACCCGGGTACCTACTTACAACAGTCGACCAGCACCCGGGTACCTACTTACAACAGTCGACCAGCACCCGGGTACCTACTTACAACAGTCGACCAGCACCCAGGTACCTACTTAACTGTTAGGAGAACAGGGACAGCAGGTGTAAGGTAACACACCCAGCATTTCTACCCGTGTTGGGGATCGAACTCCGGACACTTAGTGTGTGAGGCGAGAGTGTTACCAACCAAGACTGCACTAGGTTTATTGTGAACACTGACCACCAGGCGTATTGGTAGTAAACGCTTTACTTACTTAGAATAAAGTTACAAATGTGAGAGATGTGTCTATGTAACATTTGTGTTACAAGACTGACTGGGATGTGTCTATGTAACACCTGTGTTACAAGACTGACTGGGATGTGTCTGTGTAACACACCTGTGTTACAAGACTGACTGGGATGTGTCTGTGTAACATTTGTGTTACAAGACTGACTGGGATGTGTCTGTGTGACAGTTGTGTCACAAGACTGACTGGGATGTGTCTATGTAACATTTGTGTTACAAGACTGACTGGGATGTGTCTGTGTGACAGTTGTGTTACAAGACTGACTGGGATGTGTCTGTGTAACACGCCTGTGTTACAAGACTGACTGGGATGTGTCTGTGTGACAGTTGTGTTACAAGACTGACTGGGATGTGTCTATGTGACACACTGTGTTACAAGACTGACTGGGATGTATCTATGTGACACACCTGAGTTACAAGACTGACTGGGATGTATCTATGTGACACACCTGTGTTACAAGACTGACTGGGATGTATCTATGTGACACACCTGAGTTACAAGACTGACTGGGATGTATCTATGCGACAAGTACACTTGTGAGCTAGCAAGAACTGCACTGGGATGTATCTATGTGACACACCTGAGTTATGCAAAGACTGGACTGGAGGTATCTTATGTGACTACCGGCTGAGTTTACAGACTGATCTGGGATGTATCTATTTGACGTACAGCTGGAGTTAGCAAGACTGAGTCTGGGATGTATCTATGTGACACACCATGAGTTATCAAAGACTGAGCTTGGATGTATCGTATGTTACAAAGCTGAGTTACAATGAACTGACTGGGATGTATCTTATGTGACACACCTGAGTTATCAAGACTGACTGGGTATAGTACTATGTGACATCAAGCAGGAGTTAGCAAGACTGACTGGGAGTTATCTATGTGACACAGCTTGAGTTACCAAAGACTTGACTGGGAGGTATCTATGTGACACCCTTGTACGTACAAAACATACTGGGAGTATCTATGTGACACAGGCTGGCAGATTACAAGACTTGACTGGGATGTATTTGATTATGTGAGTCACACCTGAGTTACAAGACTGACTGGGCTTTATTCTATGTTGGAGCATCACCGTGGTTGACAAGCTGACTGGGATGTATCTATGTGACACACCTGAGTTTACAAGGACTGACTGGGATGTGTACTATATGTGACTACCCTTTGTACTACAAGACTGACTGGGAAGTATGCTATGTGACACACTCGTGAGTTACAAGACGACTGGGATGTATCTAATGTGACACCCTTGTACTACAAGTATCTGACTGGGAAGTATCTTATGTGACACACCTGAGTTTAGCTAAGACTGACTTGGATGTATCGTATGTGACACACCTGAGTTAGCAAGACAGACATGGGATGTTCTATGTGACACGTGTGACGCATTGTACTAAAAGACTGACATGGAAGTATCTATTTGACAGCAACTGAGTTACAAGACTGACTGGGATTGTATCTATGTGATTCAGCGCCTTGTCCTACAAGACAGACTTGGGAAAGTAATCTATGTGAGTAGGCATGGTCACCTGAGATTACAAGACAGACTGTGAGGTATCCTATGTGACACACCTGATTTATCAAGACTGAGCTGGAGGTATCTAATGTGACTACCAGCTGAGTTTAGCAAGACTGACATGGGATTTGTCTCATTGTTACACCACTGGAGTTAGCAAGACTGAACTGGGAGGGTATCTATGTAACACACCTGAGATATACAAGACTGACTGGGAGGTATCTATGTGACAGCAGCCTTGTACTACAAGACGTATTGACTGGGGGGGGGGGGGAAAGTTACCTATTGACGACACCTAGAGTTACTAAGACATTACTGGGAGGTATCTATGTGACACACCTGAGTTGATCAAAGCTGACTGGGATGTATCTATGTGAGCACACCACTGAGTTACAAGAACTGACTGGGAGGTATCTATGTGACACACCTGATATTAGCAATACTGAGCTGGGATGTATCTGAATGTGACACACCTGATTTATAACAAAGGGTGTTGGGGGGGGGATGGGAGGTATCTATGTGATACACATTCCTGAGTTAGCAAATACGTGACTGGGATGTATCAATAGACACACCTGAGTTTACAAGACTGACTTGGATGTATCTATGTGATCACACCTGATTTCCAAGACTGACTGGGTATGTGGTCTATGTGACACCTCTTTTAGGCTGAACAAGTACTGACTGGGAAGTATCTATGTGACACATGCTGAGTTAGCAAGACTGACTGGTATGTATTATTGTGACACCCTTAGTACTACAAGACTGACTGGGAATTATCTATGTGACACACCTGAGTTACAAGGACTGACTGGATGTATGCTATGTAGCACACCTGAGCTTACAAGACTGACTGGGATTTATTCAATGTGACACCACTTGTACCTACTAAACAGACTGGGAATATCAATGACTGAGCACACCTGAGTTAGCAAGGACTGACTGGGGATGTATGCTATGTGACACCTTGAACTACAGGAGACTGACTGGGAAGTATCTATGAGACACCCACTTGAGTTACAAAGACTGAGTTTTGGGCGGGGGGGGAGGGATCTACATGTGATCACACCAGAGTTAGCCAAGACTGACTGGAGGTAATCTAATAGTTACAGCAGCTGAGTTATAAGAGCTTAGTGACTGGGATGTGTCTATGTGACACACGTCTGAGTTACAATACTTACTAGGTAGGTATCTATGTGACACACGCTGAGATACAAGACAAGGCCGACTGGGAGGTATCTAATGTGACACCCTTTTGTACTAGCAAGACTGAGACTGGGAAGTATCTAAGTGACTACACCCTGTAGTTACAAGTACTGGACTGGAGGTATCTAGTGAGACAAGCACCTGTAGTACAAAGATCTGACTGGATTGTATCAATGAGACGTACACCTGAGTTACAATACTGACTGGTGGGGTTATCCCATGTGACACACCTGATACAAGACTGACTGGGATGTATCTATGTTAGCACACCTGAGTAACAAGACTTGACTGGGAAGTATCTATGTGATTCAGCACCAGATATGCAAGACTGACTTAGGGAGCTATCTATGTTTACCAGCATGAGTTTAGGCGGAAGACTTGACTGGGATGTATTCTATTGTGCGGCTACACAGCTGAGTTACAAGGAGCTGACTGTGGATGTATCTATGTGACACATGGGGTACTGAGTTAGCAAGACTGTCTGGGATGTATCTATGTGACAGAAGAGATAAGGGGGGGGGGGGGGGGGTGGGGTGGGGGGGGGGGGGGGGGGGTTTGGGGGGGTGGGGGGTGGTGGGGTGGGGGTGGGGGGGTGGTGTGGGTGTTCAAGCTGAGTTACAAGACTGACTAGGGATGTATCTATGTGACTACCCCTGAGTTACAAGACGTAGACTGGGATGTATCTGATTGTGTATGCACCTTGAACTAGCAATGACTATGACTGGGATGTATCTATGTGACACAGCTGAGTTACTAGACTGACTGGGATGATATCTATGTGACAGCACATGGAGTTACAAGACTAGACCTGGGATGGATCTATGTGACAACACCTGGAGTTATTCAAGATTGCGACTTATGGGATGTATCTATGTGACACTCCTTAGTACTAGTGTCAAGACTGACAGGGAGTGATCCTATGTGACACACCGTTGAGTTAGCAATAAGAGCTGACTGGGTATGTATCTAAGTGAAACACCTGAGTTAAAAGACCTGACTGGGATGTATCTATTGTGACACTCCTTGTACTACAAGAACTGACTGGGAGTATCTTAATGTGACACGCCTTGTAACTAGAGGACAGGAAGGGGGGGGGGGGGGGGGGGGGGGGGGGGGGTGTGGGGGGGGTAAACATGGGGGGGGGGGGGGGGGGGATTTATTTGTATGTAGGGGTGGTTTATTGGGTATTATACCTGAGTGAGCAAGACATGGACTGGGAGGTATCTATGTGACACCCCTGTTTTTTTTTTTTTTTGTACTACAAGACTGACTTGGAGGTATCTATGTGACAACCCAATTGTAGGCTGACAAGACTGACATGTGAGGTATCTATGTGACACACTCTGAGTTACAAAGACTGACGTGGGAGTATCTATGTGACACACCTGAGTTTACAAGGACTGACTGGGAGGTATCTATGTACATCAACCGTGAGTTACTAAGATCGGAGCTTGGGAGGTATCTATGTGACACCGTGCCTGAGTTAGGGCAAGACTGACATGGGAGGTATCTATGACACCCTTGTAGGCTACAATACTGACTGGGAAGTATCAATACACACCCGGTTACAAGACTGACTGGGGGGATCTATTTGACACACCTAGTTACAAGACTGACTGGGGAAAATCAAAAACCCCCGGTTACAAACTGCTGGGAGGTACTTTTAACCCAAAATTACAAACGACTGGGAGGGATTAAAAACACACCTGATTACAAGACTGACGGGGGGTACATGTGCACCCGATTTTCAAAAAGGGCTGGGGGGTTCTTGGGCACACCTGATTCAAACTGACTGGGGTACTATGTGAAACCCCCCTGAGTTACAAGACTGACTGGGGTATCTATGGACACACCGATTAAAGACTGATGGGGGGTATCTATTACACACCATTACAAGACTGACTGGGATATTAGGACACCCTTGTACTACAAAGACTGGGAATTCATGTGACACACCATTACAAACTGACTGGATACTATGTACCCCGACTACAAACTGATGGAGGGATCTATGACACAGCTGGGTTTTCAAGACTGACTGGGATATCTATTACCCCTTTACTACAAACGACTGGGGTTCTATTACACCCTGATTCAAGGACTGGAAGTATCTATGTGACAACCCCATTTTCAAGACGACTGGAAGTATTATTGACACACCTGATTACAAGACGACTGGAAATCTATTGAACCCTTTTACTACAAAACTGTAACGAGAACGCAGCTGCGGGTCACACATACTACCCCCCACAACACTTTCCATTTTTTTTACTAACTTAAAACCAACTTTTGTTCGAACAATACATTTTAAGTGGTATGATGCATGAAATGTTTTAAAAAAACCTTACCTTTTTCAACACCTTTGTTCGTGTACAACAAACTTAAACCCTTTTTTCTATCTACCTTTGTGTTCAGGGACAACAAACAGACACTTGTTTCTACTACCTTTTTTCGGACAACAAACTTTAAAACTTGGGTCAATCTACCTTTGTGTGTCATAACAACAAACTTAGACCTTTGGCATATCACCTTTTTGTGCGTGACAACATAATTAACACTGTGGCATATCACCTTTTTTGTCGTGTACCCCTAACTTTTAAAACCCTTTTTTCAATCTACCTTTGTTTGTCTGTACAACAAAAATTTGACACTTTGGGCATCACCTTTGTGTGTCAAGGGACAACATAACTTAGACCTTTTTGGGCATATCTACCTTTGTGGCATTACAACAAACTTAGACACTTTTGGTCCCCCTATCAAAACCTTTGTGTGTCATTCCAAAAAACTTTAAAACTTGTTCAATCTACCTTTGTGTGTCATGACAACATAACTTAGACCTTTGGCAATCTACTTTGTGTTCAGTGCCAACATAACTAACCTTGTTCAATCACCTTTGTTTCAGGTCAAAAATAACTTTAAAACTTTTCAATCACCTTTTGTGTCAGTTACAACTAACTAGACCTTGTGGCTACTGGGTTCTGCACTCTCACAAACAAGTTTTTACTTCACGGTAATGAAGAAATTAGTTTTCGTTCTTACAATTTTTCTTAGGGAATTTCTTTTTACAGTGCAGCTTTTTTGTGTGTTGTTTTCTGCTTTTTTGTTACTGCTGTTGTGTTACTGCGTGGGTTTCTGCTCTGTTGTTGTTGTTTTAAATGCTGCTGTTGTTTTTTTGTTACTCTGTTGTTTTTACTTCCTGCTTTGTTTTTTTTACTGCTGCTGCCTGTTTTTTCTGCTTTTTGGGTTTTTGTTACTGGTTTTTTTTACGGGTGTTGTTGTTTTTTACTCTGTAGTTGTTTCTGCGTTTTTTTGTTACTGCTGCGGTTTTTGTTACTCTTTTTGTTGTTTTTACGCTGTTTTTTGGTTTTTTACTGCTGCGGGTGGTTTTTGTTGTTTCTGGCCCCGCTGTTTGTTGTTGTTTCTTTCTGCTGTTTTGTTTGTTACGCTGTTGGTTTCTGGGGCCCGCTTTGTTGGGAATCTGCTGCTGTTTTGTTTTTTACTGCTTTTGTGTTTTACTGCTGTTTTTGTTTTTTTCTGCTGTTGTTTTTTACGCTTTGTTTTTTCCCGCCTCTTTTTGTTGTTACTGCTGCTCTGTGTTGTTACTGCTGCTGCTTTGTTGTTTACTGGGGTTTTTTGTTACTTCTTTGGGTTACTGCTGTTTTTGTTTTATTTTTGTTGTTACCCGCTGTGTTGTTACCTTCTGCTGTTGTTTTTTACTGGCCCGCGCTGGTTGTTTTACTGGGTTTTTTGTTACTGCGGGTTTTTGTTTTACTTTCTGTTTTGTTAAATGCTGTTGTTGTTACTTCTTTCTGCTGTTTTGTTTTCTGCGCTGCGTTTTTGGTTTTCTGCCCGCTGTTTTGTTTTTCCTGTTTTGTTAAAGGGGCTGCTTTGTTGTTTCTCTCTCTGCTGCTGTTTTGTTTTTTACAGCTGTTGTTGTTACTGCTGCTGCTGTTGTTTTAAATGCTGCGTTTTTGTTGGGTTTCGGGTTCTGCTGGGGTTTGTTTCCCGCTGCTGCTGTTTTTTTGTTACGGGTTTCTGCCCTTTTTTACTTCTCTTTGTTTTTACTTGGGTGCTTGTTTGTTACGCTTTCCCCCCTTTGTTTTACTGGGTGCTCGTTGTTTTTAATGCGCGCTGCTGCTGTTGTTTTGTTAACTGGGTGTTTTGTTCGGGGGTCTGTTTTTTTACTGCTTGTTTTTGTTACTGCTCCCTTTGTTGTTACTGCTGCTGCTTTGTTTTTACTCTCTGCTGTTGTTTTACTGCTGCCCGGGTGTTTTTTGTTACTGCTGCCGCTGCTGTTTTTGTTTTACTGCTGTTTTTGTTTCTCCTGCTGTTTGTTGTTACGGGTGCTGTTTGGTTTGTTACTGCTTTCGTTTTTTGTTACGCTGTTGTTGGGAAATGCTGCGTGTTGTTTTTTTACGCGCCTGTTGTTTTTTACTGCTGCTGCGCGCTGGTTTTACGGCTGCCGGTTTTTTTACTCTGCTGCGTTTTTTGTTTTTCTCCTGCTGTTTTTTTACTCTCGCTTTTTGTTTCGCTGCTCTCTCTGTTGTTTAAAGCTGCTGCTGTTGTTTTTACGCCTGTTTTTTTGTTTTACGGGGCTCGTTGTTGTTACTGCTGCTCTGTTTTTTGGTTTTCTGCTCGGGTGTTTTTAAATGCTGCTGCTGTTTTGTTTCTGCTGCTGCCGTTTTGTTAAATGGCTGCTTGGGTTTTTGTTTCTACTGGGGCTGGGTTTTTTTACTGCTGCTGCTGGGTGCTGTTTTTTTTTACTGCTGCCTGTTTGGGTTTTAAATGGCCGTTGTTTTTGTTACTGCTGGCGTTTTTGTTTTACTCGCTGGGTGTTTTTTTACTGCTGCTGCTGGTTTCGCGCTGCTGTTGTTGTTAAATCTGCTGCGGTTTGTTGTTAAATGCTGCTGCTTTGTTGTTACTGCTGCTGCTTTTTTGTTACGGGTGCGCTGCTGCTTTTTTTTTTTGTTTTTGGTTGTTTACTGCTGCTGCGGGTTTTTGGGTTTCTCTGCTGTTTTTGTTACTGCTGCCCGCTTTGTTTTTACTTTCTGCTTCTGGGTTTTTTTTACTGCTGCTGCTTTTTTTTGTTCCCGCCCTGCGTTGTTGTTAAATGCCTGCTCGGGTGGGTTTTTTGTTACGCTGTTGGTTTTTACGGGTGCTGCTGTTTTTGTTTTCTGCTGGGGTGTTTTTTTTGTTACGGCTGCTTTTTGTTTGGGGTTTCTGCTTTTTGTTGTTTTCTGCTCGCTGGGTTTTTACTCGGGTGCTGTTTTTTTACTGCGGGGTGCTGCTGCGTTTTTTGTTTTCTGCGTTGTTTTTACTCTCTGCTTTGTTGTTTAACGCTCGTTGTTGTTTTTTTACTGCGCGCGTTTTTGGGTTTCTTTCTGCCTTTTTGCTGCTGTTTTTGTTTTTACGCTGCGCTGTTTTTTTGTTTACTGCTGGGTGTTGTTTTTTCCGCTGGGTTTTTTTTTTACTTTGTTTTGTTACTGCGTTGTTTTCTGCGTTTGTTTTGTTACTGCTGTTGTTTTTTTTGTTGTTACTGTTGGTTTGTTGTTAAAATTGGTTGTTTTTGTTACTGTTGTTTTTTTGTTAAATTTCTTTGTTACTGCTTTTGTTGTTGTTTTTTACTTTCGGGTTTTTTACGCTGCTGTTTTTTGTTGTTTTACGGCTGTTTTTTACTGCTGCTGTTTTTGTTTTTTAAAGCGTTTTTTGTTACTGCTGCTTTTTTTGTTGTTACTGCGTTGTTAATGCGCGTTGTTTTTTGTTACTGCTTTTTGTTACGCTCTTTTTGTTGTTTCAGCTGTTTTTGTTACTGGGGCTTTCTGCTGCTTTTTTTGTTTTTAAATGCTCTGCTTTTTTTAATTCTGCCTTTTTTTTTGTTACTCTTTTTGTTTTTTTTTTTACTGCTGGGGGCTGTTTTTGTTACTGCGGCCCCGTTTTTTTGTTACTCTGTTTTTTACGGGGTGCGTTGTTTGTTGTTACTGCTCGTGTTTGTTGTTTTTTGCTTTTTTTTACTGCTTTGTTTGGTTTTTTTTAAAAGGGGTTTTTTTGTTACTGCTGGGGGTTTGTTGGGGTTTTTCGCTTTTTTTTTACTGCTCTGTTTTTTGTTTTACTGGGGTCTGTTGTTGTTTTTTTCGCTGTTTTTGTTTTCCGCTGTTTTTGTTGTTTTACTGGGTGTTTTTGTTGTTGTTACGTTGTTGTTTTTTTACTCGTTTTTTGTTGTTTAAATTCTGTTTTTTGTTACTGCGCGTTTTTGTTGTTTCTGCTGCTGTTGTTTTTTGTTTCTGCTTTTTTGTTTCTGCTGTTGTTGTTTTGTTAATGCTTTTGTTGTTTTGTTACTGTGTTGTTGTTCGCTGCGCGCCCGTTTTGTTTTTACTGCTGTTGTTTGTTTCTGCTGCTGCTTTTTTTGTTGTTGTTACTGCTGCTGCGCGTTGTTGTTGTTTCCCGGCTGCTGTTTTTTTTTTTGTTACTGCTTTGTTGTTCGGGGCTGCGGGTGTGCGTTTACGGGGGCTGGTTTTTCTTTCTGTTGTTGTTGTTTTTTTGTTGTTTTTGGGTTTCTTTTGTTACGGGTGTTTTTTTACGGGTTTTTTGTTACGCGTTGTTGTTTTTTGCTGCTGCTGTTTTTGTTTTTTTGCTCTGCTTTTTTTACTGGTTTTTGTTTTTGTACTGCTTTGTTGTTTTCTGGGTGTTGGTTTTTTGTTACTGCGCTTTTTTTGTTAAATGCGTTTTTTTTTGTTTTCTGCTGTTTTTGGGTTTTTACTGTTTTTGGGGGTTGGGTAACTGCTGTTGTTGTTTTCGCTGGGGGGTTTGGGGGGTTACCCGCTGCGCTTTTTTTACTCTGCCGTTTTTTTTGTTACTTTCCTTTCGGTTTTTTTTTGTTACTCTGCTGCTTTTTGGTTTTTGTTACTGCCCGGTTTTTTTGTTTCTCTGTTTTTTGTTTTACTGCTGGTTTTAATGCTGTTTTTTTGTTACTGGGTGCGGGGCTGTTTTTTGGGTTTCGGGTGCTTGCTGTTTTTTGATACGCTGCTGCTTTGTTTTACTGCTTGGTTTTTACTGCTGTTTGGGTTCTCTCTGCTTTTTTGTTGGGGTTTCTGCCGCTGTTTTTACTGCTTTTTTTGTTGTTACTGCGTTGTTGTTACGCTGTTGTTGTTGGTTGTTGTTAATGCTCTCGGTTTTTGTTACTGCTCTTTGGTTTTTGTTACGGGTGCTGTTGTTTTGTTGTTACTGCTGTTTTTTTACTGCTGGTTTTTTTACTGCGTTGTTGTTTCTGCTGCTGTTGGGTTTTATGGGTGCTGCGTTTGGGGTTTCTGGCTTTTTTGTTGTTTTTTTACCTGTTGTTTTGGGGACTGCCGCGGTTGTTTTACTGCTGCCTGGGTTTTGGGAAATGCGCTGCTGTTGTTTTCTGCTTTTTGTTGGTTTCTGCTTTTTTTGGTTTTTTACTGCTGCTGCTGTTTTGTTTCTGCGCGGGTGTTTTTTACGCTGCTGCTGGTGTTGTTTTTCCTTTGTTGGGTTTTTTTAAAGGGTCTGCTGTTTTTTTGTTACTGCTTGTTGTTACTTTCTGTTTTTGTTGTTACTGCTGTTGTTTTACTGCTGTTTTTTGTTAATGCTGCCGCGGTTTTGTTAAATTCTCTGCTTTTGTTTTTACTGCTGCTGCCCGTTTTTGGTTTTGCGTTGTTGTTACTGCTGGGTGCCCGTTTTTTACTGCTGCTGTTTTGTTGTTACTGCTGCCGCGGGTTTTTTTGTTACTGCTGCTGTTGTTGGTTTTTTCGCTGCTCTTTTTGTTTCTGCTGCGGGTGTTTTTTTTTTTACGCTGCTTCTTTTTTTTGTTTCTGCTCTTTGTTGTTTTACTGCCGCTGTTTTTTGGGTTTCTGCTGCTGCTTTGTTGTTACGGGTGCGTTGGGTTTTTGTTACTGCTGCCCGCTTTGTTGTTTCTGCTGGGTGCTGTTTTTGTTACTTTCTGCTGCGTTTTTTTTGTTAACTGCTGCTTGTTGGGTTGTTACGTGCTGCCCGTTTTTGTTACGCTCTTTTGTTTTTTTTTACTGCTGCTTTTTTTGTTGTTTTCTGGGGGCTGCTGTTGTTTACTGCTGCGGTTTTTTGTTTTTTACTGCTGCTGCCCGTTGTTTTTTACCCGTCTGCTGTTTGTTTTTACTGCTTGCCGTTTGTTGTTACTTCTCTGCTGTTTTTACGGGTGCGGGGCCCGTTTTTGTTGTTTCTTCGCTGCTGTTGGTTTTTTTTCTGCCTGTTTTTACTGCTTCGTTGTTTTTTTACGCTGGGTTTTGTTGTTTCGCGCTGTTGTTGACTGCTGCTGTTTTGTTTTACTGGGGGCGCTGGGTTTTTTACTCGCTGGTTTGTTTTTACGGGTGCTCTGTTTTTTTACTGCTGCTGTGTTTTTTTGTTACTGCGCTTTTGTTGTTTCGCTGCGGTTGTTTGTTGTTTTTTCTTTCTGCGCTGTTTTTGTTTTTTTACGCTCTGCTGTTTTTTGTTTCTGGGTGCGCTGTTGGTTTTTTTTCCTGCTGGTTTTTGTTACCCTTTCCTGTTGTTTTTTAAATGCCGGGCTGTTTTTTGGGTTTTTACTCTGCTGCCCGTTTTTTTGTTTCCGGGTCGTTTTTTGGGGTTACTGCGCCTGTTTGGGTTTTTTACCCCGCTGCTTTGTTGTTTTTTTACTGGGTGCTGCTGTTTTTTGTTTTTTGTTTTCTGCTCTGCGTTTGGGGTTACTGCTCTTTTTTTTGTTTTCGGGGCCCCGCTGGGGGTTGTTTTTACAGCTGCGCGTTTTTGGGTTTTTTTTCTGCGGGGGTTGTTTTGTTACGGGGCCCGTTTTTGGGTTTTTTTCCTTTGTTTGGGTTTCGCTGCTGTTTTGTACTGCTGCTGTTGTTTTTTTTTACGCCCTGTTTTTTACTGCCCCTGGGTTTTACTGCGGGTGTTTTGTTTTCTGCTGCTGTTGTTGTTGTTTCTCTGCTGTTTGGTTTTTCTGCTGCCCGTTGTTTTACTGCTGCGGGTGTTTTTGTTGTTACTGCTGCTGCTGTTGTTTTTACTGCTGCTTTTTTGTTTCTCTTTCTGCTGTTTTTGTTGTTTCTGTTCTGCTTTTGTTGTTGTTACTCGCCCGCTTTTCTTGGGTTTTTTTACTGCTTGCTGTTGTTTTTTTAAAAGCGCTTTGTTTTTGGGTTTCGCTGCTCTGTTTTTGGGTTTTTACTGCTTTTCTGCTTTTTTGGGTTTTTTTTAAAGCTGCTTTGTTTTTTACTGCTCTTTTTTTTTGTTTCTGTGCTGCGGGGGTTTTTTTTTGTTACTACTGTTTTTTGGGGGTTTTTTACTGCTGCTTTTTTTTTTTACTGCGCTGTTTTGTTGTTTTCTACTGGTTTTTTTTGTTACTGCTGCGTTGGTTTTTTTTTTACTGCTGCTGTTGTTTTTGTTTCGCTGCTTTTTTTTGTTACGCCCGTTTGTTGTTTTTGTTTCTACTGTTTTTGTTTTTACGCGCTGTTTTGTTGGTTTTACTGCGCTTTTTGGTTTTTTTGTTACACTTTTTTTGTTGTTTTCTGCTGCCCGTTTTTTTGTTAATGCTCTTTGTTTGGGTTTCTGGGTGTTGTTGTTTGTTTTGTTACTACTGTTTTTGTTTTTACTGGGGCTGTTTTTTGTTTCTGCTGCGTTTTTTTTACTGTTTTTTGTTACTGCTGCTGTTGTTGTTACTGGGTGCGGGGTTTTTGTTGTTACGCTGCTGCTTGTTTTATCTGTTGTTTGGTTGTTGTTGTTTTTGTTTTGTTGTTAGCGGGTGCTTTTTTTTGTTTTCGCTCTGTTGTTAATTCTGCTGCTATTGTTTTTTTACTTCTTTTTGTTTTGTTTTGTTGGGGGGGTTTCTGCTGCTGCTGTTGTTGTTTTACTCTGCGTTGTTTTTGGGTTTTTACTACTTTTTTGTTGGGTTTCTGGGTCGGGGTTGTGTTACGCTGCTGTTTTTGTTTTGTTTTTCTGCTGCGTTTTGTTGTTGTTACATGTTTTTGTTGTTCCCCTTCTGTTTTTTGTTTCTGCGATTTTTTGTTACTGTTTTTTTACTGCTGCTGTTGTTTTTTTACGCTCGCATTTTTTACTGTTGTTGTTAAATGCTCTTTTTGTTACGTTTTGTTACGGGTGCGTTTGTTTTACGGGTGCTGCTGTTTTGTTGTTACTGCTTTTGCTATTGGGTTTTTTACTTCTTTTTTGTTGTTGTTGTTGTTTTTTTTGGTTTTTTTTTTGTTAACGCTGCTGTTTTTTTGTTACGCTGCTGTTTTTTACTTCGCTCTATTGTTTTACTTCTTTTTGTTTTTGTTTTGTTTTGTTACGGCTGCTGCTTTGGGGTTTTTCTGCGGGGCGTTTTTTTTGTTTCTTTCTTCGTTGTTTTTTGTTTTCTGCCGGGTGTTGTTTGTTAATGCTTTCGCGGGTTTTGTTATACTCTGCGCGTTGTTTTGTTACTGCTTGCTGGTTGTTTTTAAATTCTGCCGTTTTTTTGTTACTTTCTGCGGGTTTTGCTTTGTTTTTTCTGCTCTTTTTGTTACTGCTGGGGGGTTTTTTTACTGCTGCTGCTGTTTTTTTGTTACTCGCGTTTGTTGTTGTTACGGGGGGCTGTTAGTTACTGGGGCTCTTTTTTTTTTGTTTCCCGCCCGCTGCTGTTTTTTGTTACTGCGCTGCTTTTGGGTTTTTACTCTGCCCGTTGTTGGGGTTTTCGCTGCGGGGGGTTTTTTGTTACTTTTCCGTTTTGTTTCTGGGGCTTTTTTTGTTACTGCTGCTGCTTTTTTTTGTTACTCTGCCTTTTTTTGTTACTTTCTGCTCCTTTTTTTACTGCTCTCCTTTTTGTTGTTTCTGCTCTGCTGGGTTTTACCTGCCGCTTTTTTGTTACTGCTGCTGTTTTTTTGTTAAGCTCTGGTTTTTTGTTACGCTGCTGCGGTTTTTGTTACTGCTGCTGTTTTTTTGTTTTACGCTCGGTTTTTGTTACTGGGGCTGCTTTGTTTTTGTTACGTGCGTTTTTTTGTTACTGCGCTGCGTTTTTTTCTGATGCTGCTGTTTTTTGGTTTTACTGCTTTCCGGTTTTTTGGTGTTACTGCTCTGCTGGTTTTTTGTTTACTGCTGCCTTTTGTTTTTTTTTTACTTCTCTGTTTTTTTTGTTTTTCTGCTGGCGGTTTTTTACTGAAACTGCGTTTTTTGTTGTTACGCTGCGCCGTTTTTGTTACTGCTGCTTTTTTTGTTGTTACTTCTGCGTTTTTTTGTTACTTCCCCGCTGCTTGGGGTTTTTTACTTGGGTGTGTTTTTGTTTTTACTGCTGCCCGTTTTTTTTACTGCTGGGTGCTGTTGTTTTTACTCTGCTGCGTTGTTGTTTTTTTACTGCGCTTTGTTTTTTTACTGCTTTCCGCTGGATGTTTTTACTGCTGCTGCTTTTGTTTGTTTCTGCTGCTTTTGGTTTTTTAATGCCCGCGGTTGTTTTGGTTTTCGCTGCTGCGTTTTTTTGTTGTTTCTGCTTCTTTTTTTGTTGGGTTTCTGCTGCTGTTTTGTTTTTACGGCTTTTCTGCTGTTGTTTTTTACTGCGGGTGCGGGTTTTTTGTTACGGGGTGCGTTTTTTGTGTTTCGCTGCTTTTTTTTTTTGTTGTTTCGCTCTTTGTTTTTTACCCTCGCTGTTTTTTGTTTCCCGCTCGCTTTTGTTTTTATACGCCCGCTGTTTTTTGTTGAAATTCGCTGTTTTTTGTTTTAAAGGTTGCCGCTGTTGTTGGGTTTCTCGCTGTTTTTGTTGTTTTACGCTGCGGGGGGGTTTTTGTTACCTCTGCTGTTGTTTTAAAGGGTCTGTTTTTTGTTTTTTACTGCTCTTGCTGTTGTTGTTACTGCGCGTTTTTTTGTTACTGCTGCTTGGGTTTTTTTTACGCTGCTCTGTTTTGTTTATGGGGTGCTGTTGTACCGGGTGCCCGTTTTGTTGTTAATGCTGCTGCTGTTTTTTTTGTTTTTTCTGCCCGGGTGGGTTTTGCTGGGTGTTGTTTTGTTAAAGGGGGTGGGGTTTTTTTTACTTCCTGTTTTGTTTTTTCTCTGCTGTTTTTTTTTAAATTCGCTCTGGGTTTTTAATGTGCTGCGGTTTTTGTTAATGCTGTGCTTTTTGGTTTTTTTAAATTTCTCGGTTTTTTTGGGTTTTTAACTGCCTGGGTTTTTTTAAAGTTAAATGCGGGTGCCCGTTTTTTGTTACTGGGGCCCTGTTTTTGTTGTTTCTGCTGGGCGTTTTTTGTTTTGTTTCTGCTGCGCTGTTGTTGTTACTGCTGCTTTCCTGTTGTTTTGTTACGGGTGCTGCGGGTTTTTGTTACTGGCTTTTTGTTTTGGGTTTCTGCTGCTCTGTTGTTGTTTGGGTTTCGGGTGCGCTGTTTTTGTTTTACGCTTCTGGTGGGTTGTTTAAATTCGGGTGCTTTTGTTTGGTTTCGCGCTGGGTTTTTTAAATCTCTGCTGTTGGGTTTTTTCTGGGGTCTGCTGTTGTTGGTTAATTTTTTTTCGCTTTTGTGTTTTCGCTGGGGTTTGTTGTTGTTACTGCGGGGCTGTTTTGTTTTTTACTGCTTCGGGTGTTTTGTTGGTTCCTTTCGCCTGGGTTTTTTGTTTTAAATGCTTTTGGGGGTTTTTTTACTGCGCGCTTTTTGTTTTTTGTTTCTGCTCTGCTGTGGTTTTTTTCTGCGCTGCGTTTTTGTTACTGCTCGGGTTGTTGTTTGGGTTTCTGCTGCTGCTGTTTTTTTTGTTACTGCTGCCGGTGTTTTTGGGAAATTTCTGGGTGCTGTTTTTTTTACCCGCTTTCTTTTGTTGTTTCTGCTTTCGCGTTGTTTTTTTAAACTTTCTCTGTTTTTTTGTTACGCTGCGGCTTTTTTAATTGGGTGCCGGTTTTTTTGTTTTTTGGGTGCTGTTGTTGTTACGGCGCTGGTTTTTTTGTTACGGGGGGCTGCGTTTTTTGTTACGCGGGGGCTGTTTTTGTTACTCTGCTGCTGTTTTTTTTTAAATGGGGGCTGTTTTTTTTTTTTATTCCGCTGCTGTTTTTTTTACTGCTCTGCGGGGGGTTTACGCTGCTTTTTTTTTTTTCCGGGTTCGGGAATTTTTTTTTTACGCTGCTGCGTTTTTTTTACTCTTTTGGGTTTTTGTTACTGGGTTCTGGTTTTTTTGTTTTTCTGCTTCTTTGATGTTTTTTTTGCTGCCGCTTTGTTTTTTACTGCTGCTGCTTTTTTTACTGCTTCTGTTTTTTACTGGGGTTTGGTTTTTTACTGGGGGCTGCTTTGTTTTTACGGGGGCGTTGTTTTTACGCTGCTGCTTTTTTTTTACTGCTCTTTTGTTTTAAATGCTTTCGGGTTTTTTGTTGTTAAATGCTGCGCTTTTTGTAAATGTCTGCGGTTTTTGTTTCCTGGCTTTTGGGTTAAAATGCTGCTGTTGGGGTGATGTTTTCGGGTTTCGGTTTAATTTTTTTAAATGGGGGCTGCGTTGCTTTTTACTCTGCCTTTTTGTTTCAGGGCGCTCTTGTTGGGTTTTTTTGGCTGTTTTTTACTGCTCTGAATTTTTTTTACGCGCTGGGGGTTGTTTTTGTTTTCGGCCCGTTTTTTTTTACTTTCTCTCTTGTTGTTTTTCTGCTGGGGGGTGTTGTTGTTGTTACTGCTTTTTTTGTTTTTTACTGCTGTTTTTGGTTTCTGGGTTTTTTTTTGTTTTTCTGCTGTTGTTTTTTTTAATGCTTTTTTTGTTTTTAAATGCTGGTTTGTTGTTTTAATGCTGTTTTGTTTTTTACCCGCTTTTTGTTTGGGACTTCTTTGTTGTTGTACGGGGGTTTTTTTACTTGCTCTCTTTTTTGTTAACTGGCCGCGTTTGTTGTTTGCTTTTAAAAGCTGTTTTTTTTTACTGTTCTGAAATTTTTTTTTTCTTCGTTTTTGTTGTTTCTTCGGGTTTTTTTTAAACGATGTTGTTTTTTTTAACCCCTGTTGGTTATTTCGGGGTCTTTGGGTTAAAAATCGGCGCGCGTTTTTGGTTCCCGTTTTTAAAATTTTTTGTTTTTTTTTACGCTGGTTTGATTTTTGGGGTTTTGGAAAAGCTGTTTTGTTGTTTTCGCCTTTTTGTTAATTTCTTTTTGTTTGTTTCAACCCGTTGTTGGTTACTTTTCTTAAAGGGTTGGTAATGCTGCTGCTGTTGGTTTTGCGGGTTTTTTCTGCCGGGTTTTTGTTACGTGCTGTTTTGTTTCTGGCCCCTTTTGTTTTTGTTCGCGTGCTTTTTTTGCTCTGGTTTTTGTTTTTTTACTGCTTGTTGTTTTCTGCTGGCATTTTTGTGTTTCTGGCGTTTTTGGGAAAGGGTTGGGTGGCCCGTTTTGTTACTGGCCCCTTTCTTTGTTTTTACTGGGGTGTTTTTTTTTGTTTGTGTTACTTTTGCGCAGTTTTTGTTACTGGGTGGCTCTTTGTTTGGGTTTAAAATTTCGCTTTTGTTGTTTCTGCTTTCTTTGTTGTGTTAAATGCTGCTGCTGTTGTTTTTACTGCTGTTTTGTTTTTTCGCTGCTCTTTGTTACTCTGTTTTTTGTTGTTGTTTAAATGCTGCTGTTTTTGTTGTTTCTCTGCCTGTTTTAGTTATTCTATGTTTTTGTTTTTGTTTCTGGGTCTGTTGTTGTTTTTTCTGCTGCGGGTGTTGTTGGTTTCTGCTGCTGCGTTGTTGTTTCGCTGCTGCTGTTGTTTTTTACCGCTTTTTGTTTTTTTTTGTTACCCGCGGTTTTTTGTTGGTTTCGCTCCCGCCGGGTTTTGTTAAATGGGTATTTTTTTTTTGTTGTTACTGCTCTTTGTTTTTTTAAATTCCCGCTGCTTTTTTTTTACTGCTGCTGCTGTTTGTTGTTAAATGCTCGGGTGTTGTTGTTACCCGCTTTTGTTTGTTTTTACTCGGGTTTTTGTTTTTACTGGGTGCTTTCTTTTTGTTACGCTGGTTTTGTTGTGTTTCTGCGCCTTTGTTGTTACGGGTGCTGCTGTTGTTTTTACTCGCGCTGGTTTTTTTACTGCTCCCTGTGGTTTTTCTGGTGCTGTTTTTGTTACGGGGTCGGGTGTTGGTTTTACGGCTGTTTTTGGCTGCCGGTTGTTTTTACTCCTGTTTTTTTGTTGTTACGCTGCTGCTGGGTTTTTGTAAATGCTGGGTGCTGTTGTTTTTTACTTTCTGCGTTTTTTTTACTGCTGCGGGTGTTGGGTTTTTTCTGCTGCTGTTTTTTGTTGTTTTTCTGCTTTTTTGACTGTTGTTGGGTTTTTACTGCTTTTTGGTTTTTTGTTACAGCTGAGTTTTTGTTTTTCGGCTGCTGTTGTTGTTGTTTTCTGCTCGTTTTTGTTTTTTACTGCGCCCGGGGTTTGTTTTCTGCTGTTGTTTTTGTTACTGCCCGCTGTTGTTGTTAAATGCTGCTGTTTTTTTTTTGTTACTTTCTGTTGTTTTGGTTTCTTTCGTTTTTGTTTTGGGACGCGGTTTTTTTTTTTGTACCTTTTTTGGCTGATTTTGTTGGGTTTTTACTAGCTTGTTTTTTGGTGTTGTTTTGGCTGCTGTTTTTTTGTTGTTGTTTCTGCTTGTTTTGTTTTTGCGCCCGTTGTTGTTGTTAAATGCTGCTTTTTTTTTTTTACGCTGCTTTTTTGTTGTTACTGCCTTTTTGTTTTGTTACGCTGGGTGTTGTTTTCTCTGCTGTTTTGTTGTTTACTGCTGTTTTTGTTGTTATACTGCGGGTTGTTTTTTGGAAAAATGGTTTTGTTGTAAGGGGTTTTGGGTTTTTACTGGGGCGTTTGTTGTTTTTACTGCTGTTGGTTTTTGGTTTTTCTGCGGTTTTTTTTATTTTGCTGATTTGTTGTTGTTACCTGCTGCGTTGTGTTTTACTGCCCGCTGTTGTTTTTTACTGGCTTTTTGTTTTGTTACTGGGGTTTTTGTTTTTTTTAACTGGCTCGGGTTTTTTTTTTACGTGCTCTGCTGTTTTTTTAACTTTTGTTTTCGCTCGGTTTTTTTACGGGTGGTGTTTTTTGTTACTGCTTTCGGGTTTTTTTTTACTGCCCCGGGTGTTTTTTTGTTCTTGTGTTTTTGTTGGTTTTTTTTACGCTGGTTGTTGTTTCTGCTTGGT
>NC_069453.1:4888139-4890639 GCF_026875155.1 Cherax quadricarinatus | reverse complement strand
TACTAATACACTTTACTTACAGTGTGACGGGTGTGGTTCGTACTACCACTTGTACAAGTACAGGTTATGAAAGGCGGTTTGTGCTGGTACCACCTTGACTAACCTCAGTGTAAGCAGGGGTGTCTGGTACTTACACTTGTTTCACACTACGGTTGAGGCAGTTTTTCTGGTTACTAACACTTTACTAACACACCCGGGGTGGGGAAAGGCAGGGTGCTGGTACTAAACACTTGGGACATAACACTTCAGGTAAACGGTGCTGGTACTACCATCTTGGGACCAACGTACGTTATGAAGGCAGGTGGTGGTGCCGGTACTTACCTGTACACTACCTTACAGGTGGATGGAAGGCCCCGGTTGGTTACGGTACCACCACTGTACCTAAACACTACCCGGTATGATGGCCCGGTGGTTCTGGTACCTACCACGGGAAATTTCCCCTACAGGTGGTGAACCCGGTGGTGCTGGTACATACACTTGGTACCAACCACGGTGTGGGCCCGGTGTGTCTGGTACCTACCACTTGGGTACCTACCACGTAATGGAAGGCCCCGGGTGTCCTGGTAACTTACACTGTTGTACAATACCCGGTGTGGGAAACCCGTGGTCTGGTACATACCACGTACTAACCCCTACCCCGGGATGAAGCAAGTTGCTGTACCATACATTGGGACTACAAACAGGTAAAGGCAGTGTGGGCCTGGTACATAAATTGTACTAACACATACAGGGATGAAGGCAGGTAGGTCTGGTACTATACTTGTACATAAACTACAGGTGTTTTAGTGCGTTTTTGTTGTACAATACCCCTTGTTACCACTCCAAGGTGATGAAGGCAGTTTGCTGGTACAATATAACTTGTACTAACACTACAGGTATGACAGGCAGGGTTTTGGTACCAGGTACCACGGTGCTGGCACCAGGTACCACGGTACTGGTACCAGGTACCACGGTACTGGTACCAGGTACCACGGTACTGGTACCAGGTACCACGGTACTGGTACCAGGTACCACGGTGCTGGTACCAGGTACCAACGGTGCTGGTACCAGGTACCACGGTGCTGGTACCAGGTACCACGGTACTGGTACCAGGTACCACGGTACTGGTACCAGGTACCACGGTACTGTACCAGGTACCACGGTGCTGGTATCAGGTACCACGGTGCTGGTACCAGGTACCACGGTACTGGTACCAGGTACCACGGTACTAAGATACAACATTATCACTCAGTACAAAGTAATTTAGGTACTTGTCCTACCACAGTCACCAAGCTGGTCACTGTCATATATATATATATATATATATATATATATATATATATATATATAGGGTGAATGTTTTTAGTGTGTTTGAGAAGGACGTGCTAGTATGGGCCAGAAGGTCTACTGTAGTGTATATTAAGACGTGTGCAACAGTTGGGTGTCTTTATTAATGAAAAGTTTCGTGTACACAATCGGCTTCTTCAGTCAAATACAAAAGGAAGAGTAGAAATGAAATAAAGATATAATCAGTCCATCAATCTTGGAGAAAAATATTTGAGGTAGTCAGTCCCTGAGCCGAGGGACTGACTACCTCTATGTTCATGTCACAGGTACACACAGGGGCGGATCTCCTATAAAACTGATGAAGCTTAAGCTTCAGGGCCCCTAATCCCAGAGGGGCCCTAGAAGCCACTTCAGTCCACATTGCTTAAAATGTTGGGGTCTACTGTTCAAGAGGGGTTGCGTAGGGGCCCCCATAACAGTTCAGGGTTCAGGGGCCCCAAAAATGTAGGCTTACCGCTGGTTCCAGGTAATGTGAGGCCCACACCAACAACATAGTTGACCCACTGCCACGCAACTTTTGTATGCTTACCCTACATACCAACACAGACAGTTGTCCGTCCCATGCAGGTTCGTCCCGTGCAGGTCCGTCCCGTGCAGGTCCGTCCCGTGCAGGTCCGTCCCGTGCAGGTCCGTCCCGTGCAGGTCCGTCCCGTGCAGGTCCGTCCCGTGCAGGTTCGTCCCGTGCAAGTCCGTCCCGTGCAGGTTCGTCCCGTGCAGGTCCGTTCCGTGCAGGTTCGTCCCGTGCAGGTCCGTCCCGTGCAGGTTGGTACCGTGCAGGTCCGTCCCGTGCAGGTCCGTCCCGTGCAGGTCCGTCCCGTGCAGGTCCGTCCCGTGCAGGTCCGTCCCGTGCAGGTCGGTCCCGTGCAGGTTGGTCCCGTGCAGGTTCGTACCGTGCAGGTTGGTCCCGTGCAGGTTGGTCCCGTGCAGGTTGGTCCCGTGCAGGTCGGTCCCGTGCAGGTCCGTCCCGTGCAGGTCGGTCCCGTGCAGGTCGGTCCCGTGCAGGTCGGTCCCGTGCAGGTCGGTCCCGTGCAGGTTGGTCCCGTGCAGGTTGGTCCCGTGCTGGTTCGTCCCGTGCTGGTTGGTCCCGTGCAGGTTGGTCCCGTGCTGGTTGGTCCCGTGCTGGTTGGTCCCGTCTGGTTGGCCCCCCGCTGGTTTTTGGGCCCGTGCTGGGTTT
>NC_069453.1:4817605-4887639 GCF_026875155.1 Cherax quadricarinatus | reverse complement strand
CATTGTACTAAACCTACAGGTGATGAGGCAGGGTGTGCTGGACTAAACCTTGACTAACAAACAGGTGATGAAGCAGGTGTGTGCTGACAACACTTGTACTAACACTACGGTGAGAAGGCGGGGTGTGTGCTGGCACTACAAAATTGTCTAACATACGGGTGATGAAGGCAGTGGGGTTGGATAAACTTGTCTAACCTACTGAAAAAGGCGGGTGTGTGCGGGACTAACACTTTACTAACAACAGTGATAAAGGAGGGGGGTGCGGGATAAAAAAATTTGTACAACCCCAAACAGGGAGAAGGCAGGTGTGTGCGGGCACTACACCTTGTACTAACACTCAGGTGATAAAGGGGGTGTGCTGGACTCCCCACTTGTACAACACTACAGGTGATGAAGGCAGGTGTGTGCGGACTAACACTTGTACAACACCAGGTGAGAAGGCGGGTTTGGTGCGGACTACACATTTGTACTAACAACGGGTGATAAGGCATTTTGTTTTCCTCACCATTTCCTTAAATTTTTAAACATTTTGGCCCTAAATTTAAAAACTGTAAAAAAAGGGGGTTTGTGGTTTCCTTGTCTTTTCGGTGTAAGGTGTTGCTGGGAAACTTTTTTCCTGGTGGGGGCTTTTGTGGGGTTATCCCTGTTTCCGTGTGGGCGGTGTTGTGGGTCTTAAATTTGTCTCCTCTGTTGGGGGGTTGGGGTTTTTTTCTTCTTGTCTCTGTGGGGCCGGTGTTCGGGTCCCTTGTCTTGGTGTCGGTTTGTGTGGTCCCTTTCTCTCTGTGAGCGGGTGTCGGGTCTTCCTTGTTCCTGTCGGGCCGGGTGTGCTCCCCAAAACTTGTTCCTGGTGTGGGCGGTGTGCCATCTTCCTTCTTTTCTTTTTTTTTGCTTTTGTGGGTTTTTGGTTTGTCTGTTGTCGGGTTGTCTTTCTGTTGCTGTTTCGGGGGTCGCCCTGTCTGTGGTCGGGGCTGGTGCTGTCTGTGGTCTTTGTTGTTGTCTGTGTTCGTCTTTTTCTGGGGGTGTCTTTTTGTCTGTGTGTCTGTCTGTTGTTGTTGTCTGTTTTTGTCTTCGTTGTCTGTCTGGTGTCTTCTGTCTGTCTGTGGTCTGTCTGTTGTTGTCTGTTGGGGGTCGTCTTTTGGGTCGTCTGTCTGTGGGTGTTTGTGTGCCCTGCCCTGTTTCTGTCTGTCTGTGGCGTCTGTTTTTTCCTGTCTGTTGTCTTGTGTCGTCTGTCTGTCTTTGTCTGTCGTCTGTGTGTCCCTGTCGTTGTTGTCGTCTGTTTCTGTCTTCTGTCTGTTGCGCCCGTCTGTCGTGTGTCTTCTGTCTTCTGCTGTCTGGTGTTGTCTTTTTCTGTCTGTCTGTCGGGTCTTTCCTGTGGTGTCTGTCTGTGTTCTGTTGTCGGGGTTGTCGTCGCTGTGTGCTGTCTTCTGTCTGTTGTCTGCTGTGTGTCGTCTGCTGTCTGTCTGTGTCGTCGGGTTTTGTCTGTGGTCGTCTGTCTGTCTGTCTGTCTGCTGTTGTGTGTTGTTCTTCTGTTGTCTGTCTTCTGTCTGTGTGTCTGTCTGTTGTTGTCTGTCGTTTTGGGGCTGTCTGTCTGCCCCTGTCTGTCTTTTGGTGTCTGTCTGTTTCTGTCTGTCTGGTGTCGGGGCTGTTGTCTGTGTGTCGTCTGTCGTCTTTGTTGCCCTTTGTCTGTCTTCTTTTGGTGTCTGCTGTCGTCTGTTTCTGTCTGTCTGTGTGTCGTCGGGGTTTCTGTTGTCTGTCTTCTGTCTGTGTGTCTGTCTGTCTGTTGTCCTGTCGTTGTCTGTCTGCGGGGTTCGTCGTCTGCTGGTTTTGTCCTGTTGTCTGTCTTCTGTCTGTTTCTGTCTGTCTGTGTGTTGCCCGTCTGTCTTGTGTCTGTCTGTCTGTTGTCTGTCTGTCTGTGTTGTCTTCTGCTGTCTGTTTTGTCGTCTGTCTGTTTTTGTTGCCCTTTTTCTGTCTGTTGTCCTGTCTGTCTGGGTTTTTTGTCTGTTCTGTCTGTCGCTGTCTGTCTTTTGGTGTCTGTCTGTCTGTGTGTCTGTTTCTTCTGTTCTGTCGGTCTGTTGTCTGTCGGTTTTTTCCCTGTCCTGTCTGCTGTCGTCTGTGGGTTAGTCTGTCGTCTGTCTTGTCGCTGCCCTGTGTGTCTGCTGTCGTCTGTCTGTGTGTCTTGGCGTCGTCTTTTTCTGTCGTCTGTTTCCTGTTGTCTGTTGTCTGTTTCGGGTCCTGTCTGTCTGTCTGTCTGTGTGTCTTTTGTCTGTTTGTCTGTGGGGTTGCTGTCTGTGTGGTCTGTCTTCTGTCGTCTGTGGTCTGTCCTGTCTTCTGTCTGCTTGTGTTCGGTCTGTCTGTCTGTTGTTTTCTGCTGTGTGTCTGTCTGTCGGGTCTGTGTGTTTCTGTCGTCTTGTGCTGTCGTCTGCGTTGTTTGTCGGGTCTGTCCCCCTTCTGTCTGTTTTGTTTGTCTTCTGTCTGTCGGGTTGGGGCTTCTGTCTTGGTCTTTTTTCCTTCTGTGTGTCGCTGTCTGTCTGTCTGTGTTTGTTGCTTTTGTCGTCTTCTGTCTGTGTGTTGTCTTTGTCGGGTTTCTGTCTGTCGTCTGTGTGTCTGGTCTGTCTGTTTGTCTGTCAGTCCTGTCTGTTTTTGGTGTGTCTGTCTGTCTGTTCTGCTGTCTGTGTGGTCTGTCTGTCGTTTTGTCTGTCTTTCTTCTGGTTGTTGTCTGCTTCTGTCTGTCCTGTGGTCTGTTCTGTCCTGTCTGTGTGTCCCTTCTGTTTTGTTTGTCTGTCGTCGTCTGTCTGTCTGTGTGTCTGTCTGTCTTCGGTTTGTCGTTGTCTGTCTGGTTGTTTTTGGGTTGTCTGTCCTGTCTGTCTGTTGTCTGTCTGTCTGTGTGTCTGTCTTTTTCTGTGTTTTGTCTGTCTGCTGTCTGTTTCCCTGTCTGTCTGTCTGTTTTGTCCTTTTCTGTGTGTCTGCCCTTTGTCTGTTGTTGTGTTTTGTTTTTGTCTGTCTGTCTGCTGTCTTCTGTGTGCTGTCTGTTGTCTGTCGGGTCTGTCTTTTTGGGTTGTCTGTCTTTTTTTGGGTCTGGGGTTTCTTTTGTGCTGTCTTTTTCTGTCTGTGTGTCTGTCTTCGGTCGTCTGTGTGTCTGTCGTCTGTCTTTTGTCTGTCTTTTTTTCCCTTTGTCTGTCTTCTGTCGTGTGTCTGTCTTCTGTCTGTTGTCTGTCTGTCTGTCTTCTTGTGTTGTCTTCTGTCTTTGTGGTCTGTGGTCTGTCGTCGGGTTGCTTTTTGTTTTCGTCTGTCCTGTTTTCTGTGTTCTGCTGTTGTCTGTTGTCTGTTCTGTCTGTCTGTTTTCTGTCTGCCCCTGTCTGTGTGTTGTGTCGTCTGTTGTCGTCTGCTGTTTTGCCCTGTCTGTCTGTCTGTTCTGCCTGTTTTTGTCTGTCTGTTTTCTGTCTGCTGTCGTCTGTCTTCTGTCTGTGTGTCTGTCGTCTGTCTTTTTCTTTGTCGTGTGTCTTTGTTTTTTTCCGGGGCCCTTTTGGTGTCTGTCGGGTTGTCTGTCTGTCGTCTGTTTTTGTCTGTTTTTTCGTCTGTCTGTCGTGTGTCTTCTGTCTGTCTGTCGTCTGTCTGTTGTCTTCGTGTGTCTGTCTGTCTGTCTTCTGTCTGTTGTGTGTCTGTCTGTCTGTCTGTGTGCCCTGTCTGGCCCTGTCGGCTGTCTGTCTGTCTGTGTGTCTGTCGTCTGTGTGTCGTCTGTGTGTCTGTCTTGTGTCTGTCGGTCTGTCTGTCTTCTGTCGCTGTCTGTGTGTCTGTCTGTCTGTCTGTCTGTGTGTCTGTCTGTCTGTCTGTCTGTCTGTCTGTCTGTCTGTCTGTCTGTCTGTCTGTGTGTCTGTCTGTCTGTCTGTCTGTCTGTCTGTCTGTCTGATGGTACAAACTTTTCCTGGTTGAGCCGCCATCTTTTCCTGGATGCGCTACAGCACCTTGTACACGAGATCAACTTGACCAGGGTGCTGGTACCAGGTACCACGGTACTGGTACCAGGTACCACGGTACTGGTGCCAGGTACCACGGTGCTGGTACCAGGTACCACGGTGCTGGTACCAGGTACCACGGTGCTGGTACCAGGTACCACGGTACTTGTACCAGGTACCACGGTACTGGTACCAGGTACCACGGTGCTGGTACCAGGTACCACGGTACTGGTACCAGGTACCACGGTGCTGGTGCCAGGTACCACGGTGCTGGTACCAGGTACCACGGTACTGGTACCAGGTACCACGGTGCTGGTACCAGGTACCACGGTGCTGGTACCAGGTACCACGGTACTGGTACCAGGTACCACGGTGCTGGTACCAGGTACCTCGGTACTGGTACCAGGTACCACGGTACTGGTACCAGGTACCACGGTACTGGTACCAGGTACCACGGTACTGGTGCCAGGTACCACGGTACTGGTACCAGGTACCACGGTAATGGTACCAAGGTACCACGGTGCTGGTCCAGGTACCACGGTACTGGTACCAGGTACCACGGTGCTGGTACCAGGTACCACGGTACTGGTACCAGGTACCACGGTGCTGGTACCAGGTACCACGGTGCTGGTACCAGGTACCACGGTACTGGTACCAGGTACCACGGTGCTGGTACCAGGTACCACGGTGCTGGTACCAGGTACCACGGTAATGGTACCAGGTACCACGGTGCTGGTGCCAGGTACCACGGTACTGGTACAAGGTACCACGGTGCTGGTACCAGGTACCACGGTACTGGTACCAGGTACCACGGTACTGGTACAAGGTACCACGGTGCTGGTACCAGGTACCACGGTACTGGTACCAGGTACCACGGTACTGGTACCAGGTACCACGTTACTGGTACCAGTACCACGGTACTGGTACCAGGTACCACGGTACTGGTGCCAGGTACCACGGTACTGGTGCCAGGTACCACGGTACTGGTACCAGGTACCCGGTACTGGTACCATGGTATCACGGTACTGGTACCAGGTACCACGGTGCTGGTACCAGGTACCACGGTGCTGGTACCAGGTACCACGGTACTGGTACCAGGTACCACGGTGCTGGTGCCAGGTACCACGGTGCTGGTACCAGTACCTACGGTGCTGGTACCAGGTACCACATTACTGGTACCAGGTACCACGGTGCTGGTACCAGGTACCACGGTGCTGGTACCAGGTACCACGGTGCTGGTACCAGGTACCACGGTGCTGGTACCAGGTACCACGGTGCTGGTACCAGGTACCACGGTGCTGGTGCCAGGTACCACGGTGCTGGTACCAGGTACCACGGTGCTGGTACCAGGTACCACGGTGCTGGTGCCAGGTACCACGGTGCTGGTACCAGGTACCACGGTGGCTGGTACCAGGTACCACGGTACTGGTTACCAGGTACCACGGTGCTGGTACCAGGTACCACGGTGCTGGTACCAGGTACCACGGTACTGGTACCGGTACCACGGTGCTGGTGCCAGGTAACCACGGTGCTGTACCAGGTACCACGGGTCTGGTACCAGGTACCACGGTACTGGTACCAGTTACCACGGTACTGGTGCCAGGTACCACGGTACTGGTACCAGGTACCACGGTACTGGTACCAGGTACCACGGTGCTGGTACCAGGTACCACGGTACTGGTACCAGGTACCACGGTGCTGGTACCAGGTACCACGGTACTGGTGCCAGGTACCACGGTGCTGGTGCCAGGTACCACGGTGCTGGTACCAGGTACCACGGTGCTGGTACCAGGTACCACGGTACTGGTACCAGGTACCACGGACTGGTACCAGGTACCACGGTACTTGTACCAGGTACCACGGTACTGGTACCAGGTACCACGGTACTGGTGCCAGGTACCACGGTACTGGTGCCAGGTACCACGGTACTGGTACCAGATACCACGGTACTGGTACCAGGTACCACGGTACTGGTACCAGGTACCACGGTACTGGTGCCAGGTCCACGGTACTGGTGCCAGGTACTCCACGGTACTGGTCCCAGGTACCACGGTACTGGTACCAGATACCACGGTACTGGTGCCAGGTACCACGGTACTGGTACCAGGTACCACGGTACTGGTACCAGGTACCACGGTACTGGTGCCAGGTACCACGGTACTGTGCCAGGTACCACGGTGCTGGTGCCAGGTACCACGGTACTGGTGCCAGGTACCACGGTACTGGTACCAGGTACCACGGTACTGGTGCCAGGTACCACGGTACTGGTGCCAGGCACCACGGTACTGGTGCCGGGTACCACGGTGCTGGTGCCAGGTACCACGGTGCTGGTGCCAGGTACCACGGTACTGGTGCCGGGTACCACGGTACTGGTGCCATGCACCACGGTACTGGTGCCAGGTACCACGGTACTGGTGCCGGGTACCACGGTACTGGTGCCAGGTACCACGTACTGGTGCCAGGTACCACGGTACTGGTACCAGGTACCACGGTACTGGTACCAGGTACCACGGTACTGGTACCAGGTACCACGGTACTGGTACCAGGTACCACGGTACTGGTCCCAGGTACCACGGTACTGGTACCAGGTACCACGGTACTGGTACAAGGTACCACGGTACTGGTACCAGGTCCCACGGTACTAAGATACAACACTATCACTCAGTACAAAGTAGGTACTTGTCCTACCACAGTCACCAAGCTGGTCACTTTCATATATATATATATATATATATATATATATATATATATATAATATATATATATAAATATATATATATATATATATTTATATATATATATATTATATATTTTATATATATATATATATATATATATAAATATAATATATATTATATATATATATATTTGAGGTAGTCAGTCCCTGAGCCGAGGGACTGACTACCTCTATGTTCATGTCACAGGTACACACAGGGGTGGGTCTCCTATAAAACTGATGAAGCTTGAAGTGCGTACCTTGTCCTAAGGTTCGTATGTTCGAGTCTCCTTTAAGCTTCAGGGCCCCTAATCCCAGAGGGGCCCTAGAAGCCACTTCAGTCTACATTGCTTAAAATGTTGGGGTCTACTGTTCAAGAGGGGTTGCGTAGGGGCCCCCATAACAGTTCAGGGTTCAGGGGCCCCAAAAATGTAGGTTTACCGCTGGTTCCAGGTAATGTGAGGCCCACACCAACAACATAGTTGAACCACTGCCACGCAACTTTTGTATGCTTACCCTACATACCAACATAGACACTTGTCTGTCCCGTGCAGGTCCGTCCCGTGCAGGTCCGTCCCGTGCAGGTCGGTCCCGTGCAGGTCCGTCCCGTGCAGGTCGGTCCCGTGCAGGTTCGTCCCGTGCAGGTCCGTCCCGTGCAGGTCCGTCCCGTGCAGGTCGGTCCCGTGCAGGTCCGTCCCGTCCAGGTCGGTCCCGTGCAGGTCCGTCCCGTGCAGGTCGGTCCCGTGCAGGTCCGCTCCGTGCAGGTCCGTCCCGTGCAGGTCCGTCCCCTGCAGGTCCGTCCGTGCAGGTCCGTCCCGTGCAGGTCGGTCCCGTGCAGGTCCGTCCCGTGCAAGTCGGTCCCGTGCAGGTCCTTCCCGTGCAGGTCCGTCCCGTGCAGGTCCGTCCCGTGCAGGTCGGTCCCGTGCAGGTCGGTCCCGTGCAGGTCGGTCCCGTGCAGGTACGTCCCGTGCAGGTCCGTCCGGTGCAGGTCCGTCCGGTGCAGGTCCGTCCCGTGCAGGTCCGTCCCGTGCAGGTCCGTCCCGTGCAGGTCCGTCCCGTGCAGGTCGGTCCCGTGCAGGTCGGTCCCGTGCAGGTCGGTCCCGTGCAGGTCCGTCCCGTGCAGGTCGGTCCCGTGCAGGTCCGTCCCGTGAAGGTCCGTCCCGTGCAGGTCCGTCCCGTGCAGGTCGGTCCCGTGCAGGTCCGTCCCGTGCAGGTCCGTCCCGTGCAGGTCCCTCCCGTGCAGGTCCGTCCCGTGCAGGTCCGTCCCGTGCAGGTCCGTCCCGTGCAAGTCCGTCCCGTACAGGTCCGTCCCGTGCAGGTCCGTCCCGTGCAGGTCCGTCCCGTGCAGGTCCGTCCCGTGCAGGTCCGTCCCGTGCAGGTCCGTCCCGTGCAGATCCGTCCCGTGCAGGTCGACCCCTGCGGGTCCGTCCCGTGCAGGCCGTACCCGGCAGGTCCGTCCCGTGCAGGCCCGCCCCATGCAAGTCCGCCCGTGCAGGTCCGTCCGTGCGGGTCGGTCCCGTGCAGGTCCGTCCCTGCAGGTCGGTCCCGTGCAGGTCCGTCCCGTGCAGGTCGATCCCGGTGTAGGTCCGTCCCGTTGCAGGACCTTTAACCCGGCAGGTCCGTCCCGTGCAGGTGGGTTTCCCATGAAGTCCGTCCCGTGCAGGTCCGTCCCCGTGCAGGTCGGTCCCGTGCGGGTTTCCGCCCCCGTGAAGGTCCACCCGTGCAGGTCCCGTCCCGTGTGGTCGGTCCCGTGCAGGTCGGTCCCGTGCAGGTCGTCCCGTGCAGGTCCGTCCCGTGCAGGTCCGTCCCGTGCAGGTCCGTCCCTGCGGGTCCGTCCCGTACAGGTCCGTCCCGTGCGGGTCCTTTCCGTGCAGTCCGCCCCCGTGCAGGTCCGTCCCGTGCAGGTCCGTCCCGTGCAGGTCGTTTTCCCGTGCAGGTTGGCCCCTTGCTGGGTTGGTCCCGTGCAGGTTGGTCCCGTGCAGTTGGTCCCGTGCAGGTTGGTCCCGTGCTGGTTTGGTCCCGTGCAGGTTTGGTACCGGCAGGTTGGTCCCGTGCTGGTTGGTACCGTTAAGGTTGGTCCCTGCTGGTTGGTCCCGTGCAGGTTGGTCCCGTGCGGTTGGCCCCGTGCGGGTTGGTACCGTGCTGGTTGGTCTCGTGCTGGTTGGTCCCGTGCTGGTTGGCCCCCGTGCTGGTTGGTCCCGTGCAGGTTGGCCCGTGCGGGTTTGGTCCCGTGCTGGTTGGTCCCGTGCTGGTTGGTCCCGTGCGGGTTGGTCCCGTGCGGGTTTTGGTACCGTGCTGGTTGGTCCGTGCGGTTGACCGTGCAGGTTGGTCCCCGTGCAGGTTGGTACCGTGCAGGTTGGTCCCGTGCGGGGTGGTCCCGTGCGGTTGGTCCCGTGCAGGTTGGTCCCGTGCAGGTTGGTTCCCGTGCGGGTTTGGGTCCCGTGCGGGTTTGGGTCCCGTGCAGGTTGGTCCCGTGCTGGTTGGTCCCGTGCTGGTTGGTCCCGTGCTGGTTGGTCCCGTGCTGGTTGGTCCCGTGCTGGTTGGTCCCTGCGGGTTTTGGTCCCGTGCAGTTTGGTTCCGTGCAGGTTGGTACCGTGCTGGTTGGTCCCGTGCTGGTTGGTACCGTGCAGGTTTGGGGCCGTGCAGGTTGGTACCGTGCAGGTTGGTCCCGTGCAGGTTGGTCCCGGCAGGTTGGTCCCGTGCTGGTTGGTCCCGTGCAGGTTGGTACCGTGCGGTTGACCGTGCGGTTGGTCCCTTTGCGGGTTTGGTCCCGTGCTGTTGGTCCCGTGCTGGTTGGTACCGTGCAGGTTGGTCCCGTGCAGGTTGGTCCCGTGCAGGTTGTCCCGTGCAGTTGGTCCCGTGCGGGTTTGGGTTTCCCGTGCAGGTTGGTCCCGTGCGGGTTTGGGTTTCCCGTGCTGGTTGGTCCCGTGCAGGTTGGTCCCGTGCAGGTGGTCCCGTGCAGGTTGTCCCGTGCTGGTTGGTCCCGTGCAGGTTGGTCCCGTGCAGGTTGGTCCCGTGTAGGTTGGTCCCGTGCAGGTTGGTCCCGTGCAGGTTGGTCCCGTGCAGGTTGGTCCCGTGCAGGTTGGTCCCGTGCAGGTTGGTCCCGTGCTGGTTGGTCCCGTGCAGGTTGGTCCCGTGCAGGTTGGTCCCGTGCAGGTTGGTCCCGTGCTGGTTGGTCCCGTGCAGGTTGGTCCCGTGCAGGTTGGTCCCGTGCAGGTTGGTCCCGTGCAGGTTGGTCCCGTGCAGGTTGGTCCCGTGCAGGTTTGGTCCGTGCAGGTTGTTCCCGTGCTGGTTGGTCCCGTGCAGGTTGGTCCCGTGCAGGTTGGTCCCGTGTAGGTTGGTCCCGTGCAGGTTGGTCCCGTGCAGGTTGGTCCCGTGCAGGTTGGTCCCGTGCAGTTGGTCCCGTGCAGGTTGGTCCCGTGCAGGTTGGTCCCGTGCAGGTTGGTCCCGTGCAGGTTGGTCCCGTGCAGGTTGGTCCCGTGCAGGTTGGTACCGTGCAGGTTGGTCCCGTGCAGGTTGGTCCCGTGCTGGTTGGTCCCGTGCTGGTTGGTCCCGTGCAGGTTGGTACCGTGCAGGTTGGTCCCGTGCAGGTTGGTCCCGTGCAGGTTGGTCCCGTGCAGGTTGGTCCCGTGCTGGTTGGTCCCGTGCAGGTTGGTCCCGTGCAGGTTGGTCCCGTGCAGGTTGGTCCCGTGCAGGTTGGTCCGTGCAGGTTGGTCCCGTGCAGGTTGGTCCCACATACAACGTAGCCACCTGACGCCACACTGACCCAGGTACGTCTCTTGATACACCTCACTGTCAGGGCTAAACTTAATAAACAAAACATCACAATATACTACATTTGTGTATATTTTTCCACCGTGATGCCATTTATACCATTTATCTCTATACTCTGTACATACAGACTGAGTCACATGTCACTATATCAGGTCAGTATGGTGGTCTCTTTGAGGTCTGTTTAACAGTGGTATTCAGTACCAGCAAGTTGAAGAATTAGGCACATATACCACATCTTGTAGACGTTCTGCCATCCAGTGACTTTATCAGTACATGGGCGCAAATATATATATATATATATATATATATATATTATATATAATATATATATTATATATATATATATAATATATATATATATATATATATATTATATACTGTGGTCAGAAGATAAGGGATCAGTCCCTCAGCCTAGTAGCAGCGGCTGGATACAATTGGTTCATCACCTGTTCCTACTGTAACACCTGCGTAGTGTAACACAGTAAGGTAACATAACACGTCACACAGTATAGTGTAACACAGAAACACAACAGGTCACATATTGTAACAGTAACAACAGGTCACATAGTGTAGTGTAACACAGTAAACAGGTCACATAGTGTATCACAGTAACAAAACAGGTCACATAGTGTAACACAGTACCACAACAGGCCACATAGTGTAGTGTAACACAGTAACACAGCAGGTCACACAGTGTAGTGTAACACAGTACCACAACAGGTCACACAGAGTAGTGTAACACTGTAGCACACAATAGGTCACACAGTGTAGTGTAACACATTAACACAACATAAGTCACATAGTGTAGTGTAACACAGTAAAATAACAGGTCACACAGTGTAGTGTAACACAGTAACGTAACGTAACATAACATGTCACACAGTGTAGTGTAACACAGTAACGTCGTAACATAACATGTCACACAGTGGATGTAACACAGTACGTACGTTACATAACATGTCACACAGTGTAGTGTAACACAGTAACGTAACGTAACATAACATGTCACACAGTGTAGTGTAACACAGTAACGTAACGTAACAACATGTCACGCAGTGTAGTGTAAGTCACACAGCAAGTCACGCAGTGTAGTGTAACAGTCACACAAGTCACGAGTGTTACGTGTAACAGTAACAGCAAGAAGGTAGTGAACAGTCACACAACGTCTCCACCAGTGTAGTGTAACAGGTCACACAAAGTCACACAGTAGTAGTGTAAATATATCAATAAATTAGTTTATATCAAATCACAGTTAGTGTAACATTACATAAAGTATTAATGTGTAGTGTAACAGTAATAAATCAGTCACCAGTGTAGAGGTAACAAGTCACACCTGTTCCTAACTAAAGTCACACATGGTAGTGTAACACAGTAAGTAACATAACACGTCACACAGTTAGTGTAACACAGTAACAACACAACAGGTCACAGTGTAGTTGTAACAGTAACATAACAAGTCACACAGTGTAGTGTAACGTCACAGTAACACAGTCACACAGTGTATCGTACACAGGTCACTAGTGTAACAAGTCACACAGTCGATAGTGTAGTGTAACAGTCACAAACAAGTCACACAGTGTAGTGTAACAGTAACACAAACAGGTCACTAGTGTAGTGTAAAACAGTACACAATAGGTCACACAGTGTAGTGTAACACGTCACACACAAGTCACACAGTGTAGTGTAACCAGTACAACACAAGTCACATAGTGTAGTGTAACAGTCACAAACAAGTCACACAGTGTAGTGTAACAGTACACACTAACAAGTCACACAGTGTAGTGTAACAGTACACACGTAACAAAGTCACGACAGTGTAGTGTAACAGTCACACAACAAGTCACACAGTGTAGTGTAACAGTCACACAACAAGTCACACAGTGTAGTGTAACAGTCACACAACAAGTCACACAGTGTAGTGTAACAGTCACACACAAGTCACACAGTGTAGTGTAACAGTACACAACAAGTCACGCAGTGTAGTGTAACAGTCACACAACAAGTCACACAGTGTAGTGTAACAGTCACACAACAAGTCACACAGTGTAGTGTAACAGTCACACAAAAGTCACACAGTGTAGTGTAACAGTCACACAACAAGTCACACAGTGTAGTGTAACAGTCACACAACAAGTCACACAGTGTAGTGTAACAGTCACATAACAAGTCACACAGTGTAGTGTAACAGTCACACAACAAGTCACGCAGTGTAGTGTAACAGTCACACAACAAGTCACACAGTGTAGTGTAACAGTCACACAAGTCACACAGTGTAGTGTAACAGTCACATAACAAGTCACACAGTGTAGTGTAACAGTCACACAACAAGTCACACAGTGTAGTGTAACAGTCACACAACAAGTCACGCAGTGTAGTGTAACAGTCACACAAGTCACACAGTGTAGTGTAACAGTCACACAAGTCACACAGTGTAGTGTAACAGTCACATAACAAGTCACACAGTGTAGTGTAACAGTCACACAACAAGTCACACAGTGTAGTGTAACAGTCACATAACAAGTCACACAGTGTAGTGTAACAGTCACACAACAAGTCACACAGTGTAGTGTAACAGTCACAAACAAGTCACACAGTGTAGTGTAACAGTCACACAACAAGTCACACAGTGTAGTGTAACAGTCACATAACGTCACACAGTGTAGTGTAACAGTCACACAAGTCACACAGTGTAGTGTAACAGTCACACAAGTCACACAGTGTAGTGTAACAGTCACACAAGTCACACAGTGTAGTGTAACAGTCACAACAAGTCACCAGTGTAGTGTAACAGTCACACAAGTCACACAGTGTAGTGTAACAGTCACACAAAAGTCACACAGTGTAGTGTAACAGTCACACAACAAGTCACACAGTGTAGTGTAACAGTCACACAAGTCACACAGTGTAGTGTAACAGTCACACAACAAGTCACACAGTGTAGTGTAACAGTCACACAAACAAGTCACACAGTGTAGTGTAACAGTCACAAACAAGTCACGCAGTGTAGTGTAACAGTCACACAACAAGTCACGCAGTGTAGTGTAACAGTCACACAATCACCAGTGTAGTGTAACAGTCACAAACAAGTCACACAGTGTAGTGTAACAGTACACACAAGTCACACAGTGTAGTGTAACGTCACATAACAAGTCACGCAGTGTAGTGTAACAGTCACAAACAAGTCACGCAGTGTAGTGTAACAGTCACAACAAGTCACACAGTGTAGTGTAACAGTCACACAACAAGTCACACAGTGTAGTGTAACAGTCACACAAGTCACACAGTGTAGTGTAACAGTCACACAAGTCACACAGTGTAGTGTAACAGTCACACACAAGTCACCAGTGTAGTGTAACAGTCACACAAGTCACACAGTGTAGTGTAACAGTACACACAAGTCACACAGTGTAGTGTAACAGTCACACAGCAAGTCACGCAGTGTAGTGTAACAGTCACACAACAAGTCACACAGTGTAGTGTAACAGTCACACAAGTCACACAGTGTAGTGTAACAGTCACACAACAAGTCACACAGTGTAGTGTAACAGTCACACAACAAGTCACACAGTGTAGTGTAACAGTCACACAACAAGTCACACAGTGTAGTGTAACAGTCACACAAGCAAGTCACAGCAGTGTAGTGTAACAGTCACACAACAATATACAGCCACAGTAGTGTAGTGTAACAGTCACACAACAAGTCACACAGTGTAGTGTAACAGTCACACAAGTCACACAGTGTAGTGTAACAGTCACACAACAAGTCACAGTGTAGTGTAACAGTCACACAACAGTCACCAGTGTAGTGTAACAGTCACAAACAAGTCACACAGTGTAGTGTAACAGTCACACAACAAGTCACGCAGTGTAGTGTAACAGTCACACAACAAGTCACGCAGTGTAGTGTAACAGTCACACAACAAGTCACGCAGTGTAGTGTAAAGTACAACAAGTCACGCAGTGTAGTGTAACAGTCACACAAGTCACGCAGTGTAGTGTAACAGTAACAAGTCACACAGTGTAGTGTAACAGTACATAAAAGTCACGCAGTGTAGTGTAAACAGTCACACAACAAGTCACACAGTGTAGTGTAACAGTCACACAAGTCACACAGTGTAGTGTAACAGTCACACAACAAGTCACACAGTGTAGTGTAACAGTCACACAACAAGTCACACAGTGTAGTGTAACAGTCACACAACAAGTCACGCAGTGTAGTGTAACAGTCACACAACAAGTCACCAGTGTAGTGTAACAGTCACCAACAAGTCACACAGTGTAGTGTAACAGTCACACACAAGTCACCAGTGTAGTGTAACAGTCACACAACAAGTCACGCAGTGTAGTGTAACAGTCACACACAAGTCACGCAGTGTAGTGTAACAGTCACACAACAAGTCACACAGTGTAGTGTAACAGTCACACAAGTCACACAGTGTAGTGTAACAGTCACACAACAAGTCACGCAGTGTAGTGTAACAGTCACACAACAAGTCACACAGTGTAGTGTAACAGTCACACAACAAGTCACACAGTGTAGTGTAACAGTCACACAACAAGTCACACAGTGTAGTGTAACAGTCACACAAGTCACACAGTGTAGTGTAACAGTCACAAACAAGTCACACAGTGTAGGTAACAGTCACACAACAAGTCACGCAGTGTAGTGTAACAGTCACACACAAGTCACACAGTGTAGTGTAACAGTCACACAACAAGTCACACAGTGTAGTGTAACAGTCACACAACAAGTCACACAGTGTAGTGTAACAGTCACACAACAAGTCACGCAGTGTAGTGTAACAGTCACGCAACAAGTCACGCAGTGTAGTGTAACAGTCACACAGCAAGTCACGCAGTGTAGTGTAACAGTCACACAACAAGTCACGCAGTGTAGTGTAACAGTCACACAACAAGTCACACAGTGTAGTGTAACAGTCACATAACAAGTCACACAGTGTAGTGTAACAGTCACACAACAAGTCACACAGTGTAGTGTAACAGTCACACAACAAGTCACGCAGTGTAGTGTAACAGTCACACAACAAGTCACGCAGTGTAGTGTAACAGTCACACAACAAGTCACACAGTGTAGTGTAACAGTCACACAAGTCACACAGTGTAGTGTAACAGTCACATAACAAGTCACCAGTGTAGTGTAACAGTCACACAAACAAGTCACACAGTGTAGTGTAACAGTCACACAACAAGTCACGCAGTGTAGTGTAACAGTCACACAACAAGTCACACAGTGTAGTGTAACAGTCACAAACAAGTCACACAGTGTAGTGTAACAGTCACACAACAAGTCACACAGTGTAGTGTAACAGTCACACAACAAGTCACCAGTGTGTAACAGTCACCAACAGTCACAGTGTAGTGTAACAGTCACAAACAAGTCACGCAGTGTAGTGTAACAGTCACACAACAAGTCACGCAGTGTAGTGTAACAGTCACACAACAAGTCACACAGTGTAGTGTAACAGTCACACAACAAGTCACACAGTGTAGTGTAACAGTCAACAAAAGTCACGCAGTGTAGTGTAACAGTCACACAACAAGTCACACAGTGTAGTGTAACAGTCACAACAAGTCACGCAGTGTAGTGTAACAGTCACAAACAAGTCACGCAGTGTAGTGTAACAGTCCACACAAAGTCACACAGTGTAGTGTAACAGTCACAAACAAGTCACGCAGTGTAGTGTAACAGTCACACAACAAGTCACGCAGTGTAGTGTAACAGTCACACAAGTCACAGTGTAGTGTAACAGTCACACAAGTCACGCAGTGTAGTGTAACAGTCACACAACAAGTCACACAGTGTAGTGTAACAGTCACACAAGTCACACAGTGTAGTGTAACAGTCACACAAGTCACACAGTGTAGTGTAACAGTCACACAACAAGTCACGCAGTGTAGTGTAACAGTCACACAACAAGTCACGCAGTGTAGTGTAACAGTCACATAACAAGTCACACAGTGTAGTGTAACAGTCACACAACAAGTCACGCAGTGTAGTGTAACAGTCACACAACAAGTCACACAGTGTAGTGTAACAGTCACACAACAAGTCACACAGTGTAGTGTAACAGTCACACAACAAGTCACACAGTGTAGTGTAACAGTCACACAACAAGTCACACAGTGTAGTGTAACAGTCACATAACAAGTCACACAGTGTAGTGTAACAGTCACACAACAAGTCACACAGTGTAGTGTAACAGTCACACAAGTCACGCAGTGTAGTGTAACAGTCACACAAGTCACACAGTGTAGTGTAACAGTCACACAAGTCACACAGTGTAGTGTAACAGTCACATAACAAGTCACACAGTGTAGTGTAACAGTCACACAAGTCACGCAGTGTAGTGTAACAGTCACACAACAAGTCACGCAGTGTAGTGTAACAGTCACACAACAAGTCACGCAGTGTAGTGTAACAGTCACACAAGTCACGCAGTGTAGTGTAACAGTCACACAAGTCACACAGTGTAGTGTAACAGTCACACAAGTCACGCAGTGTAGTGTAACAGTCACACAACAAGTCACACAGTGTAGTGTAACAGTCACACAGCAAGTCACGCAGTGTAGTGTAACAGTCACACAACAAGTCACACAGTGTAGTGTAACAGTCACACAACAAGTCACACAGTGTAGTGTAACAGTCACACAAGTCACGCAGTGTAGTGTAACAGTCACACAAGTCACACAGTGTAGTGTAACAGTCACACAACAGTCCACAGTGTAGTGTAACAGTCACACAACAAGTCACACAGTGTAGTGTAACAGTCACACAAGTCACACAGTGTAGTGTAACAGTCACACAAGTCACACAGTGTAGTGTAACAGTCACACAAGTCACACAGTGTAGTGTAACAGTCACACAACAAGTCACGCAGTGTAGTGTAACAGTCACACAACAAGTCACGCAGTGTAGTGTAACAGTCACATAACAAGTCACACAGTGTAGTGTAACAGTCACACAAGTCACGCAGTGTAGTGTAACAGTCACACAACAAGTCACACAGTGTAGTGTAACAGTCACACAACAAGTCACACAGTGTAGTGTAACAGTCACACAAAGTCACCAGTGTAGTGTAACAGTCACATAACAAGTCACACAGTGTAGTGTAACAGTCACATAACAAGTCACACAGTGTAGTGTAACAGTCACACAAGTCACACAGTGTAGTGTAACAGTCACATAACAAGTCACACAGTGTAGTGTAACAGTCACACAAGTCACGCAGTGTAGTGTAACAGTCACATAACAAGTCACACAGTGTAGTGTAACAGTCACACAAGTCACACAGTGTAGTGTAACAGTCACACAAGTCACACAGTGTAGTGTAACAGTCACATAACAAGTCACACAGTGTAGTGTAACAGTCACATAACAAGTCACGCAGTGTAGTGTAACAGTCACATAACAAGTCACACAGTGTAGTGTAACAGTCACACAAGTCACACAGTGTAGTGTAACAGTCACACAAGTCACACAGTGTAGTGTAACAGTCACACAAGTCACGCAGTGTAGTGTAACAGTCACACAAGTACAGTGTAGTGTACAGTACACAAGTCCCAGTGTAGTGTAACAGTCACACAAGTCACCAGTGTAGTGTAACAGTCACACAACAAGTCACACAGTGTAGTGTAACAGTCACAAACAAGTCACGCAGTGTAGTGTAACAGTCACACAAGTCACACAGTGTAGTGTAACAGTCACACAACAAGTCACACAGTGTAGTGTAACAGTCACACAAGTCACACAGTGTAGTGTAACAGTCACATAACAAGTCACACAGTGTAGTGTAACAGTCACACAAGTCACGCAGTGTAGTGTAACAGTCACACAACAAGTCACACAGTGTAGTGTAACAGTCACACAACAAGTCACACAGTGTAGTGTAACAGTCACAAACAAGTCACGACAGTGTAGTGTAACAGTCACACAACAAGTCACACAGTGTAGTGTAACAGTCACACAACAGTCACGCAGTGTAGTGTAACAGTCACACAACAAGTCACACAGTGTAGTGTAACAGTCACACAACAAGTCACACAGTGTAGTGTAACAGTCACACAACAAGTCACACAGTGTAGTGTAACAGTCACATAACAAGTCACGCAGTGTAGTGTAACAGTCACACAACAAGTCACACAGTGTAGTGTAACAGTCACACAACAAGTCACACAGTGTAGTGTAACAGTCACACAACAAGTCACACAGTGTAGTGTAACAGTCACAAACAAGTCACCAGTGTAGTGTAACAGTCACACAAACAAGTCACGCAGTGTGTGTAACTGTACACAACGTCACACAAGTGTCAGTCACACAGTGTAGTGTAACAGTCACACAAGTCACATAGTGTAGTGTAACAGTCACACAACAAGTCACGCAGTGTAGTGTAACAGTCACACAACAAGTCACACAGTGTAGTGTAACAGTCACACAGTGTAGTGTAACAGTCACACAACAAGTCACACAGTGTAGTGTAACAGTCACACAACAAGTCACGCAGTGTAGTGTAACAGTCACACAACAAGTCACACAGTGTAGTGTAACAGTCACACAACAAGTCACACAGTGTAGTGTAACAGTCACACAACAAGTCACGCAGTGTAGTGTAACAGTCACATAACAAGTCACACAGTGTAGTGTAACAGTCACCACCAACAGTCACGCAAGTGTAGTGTAACAGTCACACAACAAGTCACACAGTGTAGTGTAACAGTCACACAACAAGTCACACAGTGTAGTGTAACAGTCACACAGTGTAGTGTAACAGTCACACAACAAGTCACATAGCGTAGTGTAACAGTAACGTAACACAAGTCACATAGTGCAGTGTAATAACGTAACATAACAGGTCACACAGCGTAGTGTAACACAGTAACGTAACATAACAAGGGAGGGGGGGGAGGGGGTGATGCAGTAAACACAGCATGATAGTGGAAATCGATGGATGGTTGTGGGGGCGCCGACCCCTCTCACCCTCGCTAATAAACCTCTTGACTGGCGGCGTCTTACTCCCTTGTGTGGCGTCTTGGCTCCTTATGTGGCGTCTTGGCTCCTTATGTGGCGTCTTGGTTCCTTATGTGGCGTCTTGGTCCTTATGTGGCGTCTTGGCTCCTTATGTGGCGTCTTACCCCCTTGTGTGGCGTCTTGGCTCCTTATGTGGCGTCTTGGCTCCTTATGTGGTGTCTTACCCCCTTGTGTGGCGTCTTGGCTCCTTATGTGGCGTCTTGGCTCCTTATGTGGCGTCTTGGCTCCTTATGTGGCGTCTTGGTCCTTATGTGGCGTCGCTTTGGGCTCCTTATGTGGCGTCTTACTCCTTGTGTGGCGTCTTGGCTCCTTATGTGGCGTCCCTTGGCTCTCCTTATGTGGTTGTCTGTGTGGCTCTTGGCTCCTTATGTGGCGTCTTGGTTCCTTGTGTGGCGTCTTGGCTCCTTATGTGGCGTCTTACCCCATTGTGTGGCGTCTTGACTCCTTATGTGGCGTCTTGGTTCCTTGTGTGGCGTCTTGGCTCCTTATGTGGCGTCTTGGTTCCTTGTGTGGCGTCTTGGCTCCTTATGTGGCGTCTTACCCCATTGTGTGGCGTCTTGACTTCTTATGTGGCGTCTTACCCCATTGTGTGGTGTCTTGGCTCCTTATGTGGCGTCTTGGTTCCTTGTGTGGCGTCTTGGCTCCTTATGTGCGTCTTACCCCATTGTGTGGCGTCTTGGCTCCTTATGTGGCGTCTTACCCCATTGTGTGGCGTCTTGGCTCCTTATGTGGCGTCTTACCCCATTGTGTGGTGTCTTGGCTCCTTATGTGGCGTCTTGGTTCCTTATGTGGCGTCTTGGACCACAGTGGTGGATCTGGGCCACAATGATGGACCATGAACCACAGTGGTGGACCATGGACCACAATGGTGGACAATGGACCACAGTGGTGGACCATGGAGTACTGATGGACCATGGACCATAGTGGTGGACCATGGACCATAGTGGTGGACCATGGACCATAGTGATGGACCCATGGACCAGTGATGGACCATGGACCACAGTGGTGGACCATGGATCATAGTAGTGGACCATGGACCATGCGCTACTGATGGACCATGGACCATAGTGGTGGATCATGGACCAGTGATGGACCATGGACCACAGTGGTGGACCATGGACCAGTCATGGACCATAGTGGTGGACCATGGACCACATAGGTGGACCATGGACCACAGTGGTGGACCATGAACCAGTGATTGACCATGGACCAGTGATGGACCATGGACTACAGTGGTGGACCATGGACCAGTGGTGGACCAGGGACCACAGTGGTGGACCATGGACCACAGCGGTGGACCGTGGACCACAGCGATGGACCATGGACCACTGGGTGGACCATGGACCCAGTGGGGACCAGGGACCACAGGGGTGGACCAAAACCACAGGGGTGGACCTGGTCACAGTGGTGGACCATGGACCAGTGGTGGACCAGGGCCCATAGTGTTTTACCTGGCCCACAGGGGTTTGACATGGAGGGAGTGATGGCCCATGGACTACGTATGGACCGGGACCCAGTGGTGTCCCTGGCCACAGCGGTGGACCATGGACCCAGTGGTGGACCATGACCATGGTGGCCATTGACCACAGTGGTGGCCCTGGACCACGGGGGTGGCCCATGGACCACGCGGTGGACCATGGCCACAGTGGTGGCCATGGATCAAAAGTGGTGGACCAGGGCCCCATGGTGGACCAATGTTGGACCATGGACCCAGTGGTGGACTGGAAAATTGTGGACCATGGACTACATGGGGGCCATGGCCCAAAGTGGTGGCCCATGGACCACAGCGGTGGACCTGGACCCAGTGGTGGACCATGGGCCACCGTGGACCATGGCCACATGGTGTACCATGGCCACAGCGGTGGCCATGGCCCACAGTGGGGCCATGGACCGTGGTGGACCATTGCCACAGTGGGACTGGACCACAGCAGGGACCGGGGACCACAGCGGTGGGCCATGGTCACAGTGGGGGGCCCTTAGACCCAGTGGACCGTGACCCGTGGGGCCCCATGGACCCAGGGGCGGACCATGGCCCGTGATGGACCAGGGACAAAAGTGGGGGCCCTGGCCACGGGGTGGACCGGACCACAGCGGGGGGACCATAACCACAGTGGGGGCCAGGACCACAGTGGGGACATGCCCACAGTGGTGGACCAGGGGACCACTTGGCCCATGGCCTTGAGGCAGGACCACGGGCCCATGGACCATTGAGGGGGCCCAGGCCCCACGGGTGGCCCATGGAAACCAGTGGTAACCAGATAAAGTGGTGGCCTGGAATCAGTGGTGGCCCATGGCCCACAGGGGTGGCCATGGCCCAGCGGGGGCCCTGGACCCGTGGGGGCCCATGTGAGTGTTAGGGTTGTGTGTGTGAAAGGTGAGTGTGTGGGGTGTGGGAGGGTGGGGGGGTGTGGTGGGAGAGTGTGAGAGTGAGGTGTTAAAGGTGTGGGAAAATTTGTGAGTGTGTGAGAGGAGTGTAAAAAAGTGTGCGATTTGGGTGAGAATGTGTGAGAGTGTTTGAAAATTGTGGTGGTGATGTGAGAGTGTGAAAATGTGTGTGAGTGTGAGAATGGGGTTGATAGTGTGTGGTGTTTGTGAGTGTGTGTGAGTGTGTGAGAATTGTGAGAGTTGAGAATGTGTAGAGGTGTGAGTGTGGGAATGTGTGTGGAGTGTGAGTGTGAAAATGTGTTGAGGGTGTGAGATGTGAGTGTGTGTGTGAGATGTGTGATGTGAGAGTGTGGAGTGTGAGGTGTGTGAGAGTGGAGAGTGTGTGAGAGTGAGAGGGGTGAGGTGTGAGGGTGTGTGAGAGTGTGTGAGGGTGTGTGTGTGAGTGTGTGAGAGTGCGTGTGAGAGTGTGAAAGTGTGTGAGTGTGTGTGAGTGAGAGAGTGTGTGAGGTAAGAGTGAGAGTGTGTGAGAGTGAGAGTGTGTGAGAGTGAGTGTGTAAGAGAGTGTGAGAGTGAGTGAGAGAGAGGTGTGTGAGAGTGAGAAAGTGTGTGAGAGTGAGTGTGTGAGAAATGAGAAAGCGTGTGAGAGTGAGAGAGTGTGAGAGTGAGAGAATGTGTGAGAGTGAGAGAGTGTGTGACAGTGAGTGTGTGAGAGAGTTTGTGACAGTGAGTGTGTGAGAGAGTGTGTGAGTGTGTTAGTGTGAGTGTGTGTGAGAGAGTGTGTGAGTAAATGTGTGAGAGTGTGAGAGTGTGTGTGAGAGTGAGAGAGTGAAAGAATGTGAGAGTGAGAGAGTGTGTGAGTGTGAGAGAGTGTGTGAAGAGTGAGAGAGTGTGTGTGAGAGTGAGAGAGTGTGTGTGTGTGAGAGAGAGGTGAGAGTGAGAGTGTGGTGTGAGAGTGAGAGAGTGTGTGAGTGTGTGTGTGAGAGCGAGAGAGTGTGAGAGTGAGAGTGTGTGTGAGAGTGAGAGAGTGTGTGTGAGTGAGTGTGAAAGAGAGAGGGAGTGTGTGTGAGAGTGAGAGAATGTGTGAGAGCGAGAAAGAGTGAAAGACAGAGGGGAGGGAGAGAGAGAGAGAGAGAGAGAGAGAGAGAGAGAGAGAGAGAGGAGAGAGAGAGAGAGAGAGAGAGATGAGAGAGAGAGAGAGAGAGAGTTTTTCTTCTCGCCAAGTTACTCAGTGTCCCAGTTGGAAGTATCGTTTATTTACTTTTCTCTCTCTTTATCTCCCTCTCCCTCCCTCTTTCATCTCTCTCCCTCCCTCCCTCTCTCTCACTTATCTCTCTCCATCTCACTCTCATCTCCCTCTCCCCATCTCTCTTTCTTCTGGCCTCCTCACTTTATCTTCTTCACCCCACTTCCCATTTCCCTCTCTCACTCTCCCCTCCTCCCTCTCCTCTCTCCCTCTCCTCTCTCCCTCTCCCCTCTCCCTCTCCTCTCCCTCTCCCTCTCCCTCTCCCTCTTCCCTCTCCCCTCTCCCTCTCCTCTCTCCCTCTCCCATCTTTTCCTTATTTCTCTGCATTTCTCTCTCCTTATCTGCCTCTCTTCGTCTAGGTCTGCCCATCAGAGTGCTACTCAGGTAGGTCTCTGATGGCTCACTTGAGATGTTATATCACTCCTAGCCAGCCAATCAGGCGCTTCCATCACCAGCCCAACAGGAACCTCTCACCTGATTGATTAGATAGGCCGCTATTTACCCCCCAGCCAGCCAGTCAGGTGCTTCCATCACCAGCCCAACGGGAACCTCTCACCTGATTGGCTTATTACAATGGTGACTTTTCCGGATAAGTGAGTGTGTTGTCAGGATGTAAACACAAGTGTCGTGGCTCAGTTTACAACAGTGTTGTCAGTTACATGAGGTGGTAACCTGCAGGTATAACCTGTGAGGTGGTAACCTCCAGGTATAACCTGTGAGGTAGTAACCTCCAGGTATAACCTGTGAGGTAGTAACCTCAGGTATAAACCTGTGGATGGTAGTAACTGCCAAGTAAACCTGTGAGGTAGTAACCTCCAGGTATAATCCTGTGGGTAGGTAACCTCCAGTATAACCTGTGAGGTAGTAACCTCCAGGTATAACCTGTGAGGTAGTAACCTCCAGGTATAACCTGTGAGGTAGTAACCTCCAGGTATAACCTGTGAGGTAGTAACCTCCAGGTATAACCTGTGAGGTAGTAACCTGCAGGTATAACCTGTGAGGTAGTAACATGAGGTATAACTGTGAGGTAGTAACCTCCGGTATAACCTGGTAGAGGTAAGTAACCTCCAGGTATAAACCTGTGAGGTAGTTAAACCATCCAAGGTATTATAACCTGTGAGGTTAGTAACCTCCAGGTATAACTGTGAGGGTAGTAACCTCCAGGTATAACCTGTGAGGTTGTAACCTCGGTATAAACCTGTGTGGGTAGTAACTCCCAGGTATACCTGTGAGGGGTAGTAGCCTCCAGGTATAACCTGTGAGGTAGTACCTCCACGTATAACCTGTGAGGGTAGTATTAAAACCTCCAGGTATAAACTGGAGGTAGTAAACCTCCAGGTTAAACGGTGAGGTAGTAAACCTCCAGGTTATTACCGGTGAGGGTAGTAACCTTCAGTAGTGTCTCACTATGGTTCATCACTTACAACCTTCGTCTTTAAGCCCCTTTTGGCATCTCTTACGTATTTTGTTGTCGTCGCCCACTTTAACTGTAGCGGGTAGTTGTGGTAGTGTTGGGTAGTACTTCCTGGGGAGTTGTGGTAGTAGTTGTGCTAGTAATCCTGGGGGGTAGTTGTGGTAGTAGTTGTGGTAGTACTTCCTGGGGTAGTTGTGGTAGTAGTTGTGGTAGTACTTCCTGGGGTAGTTGTGGTAGTAGTTGTGGTAGTACTTCCTGGGGTAGTTGTGGTAGTAGTTGTGGTAATGGTAACTCTCCTGGGGTATTGGTGGTAGTAGTTGTGGTAGTACTTCCTGGGGTAGTTGTGGTAGTAGTGTGTGTAGTATAATTTCATGGGTAGTTGTGGGTATTAGGGGGGTTTTTTGGTGGTAGTACTTCCTGGGGTAGTTGTGATAGTAGTTGTGGTAGTACTTCCTGGGGTAGTTGTGATAGTAGTTGTGGTAGTACTTCCTGGGGTAGTTGTGGTAGTAGTTACTGGGGTAGTTGTAATAGTAGTTACTGGGGGTAGTTGTGGTAGTAGTTAACTGGGGTATTGTGGTAGTAGTTACTGGGGTCGTTGTAGGTACTAGTTTCTGGGGTAGTTGTTTGGTAGTAGTTACTGGGGTAGTTGTGGTAGTAGTTGTGGTAGTAGTGCTTCCTGGGGGTAGTTGTGGTAGTAGTTTGTGGTAGTACTTCTGGAGGTAGTTAGTTGTTGTAGTAGTAGTTATGGAGGCTAGTGTGGTAGTAGATACTGGGGTTGTTGTGGTTAGTGCTTCCTGGGGTAGTTGTGGTAGTACTTCCTGGAGTAGTTGTGGTAGTAGTTGTGGTAGTGCTTCACTGGGGTGTTGTCGGTAGTAGTTACTTGGAGGTTGTTGTGGTAGTAGTTACTGGGGATAGTTGTGGTAGTAGTTTTTGGTAGTGCTTCCTGGGGTAGTTGTGTAGTAGTTGTGGTAGTACTTCCTGGGGTTAGTTGTTTGTTGTAGTAGTTACCTGGGGTAGTTGTGGTTGTAGTTCACTGGGGTAGTTGTGGTAGTAGGTTGTGGTAGTGCTTTCCTGGGGGTAGTTTGTGTTAGTGCTTCCTGGGGTAGTTGTGGTAGTAGTTGTGGATAGGTAGTATTCTGGGGTAGTTGTGTGGTGTTTAGTTGTTGTGGTAGTCGTCTGGGGGGTAGTTGTGGTAGTTAGTAGTTGTTGGTAGTACTTTCATGGGGTAGTGTGTAGTAGTTGTGGTAGTACTTCCTGGGTTAGTTGTGGTAGTAGTTGTGGTAGATATTCTGGGGTAGTTGTGGTAGTATTGTGCGTAAGTAGTTGTGGTAGTAGTTGTGGTAGTACTTCCTGGGGTAGTTGTGGTAGTAGTTGTGGTAGTACTTCCTGGGGTAGTTGTGGTAGTAGTTGTGGTAGTACTTCCTGGGGTAGTTGTGGTAGTAGTTGTGGTAGTACTTCCTGGGGGGTTGTTGTGGTAGTGTTGTGGTAGTACTTCTGGGGTAGTGTCTGGTTAGTGTTGTGGTTAGTACTTTCAAGGGGTAGTTGTGGTAGTAGTTATGGGGTAGTTGTGATAGTTACTGGGGTAGTTGTGGTAGTAGTTACTGGGGTAGTTGTGGTAGTAGTTACTGGAGTAGTTGTGGTAGTAGTTACTGGGGTAGTTGTGGTAGTAGTTACTGGGGTAGTTGTGATAGTAGTTACTGGGGTAGTTATGGTAGTACTTCCTGGGGTAGTTGTGATAGTAGTTACTGGGGTAGTTGTGGTAGTAGTTACTGGGGTAGTTGTGGTAGTAGTTACTGGGGTAGTTACGGTAGTACTTCCTGGGGTAGTTATGGTAGTACTTCCTGGGGTAGTTGTGTAGTAAGTTTACTGGGGTAAGTTGTGGTAGTGTTACTGGGGTAGTTGTAGTAGTAGTTACTGGGGTAGTTGTAGTAGTAGTTACTGGGGTAGTTGTAGTAGTAGTTACTGGGGTAGTTGTAGTAGTAGTTACTGGGGTAGTTGTAGTAGTAGTTACTGGGGTAGTTGTGGTAGTAGTTACTGGGGTAGTTGTGGTAGTAGTTACTGGGGTAGTGATAGTAGTTACTGGGGTAGTTGTGGTAGTAGTTACTGGGGTAGTTGTGATAGTTACTGGGGTAGTTAGTTGTGGTAGTAGTTACTGGAGTAGTTGTGGTAGTAGTTACTGGGGTAGTTGTGATAGTAGTTACTGGGGTAGTTGTGATAGTAGTTACTGGGGTAGTTTGTGATAGTTAGTTCTTGGGGTAGAGTGGTAGTACTCCTGGTGTAGTTGTGGTAGTGTTACTGGGGTAAGTTGTAAGTAGTAGTTACTGGGGTAGTGGTGGTAGTAGTTACTGGGCGGTAGTTGTGGTAGTGTTACTGGGGTAGTTGTGGTAAGTAGTTACTTGGGGTAGGTTGTAGTAGTAGTACTGGGTAGTTGATGGTAGTAGTACTGGGGGTAGTTGTGGGTAGTAGTTACTGGGGGTAGTTGTGTGTTAGTAGTTACTGGGGTAGTTGTGGTAGTACTTACTGGGGTAGTTGTGGTAGTAGTTACTGGGGTAGTTGTGATAGTAGTTACTGGGGTAGTTGTGGTAGTAGTTACTGGGGTAGTTGTGGTAGTACTTACTGGGGTAGTTGTGGTAGTACTTGTGGTAGTAGTTACTGGAGTAGTTGTGGTAGTAGTTACTGGGGTAGTTGTGGTAGTACTTCCTGGGGTAGTTGTGGTAGTACTTGTGGTAGTAGTTACTGGAGTAGTTGTGGTAGTAGTTACTGGGGTAGTTGTGGTAGTACTTCCTGGTGTAGTTGTGGTAGTAGTTGTGGTAGAGTAGTTAATGGGTAGTTGTGGTAGAGTTATGGGGTAGTTGTGATAGTAGTTACTGGGGTAGTTGTGGTAGTTAGTTACTGGGGCGTAGTGTGGTCTGTACTTACTGGGGTAGTTGTGGTAGTTACTTGTGGTAGTAAGTTTACTGAGTAGTTGTGGTAGTAGTTACTGGGGTAGTTGTGGTAGTCACTTCCTGGTGTTAGGTTGTGGTAGTAGTAGTTACTGGAAGTAGTTGTGTAGTAGTTACTGTGGCTAGTTGTGGTAGTACTGATGGTGTAGTAGTGGTAGTAGTGTTGGTTAGTAGTTACTGGAGTAGGTTGTGGTATGTTAGTTTTTTTTTTTTTTTAATGGGGTAGTTGTGGTAGATACTTCCTGGTGTATGTAGTTGTGGTAGTAGTTAATGGGAGTAGTTGTGGTAGTACTTGTGGTAGTAGTTCCCTGGGGGTGTTGTGGTAGTACTTGTTGTAGTAGTTCCTGGGTAGTTGTGGTAGTACTTATGAGGGGATAGCGTTATGGGGTAGTTGTGGTTAGGAGTTACTGGGGGTAATTGTGGTAGTAGTAACTGGGGTAGTTTGTGGTAGTAGTTACTGGGGTAGTTGTGGTGGTTAGTAGTACTGGGGTAGTTTTGGTAGTGAGTTACTGGGTAGTTGTGTAGTACTTGTCGGTAGTAGTTACTGGGATAGTTGTGGGTAGTAGTTACTGGGGTAGTATGTGGTAGTCGTTACTGGGGTAGTTGTCGTATAGTTACTTGTGGTATAGTTACTGGGGATTAATGTTTGTTGTAGTAGTTACAGGGGAAGTTTGGTAGGTAGTAGTTCTGGGGTAGGTTGTGGTAGGTAGTTTACTGGGGTAGTTGTGGTAGAGTGTTATGGGGTAGGTAGTTGTAGGGTAGTTACTGGGTTAGTTGTGGTAGTACTTGTGGTAGTTTAGTAGTTACTGGGGTAGTTGTGGTAAGTAGTTACTGGGGTAGTTGTGGTAGCCTTGTGGTAGTAGTTACTTGGGATAGTTGTGTGGTAGTAGTTACTGGGTAGTTGTGGTAGTAGTTACTGGGGTAGTTGTGGTAGTACTTGTGGTAGTAGTTACTGGGATAGTTGTGGTAGTAGTTACTGGGGTAGTTGTGGTAGTAGTTACTGGGGTAGTTGTGGTAGTACTTGTGGTAGTAGTTACTGGGGTAGTTGTGGTAGTACTTGTGGTAGTAGTTACTGGGGTAGTTGTGGTAGTAGTTACTGGGGTACTTGTAGTAGTACTTGTGGTAGTAGTTACTGGGGTAGTTTGTGGTTAGTACTTGTTGTAGGTAGTATACTGGGGTAGTTGTTGGTACAGTACTTGTGGTAGTGTTACTGGGGTTGTTGTGGTAGTAGTATGTAATTAGTTAGTTACTGGTGTAGTTGTGGGTAGTAGTTACTGGGGTAGTTGAGGTAGTATTGTGGTAGTAGTTTACTTGGGGTAGTTGTGGTAGTAGTTTACTGGGGTAGTTTGGTAGTAGTTACTGAGGAGGTTAGTTGTGGTAGTTACTGGGGGTAGTTGGATAGTAGTTTACTGGGTAGTTGTTTTAGTAGTTACTGGGGTAGTTGTGGTAGTAGTTACTGGGGTAGTTGTGGTAGTAGTTACTGGGGTAGTTGTAGTAGTAGTTACTGGGGTAGTTGTGGTAGTACTTGTGGTAGTAGTTACTGGGGGTAGTTGTGGTAAGTAGTTACTGGGGTTTTTTTGGGTGATGTGGTAGTAGTTACTGGGGTAGTTGTAGTAGTAGTTATGAGGTTAGTTTGTGGTAGTACTTGTGGTAGTAGTTACTGGGGTAGTTGTGGTAGTACTTGTGGTAATAGTTACTGGGGTAGTTGTGGTAGTAGTTATTTGGGTAGTAGTTACTGGGGTAGTTGTGGTAGTAGTTACTGGGGTAGTTGTGGTAGTAGTTATTGGGGTAGGTTGTGGTAGTACTTTGTTTGGTAGTAGTTACTGGGGTAGTTTTGGTAGTAGAGAGGAGGTTTCTGGCGGTAGTTGCGTTCAATAGTTACTGGGGTAGTTGTAGTAGTAGTTTACAGGCGGGAGTTGTAGTAGTAGTTATTGGGGTAGTTGTAGTAGTTACTGGGGGTTAGTTGTTAGTGTATTATTGGGGTAGTAGTTACTGGGGTAGTTGTAGTAGTAGTCTACTGGGTATAGGTTGTGGTAGTAGTTATTGGGGGTAGTTGCAGTAGTAGTTATTGGGGTAGTTGTATAGTAGTAGTTATTGGGGTAGTTGTAGTAGTAGTTACCAGGGTGGTAGTTGTAGTTTTAGTTACTGGGGGAGTTGTCGTAGTAGTTATTGGGGTAGTTGTAGTAGTAGTTACTGGGGTAGTTGTAGTAGTAGTTACTGGGGTAGTTGTGGTAGTAGTTATTGGGGTAGTTGCAGTAGTAGTTTTGGGGTAGTTGTAGTTAGTAGTTACTGGGGTAGATGTGTGTAGTAGTTTATTGGGGTAGTGAGTAGTAGTTATTGGGGTAGTTGTAGTAGTACATTACTGGCGGGAGTTGTAGTAGTAGTTTTTTGGGGTAGTATTACTGGGGTAGTTGTAGTAGTAGTTACTGGGGTAGTTGTAGGTAGTAGTTATTGGGGTAGTTGCAGTAGTAGTTATTGGGAGGTAGTTGTAGTAGTTAGTTACTGGGGTAGTTGTAGTGGTAGTTACTGGGGAGTTGTAGTAGTAGTTACTGGGGGTAGTTGAAGTAGTATTACGTTTTTGCAGTAGTAGTTATTGTAGTAGTAGTGATGGAATGGTTAGTTATTCGAGTAGTTATGGCAGGGGGGGGGTTGTGTGTGGGGTAGTAGTTGTGGTAGTTGTAGTGGTAGTATGGCGTAGTTTTGGTAGGTGTTGTTGTAGTACTTGTAGTAATTGTGGTAGTTATAGAGGTAGTTATGGCGGTAGTTTTGGTAGTTGTAGTTGTTGTGGTAGTGCATGCAGTTGTGGTAGTTGTAGTTATGTCAGTAGTTGTGGTACAGAGACCATTTACGGCCCACATAACCAATATATCCTTATAAACTCTGGTAACTTCGCAGAGTGTTAAACATGTACTCACTGGACCGGAGGAGATATAGATACGTAATAATATATACCTGCGAATACTGAGGGAGATAGTTCCCATATCTGCACAATCACAGCTTACTGGGTAGGCAGTGGAAGCTTGAGATACTGTGATCACTGTACCTGGCAGCAGTGAAGCTTGAGATCAGTGATCACTGTAAAAACACTGGAGCAGTGAAGCTTGAGATTAGTGATCACTGTAACCTGGCAGCAGTGAACTTGAGATACAGTGATCACCTTGTACAACCTGGCAAGCAGTGAAGCTTGAGATACAGTGATCACTGTAACCTGGCAGCAGTGAAGCTTGAGATACAGTGATCACTGTAACCTGGCAGCAGTGAAGCTTGAGATACAGTGATCACTGTAACCTGGCAGCAGTGAAGCTTGAGATACAGTGATCACTGTAACCTGATTGCAGCATCTGATAAGCTTGAGATACAGTGATCAATGTAACCTGGCAGCAGTGAAGCTTGAGATACAGTGATCAATTTAACCTTGTAGCAGTGACGCTTGAGATACAGTGATCAATGTAACCTGGTAGCAGTGAAGCTTGAGATACAGTGATCACTGTAACCTGCTAGCAGTGAAACTTGAGATACAGTGATCAATTTAACCTGGTAGCAGTGACGCTTGAGATACAGTGATCAATTTAACCTTGTAGCAGTGACGCTTGAGATACAGTGATCAACTGTAACCTTGTAGCAGTGACGCTTGAGATACAGTGATCACTGTAACCTGGTAGCAGTGAAGCTTGAGATACAGTGATCACTGTAACCTGGTAGCAGTGAAGCTTGAGATACAGTGATCACTGTAACCTGGTAGCAGTGAAGCTTGAGATACAGTGTTCACTGTAACCTGGTAGCAGTGAAGCTTGAGATACAGTGATCACTGTAACCTGGTAGCAGTGAAGCTTGAGATACAGTGATCACTGTAACCTGGTAGCAGTGAAGCTTGAGATACAGTGATCAATGTAACCTTGTAGCAGTGACGCTTGAGATACAGTGATCACTGTAACCTGTAGCATTGACCTTGAGACAGTAACTGTAACCTGGAAAGCAGTGAGCAAATACATGATAAACCTGCGACAGTACAGTTAAACAGTGATGTAAGGAAATGCAGTAGCAGTTGACACTACAGTATCATGATAAGTCCGGTAGCAGTGAACTTGAGATACAGTGATACTGTAACCTTGTAGCATTGACACTTACAGATAACAGTGATCAAATTAACCTGGTAGTAGTGACACTTGAGATACAGTGATCACTGTAACCTGGTAGGAGTGAAGCTTGAGATACAGTGATCACTGTAACCTGGTAGCAGTGAAGCTGCAGTACAGTGATCATGTAACTGGAAAGCATTGACACTACAGTAACAGTGATCAAGTAACCTGTAACAGTGACATACAGTAACAGTGATCAAGTAAGCGAAAGCAGTGACACTACAGTAACAGTGATCAAGGTAACCGGTAACAGTGACACTCAGAACAGTGATTACTGTAACCCTTTGGTAACAGTTGACACTACAGTAACAGTGATCAAAGTAACCTGGTAAAAGTGGATACGTACACTGTAACTGTAATGACACAAGTAACAGTGGATAACATGTACCATAGCAGTGAACTAAACAGTGATCACTGTAACTGGTAACAGTGACACTACAGTAACAGTGATCAATAGTAACTGGTAACAGTGACACTAGTAACAGTGATCAAGTAACCTGGTAACAGTGACACTACAGTAACAGTGATCAAGTAACCTGTAACAGTGACACTACAGTAACAATGATCAAAGTAACCTGGAAACAGTGACACTACAGTAACAGTGATCAAGGTAACCTGGTAACAGTGACACTACAGTAACAGTGATCAAAGTAACTGGTAACAGTGACACTACAGTAACAGTGATCAAAGTAACCTGGTAACAGTGACACTACAGTAACAGTGATCAAAGTAACCTGGTAACAGTGACACTACAGTAACAGTGATCAAAGTAACCTGGTAACAGTGACACTACAGTAACAGTGATCAAAGTAACGCTGATAACAGTGACACTAGAGTAACAGTGATCAAAGTAACGTGGTAACAGTGACACTACAGTAACAGTGATCAAAGTAACTGGTAACAGTGACACTACAGTAACAGTGATCAAAGTAACGTGGTAACAGTGACACTACAGTAACAGTGATCAAGTAACCTGGTAACAGTGACACTACAGTAACAGTGATCAAAGTATACATGGACAGTGACACTACAGTAACATGATCAAAGTAACCTGGTAACAGTGACACTACAGTAACAGTGATCAAAGTAACCTGGTAACAGTGACACTACAGTAAACAATGATCAAGTAACCTGGTAACAGTGACACTACAGTAACAGTGATCAAAGTAACCTGGTAACAGTGACACTACAGTAACAGTGATCAAAGTAATCCTGGTAACATGTACACTACAGTAACAGTGAATCAAGTAACCTGGTAACAGTGACACTACAGTAAACAGTGATCAAAGTACGTTTATACAGTGACACTACAGTAACATGAATCAAAGTACACCTGGTAATCAGTACACAACTACAGTACCAGTGATCAAAGTAACCTGATAACAGTGCTCACTACAGTAACATGATCCAATATCATAACCTCAGTACCACATACACTACATAACAGTGATCAATACTCATCTTGGTAACATACACTACAGTAACAGTGATCAAAGTAACCTGTTACATGACCACTACATACAATCCATAACGAACGCATCATCATTATATAACCGTTTTTAACATACACTTACAGTAACACTGATCAAAGTACCTGTACAGTGACACTACATTAACAGTGATCTTCATTACCTCGTATACAGTGATCACATAACAGTTAACAGTGATCAAGTAACTGGTAACATCTCACATCTACATTCAGTATCTAGTGATCATCAATCATCACATCTTTATCTTAACATCACACTCTTATATCTTAATCATATCTCATCAATTCATCTTCATCTTCATCATCATCTTCATGACTTCATCTCAATCTTCATCATCATCATCATCATTCATCTCATCACATCTTCATCATCTTCATCTCATCATCCTCACATCATCATCATTCATCATCTTCTTTCATCTTCATCTCATCATCATCATCATCATCTTCATCTTCATTCATCATCATCATCTCTCATCTTCATCATCTTCATCATCATCATCTTCATCATCATCATCATCATCATCATCAATCATCTCATCATCATCATCATATATCCTGTCATCATCACTCATTCATCATTTCATTCATCTATCACATCATCATCTTCTCTCACATCATCATCATCTTCATCATCATCATCATCTCATCATCAATCATCTTCATCTCTCATCATTTCATCATCATCTTCATCTTCATCATCTTCATCATCATCATCATGCATCATCATATCTATCATCTTCTCATCATAACATCATCATCTATCATCATCATCATCTTCATCATCATCATATAACATCATCTCATCTTCATCTTCATCATCATCTTCATCATCATCATTCATCAATCTTCATCATCATCTCATACATCACTTCATCTTCTCATCTCATCATTCACATCATTTTCATCATCATCATCTTCAATCATCATCATCTTCATCATCATCATCATCATCATCTTACATCATCTTCATCTCTTATCATCATCATCTCATCATCATCATCATCATTTCATCATCATCATCATCATCACTCATCATCTATCATCTTCATTCATCATCATCATCATCATCTTCATCATCATCATCATCTCATCTCATCATCATCTTCATCATCTATCATCTTCATCTCATCATCATCGATCATCATCTCTTCATCATCATCTATCATCATCATCCATCTCACTTCATCTCATCTTCATCATCATCCATCATCCATCATCATCATTCATCATCATCTTCTCATCTCATCTCATCTCATCTTCATCATCACCTTCATCATCTCATCTTAATCATCATCTATCATCATTTCATCTTCTTCATCTCTTCATCATCATCATCATCATCTCATCATCATCATCTTCACATCATCATCATCATCATCATCATTCATCATCATTTCATCATCATCATATCATCTTCATCATCATCATCATCATCATCATCTCATCTCATCATCATCATCATCTTCTCTTCATCTCATCTTCATCATCATCATCATTCTTCATCATCATCATCATATCTCTCACATCATCACATCATCTCATCATCATCATCATCATCATCTTCTCATCTTCATCTCTCATCATCATCATCATCTCATCTTCTATCACATCATCATCTCATCATTATCATCTTCATTATCATCAATCATCACCTCATACGTCACTCATCATCTCTTCATCATCTCATCATCATCCATCATACTTCATCACTCACATCATCTCATCATCTCAATATCATCATATCTCATCATCATCATTATCATCATCATCATATATCATCCTACACATTAATCACATTTCTCATTATCACACATCATCATCATTCTCACATTGATCATCATCATACCATCTCTTCATTACATCATCCTCATCCACACATCATCCTATCATCATCATCTACATCATCATCCATCTATCATCATCATCTCATCATCACTATTATCATCCTCAACATCATCAACACTTAATCATCATCTATCTCATATCACATCTCTCTCATCATAATCATCACATCATTATCATCTACTTCATCTACATTCATTATCATCATCCATTCATACACATCCTCATATCACATCATCATTACTCATCATCATCACATTTCATCATCATCATCTCACATATCATCTATCATACATATCATCATCATCTTCATCATTATCTATATCATCATCATACATCATCTATCTCATCATTCAACTCATCTCAACATCTCATTACACATATCATCACATCATTATCACATCATCCATCACTTCATTAAATCACCATTATCACATATCATCATCATGTATCACATCATCATCCTACATCATTTATCATCATCTACTCACATCATCTACAACACATACATCTCAATAATCATCATCTTCATCATCATCATTACATCATCTCATAATCATTACATCAATCATCATCTACATCATCATCATCACACTCAATCATCATCAACATATTCATCATCATAAATCTCCTCTCTCATACATACACTACATCAACATCTCATCAACATCAATCATCATCCTAACTATCAATCATCACATCTACATAACCATATCACCATCATCTCATCTCATCATCATCAAACATCTCATCACACATCTCATCACATCATCAACATCATCATATCACTCATCTCATCATCATATCATCACCATATCATCATCATCATCATCATCATCATCATCAACATATCATCATCATCATACATCAACATCATCATCATTATCATCCATCACATCATCACTCATCATCATCACTTATCACATCATCATCATCATCAATCATCATCATCAATTATCATCATCATCATCATCAACATCATTCATCATCATCTCATTCATCATCATCTCATCTTATCATCAACTTCATCATCATCATCACATCATCATCATCATCATCATCATTCATCATCATTACATCATCATCATCATTCAACATCATCATCATCATCATCATCTCATCATCATCACCATTTCATATCACTCATCATCACATCATCATCATCATCAACATCACATCAATCATTCATCAACATCATCATCATCACTTACATCATCATCTTCATCATCATCATCATCATCATCATCTATCATCACATTCATCATCATCATCATCATATCATCATCTCTCATCATCTTCATATCATCATCATCATCATCATCATCATCATCACCATTATCATCATCATCATCATTCATCTCATCATCATCATCATATCAACATCATCATTCAATCATCATCATCATCATTCATCATCATCATCATCATCATCATCTTATCATCATCATCTTCATCATCATCATCATCATCATCATCATTATCATCATCATCATTCATCAATCATCATCATCATCATCATCATCATCATCATTCATCATCATCATCATCATCATCATCTTCACTCTCCTATACATCATCATCACAACTTTCAATATATTATTTCTCGAATCTTAGTATCTTGTCTCATCAGCATCACCAGTCCTACATCATCTCACCCATTCTGCTCATCATCACCATCTGCTCATCATCACCCATGTCTGGCTACACATCACCCATGTCTGGCTATCACATCACTCATCATGTCGTGGTAGTCATCATCACCCCTAATCTTAGCACATCACCCCAGTGTCTCTAGCACATCACCCATGGTCGTGCTACACATCACCCATGTCGTGGCTACACATCATCCATGGTCTGGCTAGCACATCACCCCAGTGGTCGTGGCATAGCACATCACCCCAGTGGTCGTGGCTAGCACATTACCCCAGTGGTCGTGGCTAGCACATCACCCCAGTGTCGTGCTAGCACATCACTCCCAGTGGTCGTAGCTGCACATCACCCCATTGGTCGTGGCTAGCACATCACCAGTGGTCGTGGCTAGCACATCACACCAGTGGCGTGGCTACACATCACCCCAGTGGTTCGTGGCTACACATCACCCCAGTGGTCGTGGCTAGCACATTACCCCAGTGGTCGTGGCTAGCACATCACCCAGTGGTCGTGGCTAGTACATCACCCCAGTGGTCGTGGCTAGTACATCACCCCAGTGGTCGTGGCTAGTACATACCCCAGTGGTGTGCACACATCACCAGTGGTCGTGGCTAGCACATCACCCCATGGTCGTAGCTAGCACATCACCCCAGTGGTCGTGGCTAGCACATCACCCCAGTGGTCGTGGCTAGTACATCACCAGTGGCGTGGCTAGCACATCACCCCAGTGGTCGTGGCTAGCACATCACCCCAGTGGTCGTGGCTAGCACATCACCCCAGTGGTCGTGGCTAGCACATCACCCCAGTGGTCGTGGCTAGTACATCACCCAGTGGTCGTGGCTAGCACATCACCCCAGTGGTCGTGGCTAGCACATCACCCCAGTGGTCGTGGCTAGCATTCATCCCCAGTGGTCGTGGCTAGCACATCACCCCAGTGGTCGGGCTAGCACATCACCCCAGTGGTCGTGGCTAGCACATACACCCCAGTGGTCGTGGCTAGCACATCACCCCATTGGTCGTGGCTAGCACATCACCCAGTGGTCGTGGCTAGCACATCACCCCGTGGTCGTGCTAGCACATCACCCCAGTGGTCGTGGCTAGCACATCACCCCAGTGGTCGTGGCTAGCACATCCCCCAGTGGTCGTGGCTAGCACATCACCCCAGTGGTCGTGGCTATCACATCACCCCAGTGGTCGTGGCTATACATCACCCCATGGTCGTGGCTAGCCATCACCCCAGTGGTCGTGGCTAGCAATCACCCCAGTGGTCGTGGCTAGCACATCACCCCCAGTGGTCGTGGCTAGCACATCACCCCAGTGGTCGTGGCTAGCACATCACCCCATGGTCGTGGCTACACATCACCCCAGTGGTCGTGGCTAGCACATCACCCCAGTGGTCGTAGCTAGCACATCACCCCAGTGGTCGTGGCTAGCACATCACCCCAGTGGTCGTGGCTGCACATCACCCCAGTGGTCGTGGCTAGCAACATCACCCAGTGGTCGTGGCATAGTACATCACCCAGTGGTCGTGCTAGCACATCACCCCAGTGGTCGTGGCTAGCACATCACCCCATGGTCGTGGCTAGTACATCACCCCAGTGGTCGTGGCTAGCACATCACCCCATGGTCGTGGCTAGCACACACCCCAGTGGTCGTTAGCTAGCACATCACCCCAGTGGTCGTGGCTAGCACATCACCCCAGTGGTCGTGGCTAGCACATCACCCAGTGGTCGTGGCTAGCACATCACCCCAGTGGCGTGGCTAGCACATCACCCCAGTGGTCGTGGCTAGCACATCACCCCAGTGGTCGTGGCTAGCACATCACCCCAGTGGTCGTGGCTAGCACATCACCCCAGTGGTCGTGGCTAGCACATCACCCCAGTGGTCGTGGCTAGCACATCACCCCAGTGGTCGTGGCTAGCACATCACCCCAGTGGTCGTGGCTAGCACATCACCCCAGTGGTCGTGGCTAGCACATCACCCCAGTGGTCGTGGCTAGCACATCACCCCAGTGGTCGTGGCTAGCACATCACCCCAGTGGTCGTGGCTAGCACATCACCCCAGTGGTCGTGGCTGCATCAGTATGTACTGGCTGCTGCATCAGTATATACTGGCTGCTGCATCAGTATATACTGGCTGCTGCATCAGTATATACTGGCTGCTGCATCAGTATGTACTGGCTGCTGCATCAGTATGTACTGGCTGCTGCATCAGCATGTACTGGCTGCAGCATCAGTATGTACTGGCTGCTGCATCAGTATGTACTGGCTGCTGCATCAGCATGTACTGGCTGCTAGCATCAGTAGTACTGGCTGCTGCATCACTATGTCCTGGCTGCTGCATCATATTACTGGCTGCTGCATCAGTATGTACTGGCTGCAGCATCAGTATGTACTGGCTGCTGCATCAGTATGTACTGGCTGCAGCATCAGTATGTACTGGCTGCTGCATCAGTATGTACTGGCTGCAGCATCAGTATGTACTGGCTGCTGCATCAGTATGTACTGCTGCAGCATCAGTATGTACTGGCTGCAACACGATATATACTGGCTGCAGCATCAGTATGTACTGGCTGCTGCATCAGTATATACTGGCTGCTGCATCAGTATGTACTGGCTGCTGCATCAGTATGTACTGGCTGCTGCATCAGTATGTACTGGCTGCTGCATCAGTATGTACTGGCTGCTGCATCAGTATGTACTGGCTACTGCATCAGTATGTACTGGCTGCAGCATCAGTATGTACTGGCTGCATGCATCAGTATATACTGGCTGCTGCATCAGTATGTACTGGCTGCTGCATCAGTATGTACTGCTGCTGCATCAGTATGTACTGGCTGCTGCATCAGTATGTACTGGCTGCAGCATTAGTATGTACTGGCTGCAGCATCAGTATGTACTGGCTGCTGCATCAGTATGTACTGGCTGCAGCATCAGTATGTACTGGCTGCTGCATCAGTATGTACTGGCTGCAGCAATCAGTATGTATGGCTGCTGCATCAGTATGTACTGGCTGCAGCATCAGTATGTACTGGCTGCTGCATCAGTATGTACTGGCTGCAGCATCAGTATGTACTGGCTGCTGCATCAGTATATACTGGCTGCTGCATCAGTATTGTACTGGCTGCTGCATCAGTATGTACTGGCTGCTGCATCAGTATGTACTGGCTGCTGCATCAGTATGTACTGGCTGCTGCATCAGTATGTACTGGCTGCTGCATCAGTATGTACTGGCTGCAGCATCAGTATGTACTGGCTGCTACATCAGTATGTACTGGCTGCTGCATCAGTATGTACTGGCTGCTGCATCAGTATATACTGGCTGCTGCATCAGTATGTACTGGCTGCTGCATCAGTATATACTGGCTGCTGCATCAGTATATACTGGCTGCTGCATCAGTATATACTGGCTGCTGCATCAGTATGTACTGGCTGCTGCATCAGTATGTACTGGCTGCTGCATCAGTATGTACTGGCTGCAACATCAGTATGTACTGGCTGCTACATCAGTATGTACTGGCTGCTACATCAGTATGTACTGGCTGCTACATCAGTATGTACTGGCTGCAACATCAGTATGTACTGGCTGCTGCATCAGTATGTACTGGCTGCTGCATCAGTATGTACTGGCTGCAACATCAGTATGTACTGGCTGCTACATCAGTATGTACTGGCTGCTACATCAGTATGTACTGGCTGCAGCATCAGTATGTACTGGCTGCTACATCAGTATGTACTGGCTGCAACATCAGTATGTACTGGCTGCTGCATCAGTATGTACTGGCTGCTGCATCAGTATGTACTGGCTGCTACATCAGTATGTACTGGCTGCAACATCAGTATGTACTGGCTGCTGCATCAGTATGTACTGACTGCTACATCAGTATGTACTGGCTGCTGCATCAGTATGTACTGGCTGCTGCATCAGTATGTACTGGCTGCTGCATCAGTATGTACTGGCTGCTACATCAGTATGTACTGGCTGCTGCATCAGTATGTACTGGCTGCTGCATCAGTATGTACTGGCTGCTACTCAGTATGTACTGGCTGCAACATCAGTATGTACTGGGCTGCTGCAATCAGTATGTACTGGCTGCTACATCAGTATGTACTGGCTGCTACATCAGTATGTACTGGCTGCTGCATCAGTATGTACTGGCTGCTGCATCAGTATGTACTGGCTTGCTGCATCAGTATGTACAGGCTGCTACATCAGTATGTACTGGCTGCCACATCAGTATGTACTGGCTGCTACATCATATGTACTGGCTGCGCATCAGTTATGTACTGGCTGCTGCATCAGTATGTACTGGCTGCTACATCAGTATGTACTGGCTGCAGCATCAGTATGTACTGGCTGCTGCATCAGTATGTACTGGCTGCTACATCAGTATGTACTGGCTGCTGCATCAGTATGTACTGGCTGCTGCATCAGTATGTACTGGCTGCAGCATCAGTATGTACTGGCTGCTACATCAGTATGTACTGGCTGCAACATCAGTATGTACTGGCTGCAACATCGGTATGTACTGGCTGCAACATCAGTATGTACTGGCTGCTGCATCAGTATGTACTGGCTGCAGCATCAGTATGTACTGGCTGCTACATCAGTATGTACTGGCTGCTACATCAGTATGTACTGGCTGCTGCATCAGTATGTACTGGCTGCTGCATCAGTATGTACTGGCTGCTACATCAGTATGTACTGGCTGCTACATCAGTATGTACTGGCTGCTACATCAGTATGTACTGGCTGCAACATCAGTATGTACTGGCTGCTGCATCAGTATGTACTGGCTGCAACATCAGTATGTTCTGGCTGCTACATCAGTATGTACTGGCTGCTACATCAGTATGTACTGGCTGCAACATCAGTATGTACTGGCTGCAACATCAGTATGTACTGGCTGCAACATCAGTATTTACTGGCTGCAACATCAGTATGTACTGGCTGCAGCATCAGTATGTACTGGCTGCTACATCAGTATGTACTGGCTGCTACATCAGTATGTACTGGCTGCTACATCAGTATGTACTGGCTGCAACATCAGTATGTACTGGCTGCTGCATCAGTATGTACTGGCTGCTACATCAGTATGTACTTGCTGCACACATCAGTATGTACTGGCTGCTGCATCATATGTACTGGCTGCAACAATCAGTATGTACTGGCTGCAACATCAGTATGTACTGGCTGCTGCATCAGTATGTACTGGCTGCTGCATCAGTATGTACTGGCTGCTACATCAGTATGTACTGGCTGCTGCATCAGTATGTACTGGCTGCAACATCAGTATGTACTGGCTGCAACATCAGTATGTACTGGCTGCTGCATCAGTATGTACTGGCTGCTGCATCAGTATGTACTGGCTGCTACATCAGTATGTACTGGCTGCAACATCAGTATGTACTGGCTGCTACATCAGTATGTACTGGCTGCAACATCAGTATGTACTGGCTGCTACATCAGTATGTACTGGCTGCAACATCAATATGTACTGGCTGCTGCATCAGTTATTGGAAGCCACGTTTAACTACCATCAACATTAGTGGTGTAACAAATAAAGTAATAAACTCTACGGTTATTGGAAGCCACGTTTAACTACCATCAACATTAGTGGTGTAACAAAAAAAAGTAATAAACTCTATGGTTACTGATAACCAAGTTTAACTACCAAGTTTAACTGGTTAGTTTGCAGTCGTGTGACTACGATTTCGTGGGTGAAGTTTAAACTTGTGTAGCAGTTGTAATAAATTCTACAATCAATGTTATCCAGGTTTAACTACCTTAATATCATGGTAGTGTTGTAGTTTTAACTCTGGTATTAGTACTAGGCAACACTAAGTTAGTGCACAAGAAACACTGTGTTTCATTTAAATATCTGTACAAAGACACAAGTTACATATATCAAAGTGAAAGCCAGAATTTCTTTTAACAAAGGCCATCAACACTGAAAGTTGGAAACTATCACAAAAAAGATTCTCCATATTCCCCGAATACAACAATTCCAAATTTTTTCTACCATTAAAATTAAATTTTAAAAATTACCAATGCAGTGTAAACTTATACATTATTAGGTTTTTTGGGTTTTGGCCCCAGCTTAATATTAAAGTAAGACGGACATTGTTTAGTAACTAAAGTACGCAATACAATGTTTATTTAAAAAAAAATTATCAAATTTTTAATTGACAGGCCAGTAAGAGAAGAATGTTAGTTGTGAAGAAGACCCGGGGGGTGAGAGTCAGTCATACAACCCAGACTGAAACGTACCAACACATTCAGTCAACAAAGGGGTATTATCCCGGTTCTCAGGCCACCACTTTAAATATTGTAGTCATTCAAAAAATCAAAACCAGATTTTTTTAAAATTGTTTCGGGGGAAAAAAAAGTTTAGAGAATCACCAGCGCACTTCTCTCTGAGTCTCCATCTGGCTGAGTTACGAGGCTCCCTTTGCAGCTTGTAAGCTCTGGTAGGCTCCACCACTGAGGTTTCCAGGGTTTCACAGCAGTCAGAGTGCTGGAAATGGGTTTAACAACTTGGGTTTAAGGCACCTAAAGGGGTTCAGGATCTGGTTTTTGTGCAACACTTTTGGTTTGTAGGGAGTCTTCTGGTTTTTGGAAGAAATTTGGGTTGAATGGGAGAAAAAAGGAGGTTTTGGGGTAAAAATTTTAAAGTTTTCCTTCTTAACAATATTAACCCAATTTTTAACCCCAAACTCCACCCAAATAAAAAAACCACAAAAACCCAAAAACCAACCCCATAACACACCACAAACCAACAATTTAACCACAAAAACCAAAAATAAAACAACCAAAACCCCCCCACCCCCCCCACAACACCCAAAAAACAAACAACACCAAAAAACCACAAAACCCTAAAAACAACACCACCCCACAACCAACCCCAACCCCCAAATTCAACAAACAACCCCCCAACCCCAAAATCAAAACACCCAACCCACCTCCCAACCACAACCCACCTCAACCCAAACCCAAATTTTAACAACAACCACAAAACCCCCCAATCCAAACCACAAAAACCTCCAACAACCCCAAACACCAAAACCCTCAACAAAACCCCCAAACACCAAAACCACAAACACCTCAAAAAAAACCACAAAACCACCATCCAACACCCCAAAAACCCAAAACAAAACCAAAAACCTAAAACCCACAACACCAAAACAACCCAACACCATCAAAAACCAACCAAACACCCCAAAACCCCAACACCCCATCAACAACAACCCAACACCCCCAACAACAACCACAAACCTCCCCACAACCCCCAAACAACAACAAAAACCCAACAACCACCACCCCTCAACAAAAACCCAACCCCACAACAACCCAACCCCATAACCACAAAACACCCAACACAAACAAAAAAATCAAAAAAAACCCAACCCAAAAAAAAAACAAAACCATAAAAAAACAAAATTTTAAAACAAAAAAAAAAAAACAAACAATAACAAAAAACAAAAACCACCAACAAACCCCCAACCAACAAAAAACCCCAAAACCCAAAAAAAAAACCACAACCCACAACAAAAAAACACCATTCAAAAAATCATAAACAAAAAAAAAACCCCCAAAAAAAAACCACCCAAAAACCAAAACAACTCAAAACAAACCACAACACTCAACAAAACCACAACCCAAATAAAACAACCAAACCCAACAACAAACAACCCAAAAAAAACCCTCCAAAACAAAAAACCACAAAAAAATCCCTAACAACAACCAAACAATAACAAAAAAAAAAATCAAAAAAACAACCCCAAAACCTCAAAAACAACCCAACCATCATAAAAAAAACCCCAAAAAACCACAACACCAAAAAAAACCAAACACCTCCAAAACCACCCACCACCAACAAAAAACCCCAACACCATAACAACAACAACCACAAAACCCCCCCAACAAAAACCACCACCCCATCCAAAAACCCACCCCAAACACAAAACCAAACCCACAACCCAAAAAACCATAAAACCCCCCACCCCCCAAAAACAACCCAAACCATCAAACCCAACCAACCACAACACCCAACCAAAAAACCCCACCCCATCAACAACAACCCAAACACCAAAAAACCCAAAAACAAACCCCCAAAACCCCAACAACAAACCCCAACCCCTCAACAACAAACCCAACAAAAACAACAACAAACCCAAACACCTCAAAAAACCACAACCCACCATCAACAACAAAACCCCAAAACCCCCAACAACAACCCAACACCATCAACAACCAAACCCAACCCATCCAAAAACAACCACAAAACCACCCCAACAACAACCACAAACCCCAACAACAAACCCCAAAACCTCAAAACAACAACAAACACCCCCAAAAAACCACAACACCATCAACAAAAAAACCACCACCAACAACAACCCCAAAAAAATCCAACAAAAACCACAAAAACCACCAACAACCCAAAAACAACAACAACCAAACACCACCATCCCAAAAACCACAAACCCCCAAAAACAACCACAAACCCCACAAAAAACAACAACAACACAACAAAACAAAACAACCACAACACCACCACAACAACAAAAACCCCCATCAACAACAACCACAACACCCCACAACAACAAACCCCAAAACCCAACAACAAACCCAAACACCACCAAAAAACAACCACAACACCACCATCAACAAAAACCCAAAACCCCCAACAAAAACAACCACAACAACCTAACAAACAAACCCCAAAAACACCATCAACAAAAAACCCAAAAAACCCAACCCCAAAAACAAAAACACCAAAATCAACAAAACAACTTACCATTTTTAAAAAAAAAACCCTTAAAAAACACATCAAAACACCAAAACCCCCCCAAAACACCTTTTAAACACCCAATCAAAACCCCCAAAAAAAAACCACCTCAAAAACCCAAAAACCAAAATTTTTAAAACAACCAATTTTTTTTACACCCAAAACAACCCATCACCAACCACCCCAAATTTCCAACCAACACCCCGGGAAAAAAACCGATCAAATTTTCACTTTTTTTTAAAAAAAACCCCCCAACCATTTTTTTTAAAAAAAACATTTTTTTTAAAACCACCCATCCCCCACCCCTTTCCCCCCCTTTTTTTTAAACCCCTTTTAAATCCACTGGTTTGGGTCCATGGGTTACACTTTTCCGGGACTCCGGCCCTCGTTTGTGTTTTTGGGGGTGGTGGTGATTTGCCTTGAAAAATTATTTTCCAGGCCGTTTCCTTCCACTTGCAAACCACCCAATTCTCTGAAAATTTGTTACTTGGGCCATGTCGCTTTCATGATACCTTCAGTCGCTTTTTTCTCCTCCTATTTTCTTTCACTGTAAGTTCCCCTTTCGACTTCTCGGAGCCCATAGACAAAAACTGACCTCTCCTTTCATCCTCCCAATGCATCTCCCTTTGCATCCTCTGAGATGTTTTAGTTCCTTCACCTGTTCCTTGCCACTTTAGTTGTTTGTTAGAGTCTCTGCATATGGCAGAGCTCCTTCATTGTCTTCAGACCTGTCATTTGTTCTTAGTGTGCTCCTCGTCTTTTCCTGAGCCCCACGTGGGTCTGATAAGGCCTTAGGATATGGCATAGCTCCTTTTCTCCCTACAGTCCCCTTGTCTGTGACTGATATAGAAGTTCCTGCTGTCATGTCTGTACTGTCATTTGACTATTTAATCTGTTTCAAGTTTCTTAGTTCCTCTTCTAAGCACTGTATCTTAGCTTCTGCTGTTAAGAATTGTTGTTCCCACTTCCTGCTCTCTTCAGCTATCCTCTCCTCCATTTTCTTGCCAAGTTCTTCTAGCTTCGTTTCCCACTCTTCCTCCCTTTTTTAAGCTCAAACTCTTAATCTTCTCTCCCAGGTTCAGCCACCAGACCTCTGCTTCTCCGCCTTCTTGGGTAACCTTTTTTTTTTACCACAGAAAGAAGCTTATGTATTTACAGTGTGTGTGTGTGTGTGTGTGTGTGTGTGTGTGTTTTGTGTGTGTGGTGTGTGTGTGGGGTGTGCATGTGTGTGTGTGTGTGTGTGTGTGTTTTGCATATGTGTGTGTGTGTGTGTTGTTGTGTGTGTGTGTGTGCATATATGTGTGTGTGTGTGTGTGTGCATATGTGTGTGTGTGTGTGTGGTGTGTGTGTGTGTATGTGCATGTGTGTGAGTGGTGTGTGTGTGTGTTTTGCATGTGTGTGTGTGTGTGTGTGTGTGTGCATATGTGTTGTGTGTGTGTGTATGTGCATGTTGTTGTTTTGCATATTGTGTAATTGTGTGTGTATGTGCATGTGTGTGTGTGTGTGTGTGTGTTGTGTGTGTGTGTGTTGTGTGGTATATATGGTGTGTGTGTGTGTGTGTGTGTTTGTGTGTGTGTGTGTGTGTACGTGTGTTGTGTGTGTGTACATGTGTGTGTGTGTGTGTGTGTGTGTGATGGTGCTATCTCCACCTTATCAATGTTGTCTTTACTCTAATTCTAGTAATAGCTGGCAGGAGTGACCCTTAGCTTAGAGTGTGCAGAGACCAGTAATTCTGACTCAATATACAACCACATTAGTCCAGTGGTACTTGAGCTGGCAGTGGACAAGTTGCTTCTTCCTGCCCCCGTCTTGTCGTACTCCATTGACCTTCTAAGACTTTTTACGAAATCCTTCACCCATGATAACTTATATCCATTTATACTCCTACATCACACGCTCTTCAAGTGTTTTCACTTTTGGTAAGTTACACTTCACTCTTGGTAAGTTACACTTCACTCTTGATAAATTACACTTCACTCTTGGTAAGTTACACTTCACTCTTGATAAATTACACTTCACTCTTGGTAAGTTACACTCCACTCTTGGTAAGTTACACTTCACTCTTGGTAAGTTACACTTCACTCTTGGTAAGTTACACTTCACTCTTGGTAAGTTACACTTCACTCTTGGTAAGTTACACTCCACTCTTGGTAAGTTATACTTCACTCTTGGTAAGTTACACTTCACTCTTGGTAAGTTATACTTCACTCTTGGTAAGTTACACTTCACTCTTGGTAAGTTACACTTCACTCTTGGTAAGTTACACTTCACTCTTGGTAAGTTACACTTCACTCTTGGTAAGTTACACTTCACTTTCTGTAAGTTACACTTCACTCTGTAAGTTACACTCCACTCTTGGAAATTTTATAACTTCACTCTTGGTAAGTTACACTTCACTCTTGGTAAGTTATACTTCACTCTTGGTAAGTTACACTTCACTCTTGGTAAGTTACACTTCACTCTTGTAAGTTTACACTTCACTCTTGGTAAGTTACACTTCACTCTTGGTAAGTTACACTTCACTTTCTGTAAGTTACACTTCACTCTCTGTAAGTTACACTCCACTCTTGGTAAGTTATACTTCACTCTTGGTAAGTTACACTTCACTCTTGGTAAGTTACACTTCACTCTTGGTAAGTTACACTTCACTCTTGGTAAGTTACACTTCACTTTCTGTAAGTTACACTTCACTCTCTGTAAGTTACACTCCACTCTTGGTAAGTTATACTTCACTCTTGGTAAGTTACACTTCACTCTTGGTAAGTTACACTTCACTCTTGGTAAGTTACACTTCACTCTTGGTAAGTTACACTTCACTCTTGGTAAGTTACACTTCACTCTTGGTAAGTTACACTTCACTTTCTGTAAGTTACACTTCACTCTCTGTAAGTTATACTTCACTCTTGGTAAGTTACACTCCACTCTTGGTAAGTTACACTTCACTCTCTGTAAGTTATACTTCACTCTTGGTAAGTTACACTTCACTCTTGGTAAGTTACACTTCACTCTTGGTAAGTAACATTTCACTCTTGGTAAGTTACACTTCACTCTTGGTAAGTTACACTTCACTCTTGGTAAGTTACACTTCACTCTTGGTAAGTTACACTTCACTCTTGGTAAGTTACACTTCACTTTCTGTAAGTTACACTTCACTCTCTGTAAGTTATACTTCACTCTTGGTAAGTTACACTTCACTCTTGGTAAGTTACACTCCACTCTTGGTAAGTTACACTTCACTCTTGGTAAGTTACACTCCACTCTTGGTAAGTTACACTCCACTCTTGGTAAGTTATACTTCACTATTGGTAAGTTACACTTCACTCTTGGTAAGTTACACTTCACTCTTGGTAAGTAACATTTCACTCTTGGTAAGTTACACTTCACTCTTGGTAAGTTACACTCCACTCTTGGTAAGTTATAATGGCACACAACTTACTATGACGTCACCACTTCCTGGAGGTCAACTTCTTACCACCTTCCATAGTTATATATTTTTTGGTATTCTTGTTAACTTGTTAATACATGTTTCCTTAACCAACCTCTCTTAACTCTTAATCTTCCGACTATCATCACTCGCTTTGTACTTTGTGTGTGTCAACAGGTGCCTCCTAGGCCTCCAACGATTTTGTTGTATAATTTCAGGTGTGTGTGTGTGTGTGTGTGTGTGTGTGTGTGTGTGTGTGTGTGTGTGTGTGTGTGGTGTGTGTGTGTGTGTGTGTGTGTGTGTGTGTCTGGGCTGTCAAAGAGTGATTTACGTATATGTTGGAAGTAAACTGCGTTTTATTGGACGATTTGTATTGAATAATTCTTAATTGAGGCGGAGTGTATGACAGTCACCAGGAGTGTGTTTGTTAGTGACTGTGTTTGTTAGTGACTGTGTTTGTTAGTGACTGTACTTGTTGTGTTTGTTAGTGACTGTACTTATTGTTTTGTTAGTGACTGTACTTGTTGTGTTTGTTAGTGACTGTACTTGTTGTGTTTGTTAGTGACTGTACTTGTTGTGTTTGTTAGTGACTGTACTTGTTGTGTTTGTTAGTGGCTGTACTTGTTGTGTTTGTTAGTGGCTGTACTTGTTGTGTTTGTTAGTGAACTGTGTTTGTTAGTGACTGTACTTGTTGTGTTTTGTTAGTGACTGTACTTGTTTTGTTTGTTAGTGACTGTACTTGTTGTGTTTGTTAGTGACTGTACTTGTTGTGTTTGTTAGTGACTGTACTTGTTGTGTTTGTTAGTGACTGTACTTGTTGTGTTTGTTAGTGACGTACTTGTTGTGTTTGTTAGTGGCTGTACTTGTTGTGTTTGTTAGTGACTGTACTTGTTGTGTTTGTTAGTGACTGTACTTGTTGTGTTTGTTAGTGACTGTACTTGTTGTTTGTTAGTGACTGTACTTGTTGTGTTTGTTAGTGGCTGTACTTGTTGTGTTTGTTAGTGACTGTACTTGTTGTGTTTGTTAGTGGCTGTACTTTGTTTGTGTATTGTTAGTGACTGTACTTGTTGTGTTTGTTAGTGACTGTACTTGTTGTGTTTGTTAGTGACTGTACTTGTTGTGTTTGTTAGTGACTGTACTTGTTGTGTTTGTTAGTGACTGTACTTGTTGTGTTTGTTAGTGACTGTACTTGTTGTGTTTGTTAGTGGCTGTACTTGTTTGTTTTGTTTGTGACTGTACTTGTTTGTTTTTGACTGACTTGTTGTGTTGGTTAGTGACTGTACTTGTTGTGTTTGTTAGTGACTGTACTTGTTGTGTTTGTTAGTGACTGTACTTGTTGTGTTTGTTAGTGGCTGTACTTGTTGTGTTTGTTAGTGGCTGTACTTGTTGTGTTTGTTAGTGACTGTGTTTGTTAGTGACTGTACTTGTTGTGTTTGTTAGTGACTGTACTTGTTGTGTTTGTTAGTGACTGTACTTGTTGTGTTTGTTAGTGACTGTAAATTGTTGTGTTGTTAGTGACTGTACTTGTTGTGTTTGTTAGTGACTGTACTTGTTGTGTTTGTTAGTGACTGTACTTGTTGTGTTTGTTAGTGGCTGTACTTGTTGTGTTTGTTAGTGACTGTACTTGTTGTGTTTGTTAGTGACTGTACTTGTTGTGTTTGTTAGTGGCTGTACTTGTTGTTAGTGACTGTACTTGTTGTGTTTGTTAGTGGCGTACTTGTTTGTGTTTGTTAGTGACTGTACTTGTTGTGTTTGTTAGTGGCTGTACTTGTTGTGTTTGTTAGTGACTGTACTTGTGTGTTTGTTAGTGACTGTACTTGTTTGTTTTGTTAGTGACTGTACTTGTTGTGTTTTTAGTGACTGTACTTGTTGTGTTTGTTAGTGACTGTACTTTGTTGTGTTTTGTTAGTGACTGTACTTGTTGTGTTTGTTAGGCTGTACTTGTTGTGTTTGTTTGTGACTGTACTTGTTTGTTTGTGACTGTACTTTGTTTTTGTTGGTTAGTGACTGTAACTTGTTGTGGGTTTTTTAGTGACTGTACTTGTTGTGTTTGTTAGTGACTGTACTTGTTGTGTTTGTTAGTGACTGTACTTGTTGTGTTTGTTAGTGACTGTACTTGTTGTGTTTGTTAGTGACTGTACCCTTGTTGTGTTTGTTAGTGACTGTTGTTTGTTTGTGTTTGTTAGTGACTGTGTTTGTTGTGTTTGTTAGTGACTGTACTTGTTGTGTTTGTTAGTGACTGTAGTTGTTGTGTTTGTTAGTGACTGTACTTGTTGTGTTTGTTAGTGACTGTAGTTGTTGTGTTTGTTAGTGACTGTACTTGTTGTGTTTGTTTTGTGACTGTACTTGTGTTTTGTTAGTGACTGTACTTGTTGTGTTTGTTAGTGACTGTAGTTGTTGTGTTTGTTAGTGACTGTACTTGTTGTGTTTGTTAGTGACTGTGTTTGTGTTTGTTAGTGACTTTTTTGTTTGTGTTTGTTAGTGACTGTACTTGTTGTGTTTGTTAGTGACTGTAGTTGTTGTGTTTGTTAGTGACTGTACTTGTTGTGTTTGTTAGTGACTGTAGTTTTTTGTGTTTGTTAGTGACTGTACTTGTTGTGTTTGTTAGTGACTGTGTTTGTTGTGTTTGTTAGTGACTGTGTTTTTTGTGTTTGTTAGTGACTGTACTTGTGTTTGTTTGTGTGACTGTACTTGTTGTGTTTGTTAGTGACTGTACTTGTTGTGTTTGTTAGTGACTGTACTTGTTGTGTTTGTTAGTGACTGTACTTGTTGTGTTTGTTAGTGACTGTACTTGTTGTGCTTGTTAGTGACTTACTGTTTGTTTTTTTGACTGTACTTTTTGTGTTTGTTAGTGACTGTAGTTGTTGTGTTTGTTAGTGACTGTACTTGTTGTGTTTGTTAGTGACTGTAGTTGTTGTGTTTGTTAGTGACTGTACTTGTGTGTTTGTTAGTGACTGTACTTGTTGTGTTTGTTAGTGACTGTACTTGTTGTGTTTGTTAGTGACTGTAGTTGTTGTGTTTGTTAGTGACTGTACTTGTTGTGTTTGTTAGTGACTGTTTTGTTGTGTTTGTTTTGTGACTGTGTTTGTTGTGTTTGTTAGTGACTGTGTTTTGTGTTTGTTAGTGACTGTACTTGTTGTGTTTGTTAGTGACTGTACTTGTTGTGTTTGTTAGTGAACTGTACTTGTTGTGTTTGTTAGTGACTGTACTTGTTGTGTTTGTTAGTGACTGTAAATTGTTGTGTTTGTTAGTGACTGGTACTTGTTGTGTTTGTTAGTGACTGTACTTGTTGTGTTTTGTTAGTGACTGTACTTGTTGTGTTTGTTAGTGACTGTACTTGTTGTGTTTGTTAGTGACTGTACTTGTTGTGTTTGTTAGTGACTGTACTTGTTGTGTTTGTTAGTGACTGTACTTGTTGTGTTTGTTAGTGACTGTACTTGTTGTGTTTGTTAGTGGCTGTACTTGTTGTTTTGTTAGTGGCTGTACTTGTTGTGTTTGTTAGTGACTGTGTTTGTTAGTGACTGTACTTGTTGTGTTTGTTAGTGACTGGTACTTGTTTGTGTTTGTTAGTGACTGTACTTGTTGTGTTTGTTAGTGACTGTACTTGTTTGTGTTTGTTAGTGACTGTACTTGTTGTGTTTGTTAGTGACTGTACTTGTTGTGTTTGTTAGTGGCTGTACTTGTTGTGTTTGTTAGTGACTGTACTTGTTGTGTTTGTTAGTGACTGTACTTGTTGTGTTTGTTAGTGACTGTACTTGTTGTGTTTGTTAGTGACTGTACTTGTTGTGTTTGTTAGTGGCTGTACTTGTTGTGCTTGTTAGTGACTGTACTTGTTTGTTTGTGACTGTACTTGTTGTGTTTGTTAGTGACTGTACTTGTTGTGTTTGTTAGTGACTGTACTTGTTGTGTTTGTTAGTGCTGTACTTTTGTGTTTGTTAGTGACTGTACTTGTTGTGTTTGTTAGTGACTGTAAATTTTTGTGTTTGTTAGTGACTGTACTTGTTGTGTTTTTTAGTGACTGTACTTGTTGTGTTTGTTAGTGACTGTACTTGTTGTGTTTGTTAGTGACTGTACTTGTTGTGTTTGTTAGTGACTGTACTTGTTGTGTTTGTTAGTGACTGTACTTGTTGTGTTTGTTAGTGACTGTACTTGTTGTGTTTGAGTGACTGTACTTGTTGTGTTTGTTTTGTGACTGTACTTGTTGTGTTTGTTAGTGACTGTACTTGTTGTGTTTGTTAGTGGCTGTACTTGTTTTTGTTTGTTAGTGCTGTACTTGTTGTGTTTGTTAGTCTGTACTTTTTGTTTGTTAGTGACTGTGTTTGTTAGTGACTGTACTTGTTTGTTAGTGACTGTACTGTTTGTTTGTTAGTGACTGTACTTGTTGTGTTTGTTAGTGACTGTACTTGTTTGTTGTTATGGCTGTACTTGTTGTGTTTGTTAGTGACTGGTTTGTTATGACTGTACTTGTTGTGTTTGTTAGTGACGTACTTGTTGTGTTTGTTAGTGACTGTACTTGTTGTGTTTGTTAGTGGGCTGTACTTGTTGTGTTTGTTAGTGACTGTACTTGTTGTGTTTGTTAGTGACTGTACTTGTTGTGTTTGTTAGTGACGTACTTTTGTGTTTGTTAGTGACTGTACTTGTTGTGTTTGTTAGTGCTGTACTTTTGTGTTTGTTAGTGACTGTGTTGTTAGTGACTGTACTTGTTGTGTTTGTTAGTGACTGTACTTGTTGTGTTTGTTAGTGACCCGTACTTGTTGTGTTTGTAGTGACTGTACTTGTTGTGTTTGTTAGTGACTGTACTTTTTTGTGTTTTTAGTGACTGTACTTGTTGTGTTTGTTAGTGACTGTACTTGTTGTGTTTGTTAGTGACTGTACTTGTTGTGTTGTTAGTGACTGTACTTGTTGTGTTTGTTAGTGACTGTACTTGTTGTGTTTGTAGTGACTGTACTTGTTTTGTTTGTTAGTGACGTTACTGTTGTGTTTGTTAGTGACTGTACTTGTTGTGTTTGTTAGTGACTGTACTTGTTGTGTTTGTTAGTGACTGTACTTGTTGTGTTTGTTAGTGACTGTACTTGTTGTGTTTGTTAGTGACTGTACTTGTTGTGTTTGTTAGTGACTGTACTTGTTGTGTTTGTTAGTGACTGTACTTGTTTTGTTTTGACTGTACTTGTTGTGTTTGTTAGTGACTGTACTTGTTGTGTTTGTTAGTGACTGTACTTGTGTGTTTTGTTATGGCTGTACTTGTTGTTTTGTTAGTGAACTGTACTTGTTGTGTTTTTAGTGACTGTGTTGTTAGTGACTTGTTTGTTAGTGACTGTACTTGTTTTTATGGACTGTACTTGTTGGTTTGTTAGTGACTTTTACTTTTGTTTTGTTAGACTGTACTTGTGTTTGTTAGTGCTGTACTGTTGTGTTTTTATGACTGTGTTTGTTAGTGACTGTACTTGTGTGTTTGTTAGTGACTGTACCCTTTTTGTGTTTGTTAGTGACTGTACTTGTTGTGTTTGTTAGTGACTGTACTGTTGGATGTGTTTGTATGTGGTAGTAATTATGTGTCACTGATGTGTGTTAACAAAAATAACACCAAAATAACAAAAATAATTGCTACCAACTTGTCATAACAACACACAGTGTTCACTTCACACATACATTTTAACATAAGAGTTGATACCTTAGTAAGAATCGTTCAAGCACTGTACACGTGTACGTAGGCCCATACTGAGTACACAGCAAACCCAGTTTGGAACCACACTTGATCAACACTCAAGAAATTAGTAGCTAGACTAGGGAATGTCCTAACAACAAATTTAAACGTCTGACGACACTAAGACAGAAGGTCACGAACATAGTAACGAACATACAAAATACTCGTGCAATAGACAAGTATAAACAGGATGTTTCCGAATGGACACAGAACAAGAGTCACACTTGATTTAAGCACAGTAAGTACAAATGTAATGTTAAAGTACTTCATCATAGAGTTGTCAGGAAGTGAATGCCTACAAGTGATGTATGATGCAGGAACCATACTAGCTTTAAGAAGAGGTATGAAAGGCACAGAAGGAGAGAGTGAGGACCTAGAGCGATAGTGTAGGGTGGGGCCAGGAGCTAGCTCGACCCCTGCATACCACTAGGCAGTACTAACAGTAATGTTAACACTACTCAAGTAATGACAACACTACTCACATAATGTTAACACTACACACAGTTAAGTATAACACTACTCACATAATGTTAACACTACAACAGTAATGTTAACACTACTCACAGTAATGTTAACATACACCAGTACTGTTAACACTACACACAGTAATGTTAACACTACACACAGTAATGTTAACACTATACACAGTAATGTTAACACTACACACAGTAATAGTTAACACTACACACAGTAATGTAACACTACACACAGTATGTTAACACTACACACAGTAATGTTAACACTACTCACAGTAATGTTAACACTAACACACAGTAATGTTAACACTACAAAACAGTAATGTTAACACTACCACACAGTAATGTTAACACTTCACACAGTAATGTTAACACTACACACAGTAATGTTAACACTACACACAGTAATGTTAACACTACTCACAGTAATGTTAACACTACACACAGTAATGTTAACACTACACACAGTAATTTTAACACTACACACAGTAATGTTAACACTACACACAGTAATGTTAACACTACACACAGTAATGTTAACACTACACACAGTAATGTTAACACTACACACAGTAATGTTAACACTACACACAGTAATGTTAACATTAACACAGTAATGTTAACACTAACAACAGTAATGTTAACACTTACACAGTAATGTTAACACTATACACAGTAATGTTAACACTACACACAGTAATGTTAACACTACACACAGTAATGTTAACACTATACACAGTAATGTTAACACTACACACAGTAATGTTAACACTATACACAGTAATGTTAACACTACACACAGTAATGTTTAACACTACACATAGTAATGTTAACACTACACACAGTAAATGTTAACACTACACACAGTAATGTTAACACTAACACAGTAATGTTAACACTACACACAGTAATGTTTAACACTACACACATAATGTTAACACTAACACAGTAAGTTAACACTACACACAGTAATGTTAACACTACACCAGTAATGTTAACACTATTCACAGTAATTTAACACTACACCACAGTAATGTTAACACTATACACAGTAATGTTAACACTACACACAGTAATGTTAACACTATACACAGTAATGTTAACACTACACACAGTAATGTTAACACTATACACAGTAATGTTAACACTACACACAGTAATGTTAACACTACACACAGTAATGTTAACACATATACACAGTAATGTTAACACTACACCAGTAATGTTAACACTACACACAGTAATTTTAACACTACACACAGTAATGTTAACACTACACACAGTAATGTTTAACACTACACACAGTAATGTTAACACTACACAGTAATGTTAACACACACACAGTAATGTTAACACTATACATATAATGTTAACACTACACACAGTAATGTTAACACTATACACAGTAATTTTAACACTGGGCAGTCGTCCAACTCTCTATTTTTAGATCTGCCAAGATTTTCAGAGCACCATTGTCTGGTGTGTTGTGTATGCTAATGTGTACTCACCTAGTTGAGGTTGCGGGGGTCGAGTCCGAGCTCCTGGCCCCGCCTCTTCACTGATCGCTACTAGGTCACTCTCCCTAGACCGTAGCTTTACATACTCTGCTTAAAGCTATGTATGATCCTGCCTCCACTACATCGTGTCTCAAACTATCCACTTAAATGACTACTCTGTGCGAAGAAAAACTTCCTAACACCCGTGATCATCGTTCTTCAACTTCCACGTGTCCCTTGTTCGTGTCCAATCTCTGGAACATCCTGTCTTTGTCCACCTTGTCAAATCCTCTCGTATTTTGTAAAGCGTTAATCATGTCCCCCCTATCTCTCCTGTCCTCCAGTGTTCAGGTTGATTTCCCTTAAACCTCTCCTGAGGACATACCTCTTAGCTCTGGACTATCTGTTCAAACCTTTGCACTTTTTTAAGTTTCTTACGGCTTGGCAGGTATGGGTTCCCAAAACGGGTGCCGCTACCCCAATAGGGGCCTTTAACGTACACGGTGTCAGGGTCCTGAAGATTCTTTTAAGATTCGGAATGTGTTCTGGGGTTTGCTAGGGCCCCCATAGCTGCAGCATTTTTTTGGTTGATGTGCGTTCAGGAGATGTGCCGGGGTGTATACTCACCCCAAGATCTTTTTCCCTTGGTTTAGGTTTGTAGTTTTGGGCCCCCCTGACTGTACTCCCTCTGCGGTCTTCTTTGCCCCCCCAAATTTTCATGACTTTGCCTTGGTGGAATTGAACTCCAGGACCCAATTGCGGGCCGGTCTGCGCCTGCCAGATCCTTTGTGTTCTCCCCGGGTCTTCGATCGAGTGAATTCTTCTCATCAACTTCGTCATCTGCAAACAGGGACCCCCTCAGGTCTTTTCCCTTCCGTTGTCGTTCCAAATACCAGAAAAAGCACGGCCCTAGGACTGCCCCCCGTGGGACCCGTGGTCATAGTGCCCCCCCCGGGACCCCTCGCCAGTCCCATACTCGCTGTGTTTTCCCTGACAATTTTCCCCCTGACCCTTTGTAGTGCCTTCCCTTTTATCCTGCTTGGCCCTCCTTTTTTTGCACCAATTCTGTTGGAACTGTGTCAACCCCTTCTTGCAGTCCAAGAATACAATCCCCCCACCCCTCTCTCTCTTGTCTTAGCTGTCACCATGTCATAGAACTCCAGTGGGTTTTGGACACGGTTTTTCCCCGTCCTGAAACCATTTTTGGTGCTGTTGATGAGACTTTCCCTTTTTAGGTTTTCCACCCTCTTCCCCTGATAATCTTCTCCAATTTTTGCGTACTATACATGTCAGTGAACGGGGTCTGTATTTTAATGCTTCATTCTGTCTGCTTTTTTAAAGATTGGGAAAATTTTGCTGTTTTCCCCGCCTCAGGAAATTTCCCCTGTTTCGATGTTTATTAAATTTTGTTTTTGGGGGGTAACTAGCCCCCCCCTCTGCTCCCTCTCAAAACCATGGGGAATGTTACGGGCCCCATTGCCTTTGAGGTATCTAGCTCCCCAAGAAGCCTTTTCACTTCTTCCTCGGTTGTGTGCACTGTGTCACATTTGGGTGGTGTCCCCCCAACCTCACCGTCTTTTGGACCCCTTCTGTCTCCTCTGGAACACTTTTTGAATTCTTGTTGGTTCCTCACATACTTCACGGGCATTTCTTGTTGTCTCTCCTCCTTTCCCTTCCCCCAGCCGTGGTTGTGTGGTTTGAAAATTTTGTATGTGTGTGTTTTTATGTAGTGTGCGGTTTGTATGTGTGTGTGTGTGTGTGTTTCTAGTGTGGGTGTGTGTGTTTGTTTTATGTGTGTGTTGTGTTTTTTTGTGTGTGGGTGTGTGTGTGTGTGTGGGTGTGTGTGTGTATTGTTGGTGTGTGGGTGTGTGTGCGTGTGTTTGTGTGTGTGTGTGGTGTGTGGTTTTTGTGTGTGTGTGTGTTGTGGTGGGTAGTGAGTGTGTGTAGTGTGTTATGGTGTGTGTAGTGGTATGTGTGTGAGTGTTTTGTGGGGTGTGTGTGTGTGTTTTATGGTTTTGTGTGAATGTGTGTGTGGGTGTGTGTGTGGTGTATGTGTGTGTGTGGAATGGGGTGTGTGTGTGTTGGTGTAGTGGTGTGTGGTGTGTTTTTTGTGTATCTTATGTTGTGTGCACCCCGTGTTTGTGTGCACCCTGTGTTTTGTGCACCCTTGTTTTTGGGGCACCCGGTTTTTGTACCCTGTTTTGTGTGACCTTGTGTTTGTGTGCACCCTGTATTTTGTGCCCCCGTGTTTGTGTGCACCTTGTGTTTTGTACCCCCGTGTTTGTGTGCACCCTGTGGTTTTTGGCACCCTGGTTTGTGTGCACCTTGGTTTGTGGCACCCTGGTTTTTGTGTACCCGTTTTTTGTGCAGCTTGGTTTGTGGCACCCGTGTTTTTGTGCACCTTTTGCTTGTGTGTACCTTTTGGGTTTTTGTGCACCCTGGTTTGTGTGCCCCCGTGTTTGTGTGCACCTGTTTTGTGGCACTTGGTTTTTGTGCACCCGTTTTTTGGTGTGTACCCTGTTTTTTGTTGAGCTTGTGTTTGTGTGCACCCTGTGTTTATGTGCACCTTGTGCTTGTGTCTACCTTGTGTTTATGTGCACCCTGTGTTTGTGTGCACCCTGTTTTGTGTGCACCCCTTTTTTGGTGCACGCTTGTGGGTGCACCCCTTTTTTGTGTGCACCCTGTGTTTTTTGTGCACCCTGTGTTTTTGTGCACCCTGGTTTGTGTGCACCCTGTGTTTGTGTGCACCCTTTTGTTTGTGTGCACCTTGTGTTTGTGTGCACCCTGTGTTTGTGTGCACCCTGTGTTTGTGTGCACCCTGTGTTTGTGTGCACGCTGTGTTTGTGTGCACCCTGTGTTTGTGTGCTCCTTGTGTTTGTGTACGCCTTGTGTTTGTGTGCACCCTGTGTTTGTGTGACCCTGTTTTTGTGTGCACCTTTGTTTTTGTGACCCGTGTTTGGTGCCCCGTTTTGTGGTACCCCGTTTTTTTTACCCCTGTGTTTTTTTGGGACCCTTGTTTGTGTGCACCTTGTGTTTGTGTGTACCCCGGTTTGTGTGCCCCTTGTGTTTTTGTGCACCCTGGTTTGTGTGTCCCTGTTTTTTTTTGTGCCCTTGTGTTTTTTTTGCACCCGTGTTTTTTGACCTTGTGTTTTTTGTGTACCCTGTGTTTGTGTGCACCCTGTGTTTGTGGCACCTGGTTTGTGTGCACCTTGTGTTTGTGTGCACCCGTGTTTGGTGTCCCTGTTTTTGTGGCACCTTTGTTTGTGTGCACCCTGTGTTTTTGACATTGTGCTTGTGGTAAAACCCTTTTGGTTTTTGTGCACCCTTTGGGGTTTTTGTGTTCCTTGTGTTTGTGTGCACCCCTTTTTTGTTGCCCTGTGGGGGGTGCACCCTGTGTTTGGGTGCCCCTGTGTTTGTGTGCACCCCGGTTTTTGTGCACCTGTTGTGTGCACCCCCGTGTTTTTTTGTGCACCCTCTGTTTGTGATGGTAAGTAGTCATCAGTGATGCTGCCTAGTTACCCAAAACCCCATTAAAAATTAGGGTAGGTTACATGGTTAGTGGGTTCACATGGTTAGTGGGTTTACATGGGTTGTGGGTTCAATGGTTAGGGGGGTTTTCCCTGGTTAGTGGGTTCCGGGTTAGTGGGGGGCTGGGTCCAGGTTGTGGGGGTGGGTTCACTTTGGTAGTGGTGGGGGGGGTTCCCCTTTGGGTTTGTGGGTGGGGGTTTACTGGTTGTGGTGGGGGGTTTACGTGGTTAGTGGGAGGTGGGTTCACTGGTTGTGGTGGTGGGTTCACGGGTTATGGCGGGGGGTTCACGTGGTTATGGTGGGTATGTTCACTTCGTTTGTGGGGGTTTGGGGTTTAAGGTAAGTGGTGGGTGGGCTCACTTGGTTTTGGGGGGTGGGTTCCAGGGTTTGTGGTGGGTGGGTTCACTTGGTTAGTGGTGGGGGGTTCCTTTGTTAGTGGTGGGTGGGTGGGTTCACATGGTTTGTTTTGGGTGGGTTCACTAGTGGTGGGTGGGTTCACATGGTTTGGTTGGGTGGGTTCAATAGTGGTGGGGGGTTACTGGTTTGGTGGGTGGGTTCACATGGTTGATTGGGTGGGTTTACATATTAGTGGTGGGTGGGGTTCATATGGTTAGTGGAGGGGGGGTTCAATAGTTAGTGGGGGTGGGTTCACATGCTTTGTGGTGGTGGGTTCACATATTAGTGGTGGGTGGGTTCCATTGTTAGTGTTGCGTGGGTTTAAAATGTTAGTGGGGGTGGGTTCACATGGTTTTGTGGTGGGTGGGTTCACATAGTTAGGGGGGTGGGTTCACATGGTTAGTGGTGGGTGGGTTACATGCTTAGTGGTGGGTGGGTTTATATGGGTTTGGTGGGGGGGTTCAATAGTGGTGGGTGGGTTCACATGGTTTGTTGGGGGGGTAGTTCACTAGTAGTGGTGGGGGTTCACATGGTTGTGGTGGGTGGGTTCACATAGTTATGGTGGGTGGGTTACATTTTTAGTGGGGGGTGGATCCATGGTTAGTTGGGTGGGTTCAAATGCTTGTGGTGGGTGGGTTCATATGGGTTTTGGTGGGTGGGTTCCATGGTTTGGGGGGTGGGTTCACATAGTTAGTGGGGGGTGGGTTTTCCATTTTTATGTTGATGGGGTTCATTTGTAAGGGTGGGTGGGGTTCAATGGTTTTGTGGTGGGGGGGGTTCAATGGTTAGTGGTGGGGGGTTCACAATTAGTGGGGTAGTGGTGGTGAGGGTGGTAGTGGGGTGGTGGTGGTGTGGGGGTGGTATGGTGGTGGAGTGTGGGGGTGGGTGGGGGAGTGGTGGTAGGGTGGTGGAGTGGTGGGGTGGTGGTGGTGGTGGTAGTGGGGGGGTGTGGTGGTTTGTGGGGGTGGTAGTGGTGGTGTGGGGGGTGTGGGGGGTGGGAGTGGTGGTGGTGTGGTGGTGGAGTGTGGGGGTAGGGTGGTGGTGGTGGTGGTGGTGGTGTGGTGGTGGGGTGGTGGTAGTGGTGGTGGAGTGGTGGTGGTGGGGGGGTGGTGGTAGTGGTGGTGGTAGTGGGGGTGGGAGTGGTGGTGGGGTGTGGTGGTGGTAGTGGTGGGGGTAGTGGTGGGGGTAGTGGGGGGTGGTGGGGTGGTTGGTGGTGGTGGTGGTTGTGGTGGTGGTGGTGGGGGTTGGAGTGGGTGGTAGTGGTGGTGGTGGTGGTATGGTGGTGGTAGTGGTGTGGTATGGGGGGTAGTGTTGTGGTGGGAGTGGTGGTGTGGTGGTAGTGATGGGGGTGGTGTGTAGTGGTGGGGGTTGGTGGTAGTGGTGGTGGTATGGGGGGTAGTGGTGGGGGTGGTGGATGGTGGTGGTGGTAGTGGGGGGATAGTGGTGGTGGGTGATGGTGGTAGTGGGGATAGTGGAAGTGGGGGATGGTGGTAGTGGGTGATGGGGTGGGGTGAGGTGGTAGTGGGTGATGGGGTAGTGGGTGAAGTGGTAGTGTGGATGGTGGTAGTGGGTGATGGTGGTAGTGGGTGATGGTGGTGAGTGGTGTGGTGATAGGTTGGTGTGGTGGTGGGATGTGGTAGTGGGTGATGTGGTGGTGATGTGGTAGTGGGTGATGGTGGTAGTGGGTGAGTGTGGGTAGATGGTGTGGTGATGGTGGTGGTGTGGTGTGTAGTGGGTATGGTGGTAGTGGTGTAGTGGTGTGGGTGATGGTGGTAGTGGGTGATAGTGGTGGTGGGTGATAGTGGTAGTGGGTGATGGTGGTAGTGGGTGATGGTGGTTGGTGATGGTGTAGTGGGTGATGGTGGTAGTGGGTGATTGAGTGGTGGTGGTTGGGTGTGTGGTGTGGGTAGGTGTGGTGTAGTGGTGGTGGGTGATAGTGGTGTGTGGTGATGTGGTGGTGGGTGATGGTGGTAGTGGGTGATGGTGGTAGTGGGTGATGGTGGTAGTGGGTGATAGTGGTGTGTGGTGAGTGGTGGGTGAGTGGGTGATGTGGTAGTGGGTGTGGTGGTGGTGGTGTGTGGTAGTGGGTTGGTGGTGTGGGTGATGGTGAGTGGGTGATGTAGTGGTGGGGTGATGGTGGTAGTGGGTGATAGTGGTGGTTGATGGTGGTGATAGTGGTAGGAGTGGTGATGGTTGGTAGGTGGTAGTGGGTGGATAGTGGGTGTAGGTGGGTGAGTGGTGGGTGATGGTGGTAGTGGGTGATAGTGGTGTGGGTGATGGTGGGTAGTGGGTGTGTGGTAGTGGGGTGATGGTGGTAGTGGGTGAAGTGGTGTGGGTGTGTGGTAGTGGTGAGTGGTGTGAGTGGTGGTATGTGGGGTGATAGTGGTGTGGGTGATGGGGTAGTGGGTGTAGTGGTGGTATGTGTGGGTGATGGTGGTAGTGGGTGTATGGTGGTGGGTGTAGGGTGTGGTTGGTAGGGGTCTGGTGGTTGTGAGGTGATAGTGGTGGTGGGTGATGTGGTAGTGGGTGATAGTGGTGGGGTGATGGTGGTAGTGGGTGATGTGGTAGTGGGTGATGGTGGTAGTGGGTGATAGTGGTGGTGTGGGTGATGGTGGTAGTGGTGATAGTGGTGTGTGGTGTATGTGGTAGTGGGTGATGTGATGGTGGTATGTGGGTGATGGTGGTAGTGGGTGATAGTGGTAGTATGGTGGAGTGGAATGGTGGTAGTGGGTGATGGTAGTGGTGGTGTGTGTGATGGTGGTAGTGGGTGGTAGTGGGTGGTGGGTGGGTGATGTGTTGTATGTGGTGTGGTGGTAGTGGGTGATGGTGGTAGTGGGTGATAGTGGTGGTGGGTGATGTGGTGGTAGTGGTGGTTGATAGTGGGTGGTGGGTGATGGTTGGTAGTGGGTGATAGTGGTGGTGAGGTGATGGTGTGGGTAGTGGGTGATAGTGGTGGTGGGTGATGGTTGGTGTAGTGGGTGATGGTGGTGGGTGGGGTGATGGGGGGTAGTGGGTGTGATAGTGGTGAGTGGGTGATTGGTGGTAGTGGGTGATAGTGGTGGTGGGTGATGGTGGTAGTGGGTGATGAGTGGTATGGTGGGTGATGGTGGTAGTGGGTGATAGTGGTTGTGGGTGATGGTGGTAGTGGGTGATGGTGGTGGTGAGGTGAGTGTGTGGGGTAGTGGGTGTGGTGGTAGTGGGTGATAGTGGTGTGGGTGTGATGGGTGTAGTGGGTGATGTGGTAGTGGGTGATGGTGGTAGTGGGTGATGGTGGTAGTGGGTGATAGTGGTGTGGGTGGATGGTGGTAGTGGGTGATAGTGGTGTGGGTGATGTGGTAGTGGGTGTAGTGGTGTGGTGTGTGGTAGGGTAGTGGTGTTGTGTATGGTGTAGTGGTGTGGGTGATGGTGGTAGTGGGTGTAGTGGTGTGGGTGATGGTGGTAGTGGGTGATGGTGGGTAGTGGGTGATAGTGGTAGTGGGTGATGGTGGTAGTGGGGTGATGGTGGTAGTGGGTGATGGTGGTAGTGGGTGATGGTGGTAGTGGGTGATATGGTGGTGGTGGGTGGTATGGGTGGGGTGTGGGTGTGGTGTGGGATAGTGGTGTGGGTGAGTGTAGTGGTATAGTGGGGTGATGGTGGGTAGTGGGTGAGGGGGATGTGGTAGTGGGTGATGGTGGTAGTGGGTGATGTGGGGTGGTGGGGTTGGGGTGATGGTGGTAGTGGGTGATGGTGGTAGTGGGTGTGTGGTAGTGGGGATGTGGTGTGGGTGTGGTGTGGGGATGGTGGTAGTGGGGGTGATGTGGTAGTGGGTGATGGTGGGGTATAGTTTGGGGTGATGGTTAGTGGTTGTGGGTGGGGTGGTGGTAGTGGGTGAGGTGGTGGGTAGTGGTGGGTGATGGTGGTAGTGGGTGATAGTGGTGGTGGGTGGATAGTGGGTTGTGGGTGATGGTGGTAGTGGGTGATGGTGGTAGTGGGTGATGGTGGTAGTGGGTGATGGTGGTAGTGGGGTGATAGTGGTAGTGGTGTGATGGTGTGGTTGATGGGGTGGGGGATGTGGTAGTGGTTGGTGTGGGTGATGGTGGTAGGGGTGATAGTGGTGTGGGTGATGGTGGTTAGTGGGTGATAGGTGTGTGATGGTGGAGGGTGATGGTGGTAGTGGGTGATAGTGGTTGTGGGTGATGGTGGTGGGGTGAGTGGGTGATGGTGGTAGTGGGTGATAGTGGTGGTGGGTGATGGTGGTAGTGGGTGATAGGTGGTGTGGGTGATGTGGTAGTGGGTGATGGTGGTAGTGGGGTTGAGGGTGATGGTGGTAGTGGGTGATAGTGGTAGTGGGTGATGTGGTAGTGGGTGATTGGTAGTGGTATGTGAGTGATGGTGGTAGTGGGTGATAGTGGTTGTGGGTGATGGTGGTAGTGGGTGATGGTGGTAGTGGGTGATGGTGGTAGTGGGTGATAGTGGTGTGGTGTGTGTAGTGGGTGATGGTGGTAGTGGTGATGTGGTAGTGGTGATGGTGGTAGTGGGTGATGTGGTGTGGGTGATGGTGGTAGTGGGTGATGGTGGTAGTGGGTGATAGTGGTAGTGGGTGATAGTGGTGTGGGTGATGGTGGTAGTGGGTGATGTGGGTTAGTGGGTGATGGTGGTTAGTGGGTGATGGTGGTAGTGGGTGATGGTGGTAGGATGTGGTGTGTATAGTGGTAGTGGGTGATGTGGTAGTGGGTGGATGGTTGTGTGAGTGGTAGTTGATGGTTGGTATGTGGTAGTGGGTGATGGTGGTAGTGGGTGATGGTGGTAGTGGGTGATAGTGGTAGTGGGTGATAGTGGTTGTAGTGTGGTAGGGGTGATGGTGGTAGTGGGTGATGGTGGTAGTGGGTGATGGTGGTAGTGGGTGAGTGGTGGTATGGAGTGGGTGATAGTGGTAGTGGGTGATAGTGGGTAGTGGGTGATGAGTGGTAGTGGGTGATGGTGGTAGTGGGTGATGAGTGGTTAGTGTGGGGTGATAGTGGTAGTGGGTGATGGTGGTAGTGATGGTGATGGGTGGTAGGTGGGTGATTGTAGTGGTGATGTGGTGTGATGGTGGGTATGTGGAGTGATGGTGGTAGTGGGTGATAGTAGGGTTGTGGGTGGTGAGTGGTAGTGGGTGATGGTGGTAGTGGGTGATGTGGTAGTGGGTGATAGTGGTAGTGGGTGATGGTGGTAGTGGGTGATAGTGGTTGTGGGTGATGGTGGTAGTGGGTGATGGTGGTAGTGGTGATGGGTGGTTAGTGTGGGTGATAGTGGTAGTGGGTGATGGTGGTAGTGGGTGATGTGGTAGTGGGTGTGGTGGTAGTGGGTGATAGTGGTGTGGGTGATGTGGTGGTGGGGTGATGGTGGTAGTGGGTGATAGTGGTGGTGGGTGATGGTGGTAGTGGTGATAGTGGTAGTGGGTGATGGTGGTAGTGGGTGATGGTGGTAGTGGGGTGATGGTGAGTGGTGGGTGATGGTGGTAGTGGGTGATAGTGGTTGTGGGTGATGGTGGTAGTGGGTAGTGGGTGGTATGTGGTAGTGGGTGATAGTGGTTGTGGGTGATGTTGGTAGTGGGTGATGGTGGTAGTGGGTGATAGTGGTTGTGGGTGATAGTGGTGGTGGGTGATGGTGTTACATACTACAAGGTAGAACTAATTTATGTTGTATATATAATAACGTCAATATCTCTAAGATTCCTGAAAGGTAATCTTATATTGGCCAGATGCTCGTTGTGGTGTCAGTTGTTGTGGTGCAAGAGATATAGTAAACAGTGTGCTCACCCCGAGGTCCTTCTCCTTGAGGGAGGTGCAGCAGCCTTTGTCTCCAGAGTCTGTATTGTGTTTACAAGTCTCTGTCATTCACTGATTTCCATAACTTTCCATTTACTGGATTAAACTCAAAAAGTTACTTTTCAGAGCATTCATGCTGATTGTTCAGACATTTGTACTCATTTCTGGTGCCCACTTGTTGGTATTCTTCCCAATTTATTCTGTCATGTTGTTCAGGTACACAAAAAAATAGTACCAGTGGCAGTAGTGACACTTGTAATACGTCACTCTTTTCATGTGCTCATTCTGGCACCTCCTCTTAGACAGTTAGTTGGTGTTTTCTTGTTAAGTGTTGACTAATGCACGGTAGTAACTTGTTCCTGCCTGATCCTGTAGTTGTACTTGCAGTCTCTGTGCGGTACTCTGTCGGAAGCTTTCTTAAACACAACTGTAGCACACTTGTAACACAACTGTAGCACACTTGTAACACAACTGTAGCACACTTGTAACACAACTGTAGCACACTTGTAACACAACTGTAGCACACTTGTAACACAACTGTAGCACACTTGTAACACACGGTTTATCATCTCTAAAACCACGATTACTGTTGTTTATGGATCATCTTCCCAGAAGGCTCCACCACTTTTACACCTGTAATATTGTAGCAGTGAGTACACTGGTCTCTGTAATATTATGCCAGGTGGTGACACTGGTCTCTGTAATATTATGCCAGGTGGTGACACTGGTCTCTGTAATATTATGCCAGGTGGTGACACTGGTCTCTGTAATATTATGCCAGGTGGCGACACTGGTCTCTGTAATATTATGCCAGGTGGTGACACTGGTCTCTGTAATATTATGCCAGGTGGTGACACTGGTCTCTGTAATATTATGCCAGGTGGTGACACTGGTCTCTGTAATATTATGCCAGGTGGTGTACACTGGTCTCTGTAATATTATGCCAGGTGGCGACACTGGCCCCTCTGTAATTTATGCCAGGTGGGTCGACTGGACACTGGTCTTTACTGTAATATTATGCCAGGTGGTGACACTGGTCTTTACTGTAATATTATGCCAGGTGGCGACACTGGTCTCTGTAATATTATGCCAGTGGTGGACAATGGTCTTTACTGTAATATTATGCCAGGTGGCGACACTGGTCTCTGTAATATTATGCCAGGTGGTGACACTGGTCTTTACTGTAATATTATGCCAGGTGGCGACACTGGTCTCTGTAATATTATGCCAGGTGGTGACACTGGTCTTTACTGTAATATTATGCCAGGTGGTTTGGTGGTGGACACTGGTCTTTACTGAAAATATTATGCCAGGTGGTGACACTGGTCTTTACGGGTAATATTATGCCAGGTGGTGACACTGGTCTTTACTGTAATATTATGCCAGGTGGTGACCACTAGTCTCCACTGTAATATTATGCCAGGTGGTAAACACTGGTCTTTACTGTAATATTATGCCAGGTGGTGACACTGTCTTTACTGTAATATTATGCCAGGTGGTGACACTGGTCTCCACTGTAATATTATGCCAGTGGTGACACTGGTCTCCACTGTAATATTATCCCAAAGGTGGTAACACTGGTCTCCACTGTAATATTATGCCAGGTGGGACACTGGTCTCCACTGTAATATTATGCCAGGTGGTAACACTGGTCTCCACTGTAATATTATGCCAGGTGGTGACACTGGTCCCCAATGTAATATTATGCCAGGTGGTAACACTGGTCTTTACTGTAATATTATGCCAGGTGGTGACACTGTCTCCACTGTAATATTATGCCAGGTGGTGACACTGGTCTCCACTGTAATTTATGCCAGGTGGTAACACTGTCCTTTACTGTATTATTATGCCAGGTGGTAACACTGGTCTCCACTGTAATATTATGCCAGGTGGTAACACATGTCTTTACTGTAATATTATGCCAGGTGTGACACTGGTCTTTACTGTAATATTATGCCAGGTGGTGACACTGGTCTCCACTGTAATATTATGCCAGGTGGTGACACTGGTCTTTACTGTAATATTATGCCAGGTGGTGACACTGGTCTCCACTGTAATATTATGCCAGGTGGTAACACTGGTCTTTACTGTAATATTATGCCAGGAGGTAACACTGGTCTTTACTGTAATATTATGCCAGGTGGTGACATTTGGTCTCCACTGTAATATTATGCCAGGTGGTGACACTGGTCTTTAACTGTAATATTATCCCAGGTGGTGACACTGGTCTCCACTGTAATATTATGCCAGGTGGTGACACTGGTCTTTACTGTAATATTATGCCAGGTGGTGACAATGGTCTCCACTGTAATATTATGCCAGGTGGTGACACTTGTCTTTACTGTAATATTATGCCAGGTGGTGACACTGGTCTCCACTGTAATATTATGCCAGGTGGTAACACTGGTCTTTACTGTAATATTATGCCAGGTGGTGACACTGGTCTCCACTGTAATATTATGCCAGGTTGTGACACTGGTCTCTGTAATATTATGCCAGGTGGTGACACTGGTCTTTACTGTAATATTATGCCAGGTGGCGACACTGGTCTCTGTAATATTATGCCAGGTGGTGACACTGGTCTTTACTGTAATATTATGCCAGGTGGTGACACTGGTCTTTACTGTAATATTATGCCAGGTGGTGACACTGGTCTTTACTGTAATATTATGCCAGGTGGTGACACTGGTCTCCACTGTAATATTATGCCAGGTGGTGACACTGGTCTTTACTGTAATATTATGCCAGGTGGTGACACTGGTCTTTACTGTAATATTATGCCAGGTGGTGACACTGGTCTCCACTGTAATATTATGCCAGGTGGTGACACTGGTCTCCACTGTAATATTATGCCAGGTGGTAACACTGGTCTCCACTGTAATATTATGCCAGGTGGTGACACTGGTCTCCACTGTAATATTATGCCAGGTGGTAACACTGGTCTCCACTGTAATATTATGCCAGGTGGTGACACTGGTCTCCACTGTAATATTATGCCAGGTGGTAACACTGGTCTTTACTGTAATATTATGCCAGGTGGTGACACTGGTCTCCACTGTAATATTATGCCAGGTGGTGACACTGGTCTCCACTGTAATATTATGCCAAGTGGTTGACATGGTCTTTACTGTAATATTATGCCGGTGGTGACACTGGTCTCCACTGTAATATTATGCCAGGTGGTGACACTGGTCTTTACTGTAATATTATGCCAGGTGGTGACACTGGTCTCCACTGTAATATTATGCCAGGTGGTAACACTGGTCTTTACTGTAATATTATGCCAGGTGGTGACACTGGTCTCCACTGTAATATTATGCCAGGTGGTGACACTGGTCTCCACTGTAATATTATGCCAGGTGGTAACACTGGTCTCCACTTTAATATTATGCCAGGTGGTGACACTGGTCTTTACTGTAATATTATGCCAGGTGGTAACACTGGTCTCCACTGTAATATTATGCCAGGTGGTAACACTGGTCTCCACTGTAATATTATGCCAGGTGGTAACACTGGTCTCCACTGTAATACCCAGTGGTAACCTGGTCTCCACTTATTTATGCCAGGTGGTAACACTGGTCTCCACTGTAATATTATGCCAGGTGGTGACACTGGTCTCCACTGTAATATTATGCCAGGTGGTGACACTGGTCTTTACTGTAATATTATGTCAGGAGGTGACACTGGTCTCCACTGTAATATTATGCCAGGTGGTGAACTGGTCTTTACTGTAATATTATGCCAAGTGGTGACACTGGTCTCCACTGTAATATTATGCCAGGTCGTAACACTGGTCTCCACTGTAATATTATGCCAGGTGGTGACACTGGTCT
>NC_069453.1:4807605-4812605 GCF_026875155.1 Cherax quadricarinatus | reverse complement strand
GTGTTATCCACAGACAGAAAAAAACATTGTTACCCAAGCAGGAAAAACATGTGCTACCCACGCAGAAAAAAAACATGTGTTACCACGCAGAATAACATGTTGTGTTACCCACTGAGAAAAAACATGTGTTACCACAGCATAATAAAAACATGTGTTACCCACAGCAGAAATACATGTGCGTACCCACAGCAGAAAGAAAGGAAAATAAGAATAAAACAAAAAAAAAAAAAAAAAAAAAAGGAGAAATAAAGAAAAAAGGGAATCAAACACAAACAAACAACAAACAACCCAAAGGGAAAAACAGAATAAAAGAGAAAGTATAGAGATGAAGAGGAAGGAATAAAGAAAAAAAAAAAAAGAATAAAAAGGAGTAGTACAAAACATGTGTTACCCACAGCAGAAAAACATGTGTTGCCCACAGCAGAAAAACATGTGCTACCCACAGCAGAAAAACATGTGTTACCCACAGCATAAAAACATGTGTTACCCACAGCAGAAAAACATGTGTTACCCACAGCAGAAAAACATGTGTTACCCACAGCAGAAAAACATGTGTTACCCACAGCAGAAAAACATGTGTTACCAACAGCACCAAAAACATGTGATACACCCACAGCATTAAAACATGTGTTAACCCACAGCAGAAAAAATGTGACTACCCACTCAGCAGAAAAACAGTGTGTTACCCACAGCAGAAAAACATGTGTTGCCCACAGCAGAAAAACATGTGCTACCCACAGTAGAAAAACATGTGTTACCCACAGCATAAAAACATGTGTTACCCACAGCAGAAAAACATGTGTTACCCACAGCAGAAAAACATGTGTTACCCACAGCAGAAAAACATGTGTTACCCACAGCAGAAAAACATGTGCTACCCACAGCATAAAAACATGTGTTACCCACAGCAGAAAAACATGTGCTACCCACAGCAGAAAAACATGTGTTACCCACAGCAGAAAAACATGTGTTGGCCCACAGCAGAAAAAACATGTGCTACACACAGCCAGATAAAACATGTGCTACCACACTGTAGAAAAACATTGTGTTACCCACTAGTCAGAAAAAACATGTGGATACCAAACAGTAGAAAAAATGGGCTACCCACAGCAGAAAAACATGTGTACCCACAGCAGAAAACATGTGTCTACCTCAGCAGGAAAAACATGTGCTACCCACAGCAGAAAAACATGTGTTACCCACAGCAGAAAAACATGTGCTACCCACAGCAGAAAAACATGTGTTACCCACAGCAGAAAAACATGTGTTACCCACAGCAGAAAAACATGTGCTACCCACATCAGGAAAAAACATGTGTTAACCACAGATGAAAAAATGTGTTACCCACTGCAGAAAAACATGGTGCTACCCACAGCAGGAAAAAAGGCATGTTGGTTACCCACAGCAGAAAAAACATGTGTTACCCACCATAAAAAACATAGTGTTATCCACAGCAGAAAAACACATTGTGTTACCATCAGCAGAAAAAGAACATGTGCTTCCACAGCAGGAAAAAAAAAAAAACACATTTTTTTGTGTTAAACACAGCAGAAAATACATGTGTTAACCACAGCAGAAAAACATGTGTTACCCACAGCAGAAAAACATGTGTTACCCACAGCAGAAAAACATGTGCTTACCCAAGTCAGAAAAACATGTGTTACCCACAGCTAGGAAAAACATTTGTTGCCCACAGCCAGAAATAAACATGTGTAACCACAGCACAGAAAAAACATCGTGTTACCCACAGCATAAAAACATGTGTACCCACAGCAGATAAAACATGTGTTACCCAAAGCAGGAATAAAATGTGTTACCCCACAGCAGAAAAAACATGTGTTACCTCCAAAAGCAGAAAAAACATTGTGCTACCAACAGTATAAAATACATGCTGTTACCCTACAGCAGAAAAACCAATGTGCTACACCACAGCAGAAAAACATGTGTTACCCACAGCAGAAAAACATGTGTTAGCCCACAGCAGAAAAACATGTGCTACCCACAGCAGAAAAACATGTGCTACCCACAGTAGAAAAACATGTGTTACCCACAGCAGAAAAACATGTGCTACCCACAGTAGAAAAACATGTGTACCCACAGTAGAAAAACATGGTGATTCTCCCACAGCAGAAAAACATGTGCTACCCACAGCAGAAAAACATGTGCTACCCACAGCAGAAAAACATGTGCTACCCACAGCAGAAAAACATGTGCTACCCACAGCAGAAAAACATGTGTTACTCCCCCCCCCTCGTCAAAAACATGTGTAACCCACAGTAGAAAAAACATGTGCTCCCACTTATTAGAAAAACATTTATACCTCCCTGTGCTACCCACAGCAGAAAAAACATGTGCTACACACAGCAGAAAAAAAACATGTTTTTCCCACACAGCAGAAAGAAAACTTTGTGCTACCACACAGTAGAAAAAGATGTGCTACCACAGCAGAAAAAACATTTGTGCTACACCAACAGCCCAGAAAAACATGTGTTACCACAGACAGGGAAAACATGTGCTACCCACAGCAGAACAGAAAAAAAATGTGTACCCACAGCAGATATAAAACATTGCTACCACAAGCAGAAAAAAAATGTGCTACCCCACAGCAGGACAACAGGAAAAACATGTTTACCCACAGCAGAAAAAACATGTGCTACCAACAGCAGAAAAACATTGTGCTACCTCAGCAGAAAAACTTGTGCTAGCAACTCAGCAGAAAATACATGTGCTATACCAACAGCAGGAAAACAAACATGTGTTACCCCACAGCAGAAAAAACAGGTGTTAACCCACACAGAAAAACATGTGTTACCCACTCCATGAAAAACATGTGTTACACACAGCAGAAAAAAACATGTGATACCAACACAAAAACATGTGTTAACCCACAGCAGGGGGGGGGGTCGGAAACATGATGTTGCCACTCCAGAAAAACATGTGTTTCCACTGCAGAAAAACATGTGTTACCCACAGCAGAAAAACATGTGTTGCCCATTCCAGAAAAACATGTGTTACCCACAGCAGAAAAACATGTGTTACCCACAGCAGAAAAACATGTGTTACCAACTGCAGAAAAAATTGTGTTACCTCACAGCAGAAAAAACTTGTGTTATCCCACACGCGAAAAAACATGTGTTACCCACAGCAAGAAAAAATGTGTTACCCCAGCTCAGAATACATGTGTTACCACAGCAGAAAAAATACATCTGTTGTTACCCAACAGCAGAAAAACATGTGTTACCCACAGCAGAAAAAACCAATGCGTTACCCACAGAGAAAAAACATGTGCCTACCAACCCAAAAACATGTGTTACAGCAGCAACAAACAAGCATGTGTTATCCAGAGCAGAAAAACATGTGTGCTAGCAACACAAAAAATATGTGTTAACCACAGCAGGAAAAACATGTGCTTACCAACAACAAAAACATGTGTAACAACACCAAAAAACATGATGTTACCCACAGCAGAAAAATCAGCCATTGTGCTACGAACACCAAAAAACATGTTGTTCCAACACAAAGAAGAACATGTGGTTTACCAACAACCGCATAAAACATGTGTAACCACATGCAGAAAAACATGTTGTGGTTACCCACAGCAGAAAAAACCATGTGATTCCACAACACCTAAAAACATCGTTGTTACCAACACCAAAAAACATGTGTTGCCCACACGCTGAAAACCCAGGAAAAACATGTGCTCCATCACCCAAAAAACATGCTGGTTACCAACACCAAAAAACTATGTGTTACCCACAGCAGAAAAAAAAACATGTGTTACCCAAAACAAAAATACATGTGTACCCATCACCAAAAAACACATGTGATGCCCACAGCAGAAAAAAAAACATGTGGGTGCTACCAACACGCAAAAACATGGTTGCCCACCAGCAGAAAAACATGTGCTACCAACACCATAAACACGCATGTGTTGCCCACAGCAAGGAAAAAAAAACATGTGCTTCCAACACCAAAAAACATGTGTTACCCACCAGCCAGAAAAAACAAGTGCTACCTTCACGCAAAGAAAAACACTGTGTTGCCCACAGCAGAAAAACATTATGTACCAACACGAAAAAAACATGTGTTGACCACAGCAGAAAAAAAACAATGTGCTACCCAACACCACAAATAAACATTGGTGTTGCCCTCAGCAGAATATCATGTGATGCCAACACCAAAACAACATGGTTTACCCCACAGCAGGAAAAAACATGTGCTACCAACACAAGAAAACATGTGTTTGTTGCCCCAGCAGGAAATACATGTGCTACCAACACACGAATAAAACATGTTGTTGCCCACACCAAAAAACATGTGCTACCAACACCAAAAAACATGTGCTACCAACAGCAGAAAAAAACATGTGCTACCAACAGCAGAAAAAAACATGTGCTACCAACACCAGAAAAACATGTGCTACCAACATCAAAAGACATGTGCTAGGCAACATCAAAATAAAATGTTGCGCTAACCAACACCATAAAAACTTGTGGCTACCAACACCAAGAAAATAATCATTGTTGGCTTAACTTAAAACGCCACAAAAAACATGTGTACCAACACCAAATTAACATGTGCGACAACCAAAAAACATGTGTGTAAATGCCCCAAAAGAAAAATGTGTCACCCACAGCAGAAAAACGACATGTGCTACCAACACAAAACAAACATGTATGTTACCAAACACCAAAAACATATGTGTTAACCCTCAGCAGAATAACATGTGCTACCAACACCAAAAAACATGTGTTACCAACACCAAAAAACATGTGTTACCCACAGCAGAAAAACATGTGCTACCAAACCAAAAATTCATGTGTTGACCACAGCCAGAAAAAATGTGATGTACCAACAGCCAAAAAACATGTGTTGCCACACAGCAGAAAACATGTGCTACCAACACCAAAAAAACATGTGTTGCCCCCCATGCAGAATAACATGTGCTACCCATCACCAAAAACATGGTGTTGCCCACAGCAGAAAAAAACATTGTGACT
>NC_069453.1:4780864-4807105 GCF_026875155.1 Cherax quadricarinatus | reverse complement strand
TCATTGAACTTGCAACATCTGGTCGTATTTCCCGGGGGCTCCATCTATGCCCCTCGTTTCTTTCCTCAAAGTCTGCCAGAGAGTTAGTACCCTTGGACTTTTCTTCTCTCAGAGAAGAACAGTATAATGTGCCTTTTACACTTCAAGAACTGGAGGCAACGCTCTCAGCTTGCCGATCATCGGCAGCTGGGCCTGACGACATTCATATTCGTATGTTACAACATTTACATCGGTCAGCCCTTGTAGTCCTCTTACACCTCTTCAATCTTATTTGGGCACAAGGAGTTCTTCCCCAGCTGTGGAAATCTGCCATTGTTCTCCCTTTCCGCAAACCGGGTACTACAGGACATGATGCCTCCCACTATCGTCCCATCGCTCTTACTAGTGCAGTTTGCAAAGTGATGGAACGTCTCGTAAATCGACGTTTAATGTGGTATTTAGAGACACACAACAGTCTCTCCGCTAGTCAATATGGCTTTCGTAAGGGCCGTTCTACCATAGACCCCTTACTACGCTTGGATACGTATGTTCGTAATGCCTTTGCGAATAATCACTCAGTTATTGCCATATTTTTTGACCTTGAGAAGGCATATGACACAACTTGGAGGTATAATATTTTGGCCCAGCCCACTCCTTAGGCCTCCGAGGCTATCTACCATCCTTCCTTAAGAACTTTTAACTGACAGACATTTTCCGTGTTCGAGTCAATAATGTTCTTTCCCGGACTTCATCCAAGCTGAAGGTGTCCCTCAGGGATGTGTTCTAAGCACAACACTTTTTCTCCTTGCTATAAATGATTTGACCTCTGTTCTTCCACCCAATATTTGGTCATCACTCTATGTTGATGACTTCGCTATTGCTTGTGCAGGCGCTGACTGTCATCTCATTGCAGTTTCTCTCCAGCATGCGTCGACCATGTTTCCACTTGGGCCACCACGCATGGGTTTAAATTTTCAAGTACCAAAACTCACCAAATTACTTTCACTAGACGCTCTGTCATCTCCGATCATCCTTTGTATCTCTATGGCTCCCGTATCCCCGAACGTGATAAGTCAGGTTTCTAGGCCTTCTCTTTGACCGTAGGTTATCCTGGAAACCTCACATTACCTCTCTAAAGGCAACTTGTCACAGCCGGCTAAACCTTCTTAAAACCCTTGCTCATCTTTCCTGGGGAGCTGATCGTCGAACTCTGCTTCGCCTACATTCAGCCCTCGTTTTATCGAAACTCGATTATGGTGACCAGATTTATTCAGCGGCCTCTCCTGCTACTCTCTCTAGCCTTAACCCCATCCATCACCAAGGATTACGTTTGTGCCTTGGTGCTTTTCGCTCTTCCCCTGTTGAGAGCCTCTATGCAGAAGCGAATGTTCCATCCTTGTCTGATCGCCATGATGCCCATTGCCTTCGCTACTATGTACGCTCTCACGATCTCCACAATCCTTCCATTTATAGAATGGTCACCGATATTAGTAGACATTCTTTATTCGTTCGCCGCCCCTGTTTGCTCCGTCCCTTTTCTCTTCGCCTACATTCACTCTTGTCTTCCCTTCAGTTACCACCTTTATATGTTCATGTAGCATCTCACTTTTTCCCTACCCCCCTGGGAAGTTCCAGCTGTTCGGGTCTGTTCTTTCTCACTCCCGTGCTCGAAAGCTCAACTGCCTACGGTGGCTTCCCGCTCTCTTTTTCTTGATCACTTCCACTCCCATTCTCATGCCATCGCTGTGTACACAGATGGCTCTAAGTCTTCAGACGGCGTCAGATTCGCAGCAGTGTTTCCGGACAGCGTCGTGCGGGGGCATTTACTATCTTCGGCTAGCATTTTTATTGCTGAATTGTATGCCATTCTTGCAGCACTTATTCGTATCAAATCTATGCCTGTGTCATCATTTGTGGTAGTCTCAGACTCCCTTAGTGCTCTACAGGGTATACGAAAATTTGATACATCTCACCCGCCCGAGTTCTCTGGATCCTACATTGTCTACGCGTTCGTATCTCTACGAAGCATAAAGATATGTTTTGTTTGGGGTCTCTGGTCATGTGACGTACAGGGCAATGAACAGGGCAGACACTGCTGCTCGGTCAGCAGTACATGACTAACAATTGCCTAGAGGGTTCCTTTTCTGGACTATTTTGCCTGCAATAGTACTTCCCACCTTCACGCCCGTTGGCAACTCGTTTTGTAACTCTTACTCGTCTTCTCAACGGGTATCGCATGGAGAGGCACCTGGTTACTCTCGTGGCAGTGTCATGTTCCGGTATCGATTAGCCACATTCTGGTAGACTGCCCTGATCTTTTCTCGAGCACGCAGAAGTGAACCTCCACCGCTTTTGTCTTCGTTCTATTACTCTCTCTTACCTTCCCTTCTTGATGATGGACCTCTTTAATCCTGACTCTTCATTGACTTCGTTGACAACAATAATGTACTCCACAAACTCTGATGATTACCTTACGCACTCCCTCAGCCCTTTCTAGCTCAGTCTCTTGCTGCCCTTTACCCTTTCACCATCCACTGCTCCGCTGTTATCCATAACCTATTACTCATCCACCTCCCTTTTGCCACCTGATGCCCTCGCTTCCTTCCTGCCCTGCAGCGCTGTATAGCCCTTGTGGCTTAGCGCTTCTTTTTTATTATAATAATAATAATAATGATGGAGAGGCGTAGAATGAGGGGAGATATCATTGAAGTGTATAAGTGGATGATGGGCATAAACAAGGGAGATGTTAATAAAGTACTGAGGGTGTCGAACCAGGTAAGAACCAGAAATAATGGATTTAAGTTGGATAAATTTAGATTTAGAAAGGACATAGGTAAGTACTGGTTTTCTAACAGAGTTGTAGGTGCGTGGAACAGTCTTCCCAATGGGGTGATAAGAGGCTAGGACCTTGGGTAGCTTTAAGAAGAGACTGGACATTATTATTATTATAATCAAAAAGAAGTGCTAAGCCACAAGGGCTTACAGCGCTGCAGGGTAGGGAAGGAAGCAAGGAATTGGATGGCAGGAGGGAGGGGGGATGATCAGCAGGTTACAGAAAACAGCGGGGCAGGGGATAGTACGGGGGTAGAGGGTAGCAAGAGATACAAGTAGAAAGGGCTGAAAGTATCAGAATTTGTGAAGTAAGTCAGTCGTTGTCAAAAAGTCAATAAGAGAGTCCGGATGAAAAGGTGGGTCCATCAGCGAGAAGGGAAGGTAAAGAGAGAGCAGCGGGGCGGAAGACGACGACAGAGGTAAATTCTGCGTGCTCGTTGATAAATGGGCAGTCCAACAGAATGTGGCTGACTGATAATGGGCTTGGCAATTTCCACAGAGAGGAGCAGACGCCTCTCCATGGATATCCATGAGTAAGACGAGTATGGCCAATGCGAAGACGGGAGAGAGAGTAGTCTCCAACCTCGACACTGGTGATAAGAAGACGGCCAGTAACCTATACTCGGTTTAATAGACTGAAGTTTGTTGCGAGCATAGTAGACCAACGTTGTTGCCAACGGGTGTGAAGGTGGGAAGATATTACAGCAAAATAGTCCGTACATGGAATACCTCTGTAAGAAACTGGTAGGTCATGTACTGCTGACCGCGCAGCTGTGTCTGCCTGTTCATTGCCCTGTACGTCAACATGACCAGGGACCCAACAAAAAACAATATCTTTATGCTTAGTAAAGATGCGGCGTAGCCAAAGTTGGATACGGAGGACTAAGGGGTGAGGTGTATCAAATTTTTGTATAGCCTGTAAAGCACTAAGGGAGTCTGAGACAACCACAAATGATGACACAGGCATAGATGCAATACGGATAAGTGCTGTAAGGATGCATATAATTCAGCAGTAAAAATACTAGCTGAAGATAGTAAATGCCCTTGTACGACGCTGTCCGGAAAACACTGCTGCGAATCCTACGCCGTCAGAAGACTTAGAGCCATCTGTGTACACAGCAATGGCATGAGAATGAGAGTGAAAGTGGTCAAGAAAAAGAGAGCGGGAAGCGACCGTAGACAGTTGGCTTTCGAGCAAGGGAGGGAGAAGAACAGACTCGAACAGCTGGGACCTCCCAGGGGGGTAGGGAAAAGTGAGATGCTACATGTACATAGAAAGGTGGTAGTGGAAGAGAAGACAAGAGCGAATGAAGGCGAAGAGAGAAGGGACGGAGTAAGCAGGGGCGGCGAACAAATAAAGAATGTCTACTAATATCAGTGACCATTCTATAAATGGAAGGATTGCGGAGATCATGAGAGCATACATAGTAGCGCAGGCAATGGGCATCACGGCGATCGATAAGGATGGAACGTTCGCTTCTGCATAGAGGCTTTCGACAGGGGAAGAGCGAAAAGCACCAAGGCATAAACGTAATCCTTGGTGATGAATGGGGTTAAGGCTAGAGAGGAGGGTAGCGGAGATGCCGCTGAATAGATCTGGTCACCATAATCAAGTTTCGATAAAATAAGGGTGGAATGTAGGTGAAGGAGGGTTCGTATGATCAGCTCCCCACGAAAGATGAGCAAGGGTTTTAAGAAGGTTCAGCCGGCTGTGACAAGTTGCCTTCAGAGAGGTAATGTGAGGTTTCCAGGATAACCTACGATCAAAGAGGAGGCCCAGAAACTTGACTGTATCACGTTCAGGGATACGTGAGCCATAGTAGGTACAAAGGATGATCAGAGATGACAGAGGTCTAGTGAAAGTGATTTGGTGGGTTTTAGTGCTGGAAAATTTAAACCCATGTGTGGGTGGCCCAATTGGAAACACGGTCGACTGCATGCTGGAGAGAAACTGTAAGGAGGTGACAGTCAGCGCCTGCACAGGCAATAGCAAAGTCATCAACATAGAGTGATGACCAAATATTTGATGGAAGACTAGAGGCCAAATCATTAATAGCAAGGAGAAAAAGTGTTGTGCTCAGAACACATCCCTGGGGGACACCTTCAGCTTGGACAAAGTCCGGGGAGAGCACATTATTAACACCGAACACGGAAATGCCTGTCAGTTAAAAAGTTCTTAAGGAAGGATGGTAGATTGCCTCGAAGGCCTAAGGAGTGGGCTTGGGCTAAAATATTATACCTCCAAGTTGTGTCATATGCCTTCTCAAGGTCAAAAAATATGGCAATAACTGAGTGGTTATTCGCAAAGCATTACGAACATACGTATCCAAGCGCAGTAAGGGGTCTATGGTAGAACGTCCCTTACGAAAGCCATATTGACGAGTGGAGAGACTGTTGTGTGTCTCTAAATACCACACTAAACGTCTATTTACTAGACGTTCCATTACTTTGCAAACTGCACTGGTAGAGCAATGGGACGATAGTGGGAGGTTTCATGTCCCGTAGTTGCCTGGTTTGCGGAAAGGGAGAACAATGGCGGATTTCCACAGCTGTGGAAGAACTCCTTGTGACCAAATAAGATTGTAAAGGTGTAATAGGACTGCAAGGGCTGATGATGTAAATGTTGTAGCATACGAATATGAATGTCGTCGGGCCCAGCTGCCGATGATCGACAAGCTGAGAGTGTTGCCTCCAGTTCTTGAAGTGTAAAAGGCACATTATACTGTTCTTCTCTGAGAGAAGAAAAGTCCAAGGGTGCTAACTCTTGGCAGACTTTGAGGAAAGAAATGAGGGGCATAGATGGAGTCCTGAGAAATACGGACCAGATGATTGCCAATTTCATTGGCAACATCTAGTGGGTTTGCTATATCAACACCGGCAACCCGCAGAACAGGAGCCGGGTCAGGAGAATATTTACCACTCAGTTTTCGTACTTTTTTCCAGGACTGCACTCATAGAGGAGCAGAGGTGATGGTGGAGACATAATCTCGCCAGCAAGTGCGTTTTAGCGTCACGGATGACACGGCGAGCGATCGCACGCTTCTGTTTAAAATCAAGGAGTCGCTCTGTGGTTCTATTGTACCGGTACCTGCCCCATGCAGCTCGTTTCAAACGTACTGCACGAGCACAAGCAGGAGACCACCAAGGCACGCATTTCTGAGAATGCCTGCCCGAAGTTTGGGGTATAGAATGAGAAGCTGCGGTGAAAACGGAGGACGAGAAGAGGTGTAAAAGCTCATCGATGGAGGACGAAGAAGGAACCTCTTTAAAAACAGTCAGGTGTGAGTAAAGGTTCCAATTTGCCCGATTAAATTGCCAGCGTGGGGTGCGAAGAGGTGGCGAATATGAAGGGGAAGTAAGAATGATTGGGAAATGATCACTGTCATGTAAGTTCCGGGAGAACAGACCAAGTAAAGTCTAATGCGGCGGAGGAAGAGCAAACTGAGAGATCGTGCAAGAGAGAGTATGAGTCCGAGGATCAAAATGGGTGTGAGTACCTGTATTTAAAACATGGAGGGGGTGGGTGGCAAGAAAAGCCTCTAACTGAATTCCACGGGAATCACAGTGAGACCCTCCCAAGAGGAAATGGTGGGCATTAAAATCACCAAGCAACAGAATCGGTGGCGGTAATGACGAAACAAGGAAGACAAAATCCGGAATAGATAATGCCGAGAAGGAGAGAGATATAAAGAACAGAGCGTATACCACCTATGTAAGTGGATACGGGCTGCTGTGTAATGCAGCGAAGTATGAACAAATAGCTGATGGTACGGAATATCAGTGCGGAGAAGAAGGGCACTTTCATTAAAGGTCCCATCAGGAAAAGGATCTGAAGAATACAATAAATTATAGCCTGAGATGCGAGAAATAACAGCAGAGTGTAATTTTGGTTCCTGTAAGCAAACACCAACAGGGGCAAACTGGGAGAGTAACATCTGAAGCTCACCCCGATTACCCCTGAGGCCGCGTATATTCCACTGTAAAAAGGCCATGATTGGCAATGATAAAGATACTTGAAATCCGCAGGTAAGGGTTCCTACGGACTAGAAGGGTTAGAAAAGTCCACATGCGGAGGCAGTGGAAATGTTCAAGCAGCGAAGGAACGGTGCGCTGTGAAGAAAGGAGTTGCGCAGATGGTAGCAGAGGAGAGAAGGAAGAGCGGAAGGTGGATCAGTGTCATTGATGGTTTGGTCTCTTGCAATATATTCAGAGATTGCTTCAAGTGTTTCGGAATTCAGAGATGTCGTATGGGAGACAATATTGGGAATGGTAGGGGGAGGATGAGTAAAGATTGGAACTGTATTGGACTGTACCAAGGTAGGGGGGGGCGAAAGGGTGGAGGGAACTGGAGAAGCGTGGCAGGGGACAGAAGAGACAGGAACCTGGGAGGTGGCAGAAGAGGAAGAAACTTGGGAGGGAACAGGGGAGGAAGGTTACATTACGAGGAGGAGGGTGGAACCTCTGCACTTGTAACTGAGCCAGTGAGAGGGGAAGAACTAGGGACAGAGACAGGGAGGTAAAATGAGGAGGTGGGAAGATGGGTAGGAGGTGTTACCGGACCTTTTTTTGACTTTTGAGAAGTAGAGGGACGATTGGGAAGAGGTGTCGTACGAGGTCTCGTCGACGCTGAGGCTTGTAAGAGAGAACTCGAAGAAGCGAGATTAGACTGAGGCGTTGAAGTAGGGACGTCTGAGCCGAGGACAGCAAAAGGATTAGATACAGGAGTGATTATGGGAGAGGTAACCACAGAGGTGGGTGTAGAAGATGGGATACCAGAAGTGGGGGGACGTTTTGAAACACGGGAATAAGAAACACGTGGGGAGTCTCCTTGGAGGCGGAGATGAGAAACTGCCATGGCATAAGGGAGACCTTCTGTCTCTTTGAGGTAACGGATTTCCCGCTCGTTTAAATAGACCTGACAACGGCGAGAGTACGAAGGGTGAGCCTCATGACAGTTAAGGCAAGAGGGAGATCGATTGCAAGACGTATTAGAATGGTCATCGGCACCACAGACTGGGCATTCGGCGTAGATCTGCAATATTTCGCTGGATGGCCAAATCGCCAGCAATTTCTACACTGTTGTGGTGTAGGGATCACCTTTCGAACTTGTAACCGATGTCCTGCTATATAAACGGAGGATGGGAGTTCTCGGCTGTCAAAAGTTAAACGAGCCACATTGCTAGGGTATCGTCTCGCCCACGGGCAGGAAGAACGTAAGTGTTACCTTGAGGATTGGGAGATCTTGGAGTTCCAGCTGTTCTAGAATGTCGGTGCCACATGTCTGGAAATTTTGTTGAACTATGGTATGGGGCAAGAATACGGTTACCACTACAAGAATTGAGGGAATGATGTTTTTCAAGGGTGACAGGAACAGTATCTATATGGGTAAGACGAGAGAGCTCACGAGCTGGGTAGCATTCTGTACGGTAATGATGCGCGTACCGCTCTTAAGAGCATGAAAAGAAAATATCTTTACCAACATGGCGTAGGAGTGCCTTGCCAATACTATGGTCAGAAAGATAGGCAGTAGAGGAAGTTGGTCGTAAAGTGAAGAATTTAGTCCACTGTTCAGTCTGAAACTGAGCGTGGAAAGGTAGTGAAGGACGTGTCGATCGTTTCTGAGAAGAACGAGAAGGTGAAGGTGGAGAAGTATCATCAGCAGGTAATTGTCGTTGACGTTTAGGCGTGGGACCAGAGTTGGTCCGACGTGGAACGGGTCGGCGATTTGAAATTGCCGCACCGTATGAGGGAGAGGCCGGAAGCATAGTCAGAGGAGAGCGAAGGTCTGATAAATCGAAGGAGTCAGTCGAGGCCTCAGTACCTGAAGCGGGTGAGGAAACAGCACCGGCAATAGGTACAGAGGCATGAGGAATGTCTGAAGAGTGGTCCAAAGACGAGGCGGGGTCAGAACGGGGTGCGGTATCAAGAAGGGGCCCGGGGGGTACCAGGTTCATGGACTAGGGCTGCCATGGTTAGGTTACTTCTTTCTTTTTGTTTTTAAGAAAAAAAAAGAAAGAAGAAAAGAAAATAAAATAAAAAAAAGAAAAAAAAAAGGGGGGACGGGGAGGGATAGTTCCTAGGAGGGATGAAAGGGCCAGAAATCTCCCTCCGCGCCCAAGAGGACTCGACACCGCTAGTAGCGCAGATGCAGCATGGAACCCGTGCCATACCCTACCCTTCATGCCAGTAAACCAGCAATCTGGGATAGCAACCTCACATCTGCCGAGCTACCTCGGTGGACAAAAGAGAGGGCGGCGGATATCCGCACAAAGCATACCTCCTTCAGCCACACCCCCGGAATCCGAAAGGTGGCTTCCAGAGCTACACCCGTCGCCCAAAAGACACCCAAAGCTACTCCGGGATACCGGAGAGGGATCGGGACATCCCTAGGCAATCCAGATTCCACGGCAAACTACGCCACCGCCAAGAACCTCAACGGAATGGGATGGACCCCGGTGTCCTTTCTCCTACCTAGGAACTAGGCGCGCCTGTGGGAGAAATCCCAAGGACAAAAAGAGGAAGGGCAAAAGGGAGGAGTGGGGAGGAGGAGGAGGAAAGGAAAAAGGGGAGGATGGGGAGGATGGGATAGGGGAGGGGAGATTGGGGGGTAATTAGGTTCGGTCTGAGGGAAGAAGACCGATAGGTCTAATTCCTCAGACCAAGAGCCTCTTCACCACGCAAGGAGCCCCCCTTGAAGAGGAAGGGGGGACTGGGACAAATATATGGTGGGAGGGGCTGGGTTTGATGGTGTCATTGGGGGACGGGAGTTATTCTGGGTAGCTTAGGTGAGGGACATTTGATAAGGATCTACCTTGCTGGGCCCGTAGGCCTTCTGCAGTGTTCTCCATCTTATGTCCCCCTACACACCTAAGTTCATATCCTATTAAAAACAACATTAAATGACGGGGTTTTTCCCGTTTGGGGCCCCGGGGGGGGGGGGGGGGGGGGGGGGGGGGGGGTTGGGAAATTTTTTTTTTTTTTTTGTTTTTTTTTTTTGGTTTTTTTTATTTTTTTTTTTTTTTTTTTTTTTTTTTGGGGAAAAAAAAAAAAAGGGAAATTTTTTTTTTTTAAAAAAAAATTTTTTTTTTTTTTTTGGGGGGGGGGGGGGGGGTTTTTTTTTTTTTTTTTTTTTTTGAAAAAATTTTTTTTTTTTTAAAAAGGTCTTCAAAGAAGGGGGCCCCCCCCTTTTAAAAGAACGGGACTATATGGGGGGGGGGGTTTTTTGGTGAGGGGGTGGGGTTTTTTGGGGTACTTGGGGTTAAGGGGGACATTTTGATAAGGATCTACCTTGCTGGGCATTTGGCCTTCTGAGTTTTCCCTTTTTTTTGTCCCCCCCTTAACACCCAAAGTTCATACCTATTAAAAAAAAAATTTTTAATAACCCGGGAAACCCAAAAAACCCCTTTTTTAAAAAATTTTTTTCCCAGGGTCCACCGCCCTGTGTATGTTTGGGGACTCCCAAATTTTTTTTTTTTTTTTTTAATTTGTTATAATTTTTTTGCCTTTCCCATGGTTCCAAGAATAAAAAAAATCTCCCGCAGTTTTTTTGGTGTAAAACAGCAACTTTCGTGTATTTTTTTTGTTTTTTTTTTTTTTTTGGGTTTTGGGAGAAAAGGGGATATTTTCAGAAACGATATGATTTAAACTTTTACAAGTAGGCTATTTTTTTTTCCTCAATTTGCAAAGGTAATATTGTTAAAAAAAATCTTTGGTGTAAAAAAAAATAAGTGTTTTAGGTTTTATTTAAATTGTGGGACAAGAAATTGCATGAGAAAAAAAAAAAAAATTCCAGCCTTTTTATGGTTTTACCAAAAAACCCCCCTTTAAGGCTTTCCCGTAAATGCAGTGTCCTTCATTTGATATTTTGGAATGCATTTTTCCTGGTTTTTTGTGTTTGTATATTTTAAATCACGAAAAAAAAAATTTAAAGTTCATATTAGCTTTATGTAAAGGAAATTATTCAAGAAAAAAAAATAAATCAAACATGTAGGATTCACCAGGGGTGCGAATTTTCATCAACTTAGAATATTTTACAAGCTGGTGGCCAGAAGAAACGTTGTTTCTTGCTATGCAGGGTCTCAATCCATGCTGTTCCTTTATATCTGAAAAAAACATATACCCGTACATGATTGCGAAAAAACCCAAAATTTCATTGTATCAAATTATTTTTGTTCAAAAACAACAAATTTTAAAATTTGTTTCCAGCAAATTTAACATGCTATTTCAAAACAAGCGACAAAAAGCAATTATAAATGAAAGTTAAAACTAATTTTTAAAAATTTGGGAATTAAAACTAAACCCCATGTTCCCCTTTATTGCAGTTATGCCTAAAGATGGGTTTTTTTTTGCAACTTTTCGGGCTTTGCGTCAGCTAGGTGTGGTAGGGGAGAGACCTGGTTTTAGCAGAGCTAGTGGAATGCTCTTTAAAACATCAGCAAAGGCAGGAAGCATAGCTCCAGTGAGGGTTGATGAACAAAAAAAAAAAAAAGAGAAAAAAGATTTTATTCAGTAGTCTAGGGTTTTAAAAATCCCAGGCCCCAGTTTCAATCAGGCCCAATAAAAATTTTTTATGCTAAAGAAAAAAACCCCTGACATATCTGGAGGGTGGATGAAAAAGGTGGGGGGAGGAGAAGAAGGGGGAGGGGTAGGAGGTTTGGAGTGGTGGATTGGCATGTCTGTGTGTGTGTGGGGGGGGGGGGCCTACAAAGCCTAGGGAATGGAGGGTATCAGGTTCAAATTTTGGAAAAAGAAAGAGGTCCAATTCCTTAGAACCCAAAAATCCCTCACATGCATCAAGGGACCACTTTCAGGTCTGGTTGGGTTTGGGGAACTTGCTTGGTTTAGTGAAAATGAAGAGGGGTGTTTTTTGGTGCAAGGCTTTGGGGCAGGGGGGAAGGGGGGTTATTTTGGTGCATAAGCACTGAGGATAGGTGGGGATGTTAGTTTGGTGCAACCATCATGGTGGGATGAGTGATTGTGATGGGGGCTGGGTAGCAAGTACACATTCTTTAAATTTCAATGAAAAAATTAATGGGAATTGCACACTGAATATACTGTTCTGGTTCCCATCCTAAGTTACAACATGGGCTTTTTTGAGAATATATGATTCACTAAAATTTTTGCTCAGTGAACCATTCCTTCTGTTCATATCTACGTTGGTAAGTGGGGGTCCACTGTATGAGGGCAGGGTGACAGCCACTTGCCACTAACCTCATGCATAATGTATCAACATGTCTAACATGTGCAGCATTTTGTTTTGCTGTAAATATCTGGATATTTAAAGTGAAGTAATAAGAGCTGCACCACCACCAGTTCAGGGATGTGGACCCTTTGAGGGTCCACACCTCCAACCTGAAAATTCCCAACAGGGTTAAAAAAAAAAAAAAAAAATTGCACTCACGAATTTTGCTGTCAGCAATATTTATGCACCGGCAATTTTGCCCACCGAGTCCTATTTTCAGCCAATTACACTGGTCCATTAGACCAAATTCCTAGCTATTTTGCTTGTATGTGTTCTATTTTATCTACTGAAATCTCCCAATCAGCTATTTCAACTACCCAACAGTGATCGGAAATTGGTAATTTGGCCAAATTTCACACAAAGTTCAAAATACTCCAATTTCAAAATAGGGTCCAGAATAAACGATGCAGGCATTTCCTGGTACTAAAATAACATTTCCTCTGTTGATCAGTCATGTTTCCAGGCTTTACACACGAATTACATTTTTATTGTTTTCACAATTTTATTCACACAAAAAAATTTAAGATTTACTCTTACGTAATACTGTAATAATTGTATACACATCAGGGCATTCATGAATGCACATTAGACCCACCAGCTGATGTGTATTGGACACATGACATGATTTGTTTACTCTTGAACATCGGCAAAAAATCGAACATTTCCGCAACTTTGCTCAATTTCAAGCTATTTCCAGTATTAAAACCAATGAAATCATCTCTATTTCTGTAATATATCTTCCATCCTATCAAATGGACCAAGAAACCACAAATACAACCATAAAAACCATACGAAAATACACTGCAAAATCTATTTTAATCCAAAAAGTCGCAGTCTTTTTTTTCCCTCATTATGCACTGCCTTCTGCAGGACTTGTTATATAATAGTGCACACTTACCACAGATGCATTCCCTCATATCAAGGCCCAATTTTCCCACTCACAGCTTATTGAGCGAGCTGAACTCATGATGTAGTACTACGGCTTAGGCCCTGGCTTCAAAGCCTCATAGAACTACAGGATGGACCCTCAAAGGGTTAAGTAATTAAAATGGTAGACAAAACCCTTGAAACCATTACAAAATTCACAAAAACAGCATTATTTAAAGTGCAAATAAAATTTCTAGCTTCTTTGTGCATGCTGGCTAGTGAAAACGAATGGCCATGAGCTCAGGGTATGTGCCATAAAACTACAGCACGAGTCAGCCACTCGAAGCGTGGTGGCAAATTAAATGGCCTATAAGAGAATTGGTCCATGCTTCAAATACCATATAAAAATAAAATCCTGCCACATGCAGTACATGATGGAAAAAAAAAAAACTGACCATGTGTAGGGGTTCAAACCCTTTAGGTCTGTCATGGTATTTACAGCTTTGAAGTGAGGGGTCTGTGCCATTGAGCTATCCTAAATTAGTAGCTTCAAAAATTAAAGCGGAGAAGGTTGGTCGGTCTACATATAAGAGAAGGGGTCTGCTGGTTATGTAAGAAGTAAACAGAAAATTGGGTGTTTGGCATGGCATTGTGGGAATGTCATCTTCAGTACCCTGTTCACCCTGCCTCACAGCAACAAAAACCTCACTTCCCCAGCAAACTGGGAATCTTCCTTCCCAAGGGGATAGTTCTAATAACGATGGAGGTGAAATGATGTTTTCTATGGTTTTGAGGAGTTAGTGACAAATTATTATTATTATAATCAAAAAGAAGCGCTAAGCCACAAGCTATACAGCAGTTAGTGACAAAGCGACACTCAGAATGCTGGACAGTGTTGAAAACCCCAATGACCCTCACCATCCACCTCTGGGCTGGTCTGTTTACTTCATGTTCAGTTTTACCATGCCATAAGAGTAAACTTATATTTTCCCATTGCCATGCTCACACATGAGCAATGCTAACGATGATATTGATTGTTATTTCCAGCTCTTGTGACCATTCGAGTAGCAAGTGAAGAATATTCATCAGTAAAGCATCTATTTATATGATGCCACTTGCGGTCGGGTTTGTGTGCCATGTTTTTTCCAGGGGACTGCGTAAATCATGGGGCCCCCTACAGCAAAACAGACAGTGAAGGGGATGAAGTTGTTACAATTGGGATGGACAATCTACAGCATGCACTTTGTGGCCATTAAGCAAAATTAAAGGTTATTGTTGGGCCACTGTAAACCACGGATAACGAAACCAAACCTGCGGATTATGGGGCTCTACTGTATATACACTGTGTATTATACTGGTCTCATGGGCCACAATAGTTACTGGAAAAAAAATTAGAAAAGCAAAGAAAAAAACCTATAATAAAAAAATTAAACTAATACAGAACGTGTGGCGTCACCAATGTTACCGTCAGTGGTCATTTACTGTTCAACCTCACACTCCTTGTCAGTAAATATTGATGGGAATTTTTTTTTTATTACCTCCACAAAATATGCTCTTAATTCTTTAAGATTTTTTTTTTTCATTCTTTGACCTGAGCACAATTGAATTAGGGATCTGGACCCTGAAAGGATTAAAATAGAAACTTTGCAGTGCATTTTCAGATGGTCTTTATGGTTTTATTCTCAGCTTCTTGGTATCATTTGATAGAATGGAAGATATTACAGAAATAGAGATGATTTTGACTGGTTTTTAGTACAGGAAGTAGCTTGAAAGTGAGAAATTAGTGAAAATGTTTGATTTTTGTCAATATTCCAGAGGACACTAATCACGTTACCTATCTTATACATGTCCTAACTGGCCCATCTAATGTGGATTCACAAATGCACTGAAAATTTATAGTTTTCAATAATGTCGTTCCCAAAAAAATAGAATATTTTTTGTGATAAAAATAAAAAATGAATGCATACAACAAAATACACAAGTTTGGTCAGATGGAATAATAGAACTGGCCTAAAAACAAGACTCAAAGTGGGCGAATTCACCAGTGTGTAAATACCCTCGAGACTACCTTTGCAAAAGCATAATCCCATAAGTTTTCCATCAAATTTTGGTGTAATTACTAGAAAAAAAACAAACACCAAGAACAAGTTTAAGATTGGGAGGTCTAGACTCTCAAAGGATTAACCGTTGTTATTTGTGATTGGAAGCCTGTAATTGTTTTACCATGATGGTAGAATTGCTGGTGTCCATTTTTCTGTCTCATAAACATGCAAGATTTCAGGTCTGTCTTGCTACTTCTACTTACACTTAGGTCACACTACACATACATGTACAAGCATATATATACACCCCCCTCTGGGTTTTCTAATATTTTCTTACTAGTTCTTGTTTATTTTCTCTTACCTCCATGGGGAAGTGGAATAGAATTCTTCCTCCGTAAGCCATGCGTGTTGTAGGAGGCAACTAAAATGCTGGGAGCAAGGGGCTAGTAACCTCTTCTCCTGTATATATTACTAAATGTAAAAGGAGAAACTTTCGTTTTCCTTTTGGGCCACCCCGCCTCGGTGGGATACGGCCGGTGTGTTGAAAGAAAGATTTGTGATTGGCACAGTTTGCAAAGTGCAGTGAAATTTCTTATCCTATGAATCCTACCATTTCCCCTACCACCACACCTACACCCCTCTGGAATCTCATGCCCTTGCGAACAGGTACAGAAGAGCTAGGCAGGCCCTGCCACCTTATCTATGCTGTGGATGTGGGGGTGGCAACTGAGAGACTCGACTGTGTATAATGCAGCGTGTTCACTGAAAATATGCCACAATTTTGTAATCATGCTGACGCAAAAACATGTTAACATGTTGCGTGCTAACCAATGGTCTACTGTATTATCTCAAGTGTCTAAGAGAAACATTTGGATTATTTTGCATAGGGCACACTAAATTATACTGTATCATTTACGTGTGTATTTAGGCCTCCTAAAACCTCCAAGAATTGGAGGGGTAAAGGGGGGGTCGACTGTAAGAGTAATGTCAAAACTGAGTAGGGTTACTCAATTTTCAATACACAAGTCCTTTCTCCTCACACTAAAAGAACATTTTCAAAAACCTCCCCCCCCCCCTTTTATTTTAGGTTTCAAAGACATTTATTTTCATTAAAAGTGCATTCAACTGTCAACCTTAATTTACCCTGTAGTCAGACTTATGATTACTTCAAGGTAGACAGTAAAAGCAATTTTATAGAAAACAAATTATGAAAATACTGTCCCATTATGACTTATTTTCTCCAGACTTCCAAGTGAATGAAAATTATTTATCACATATTAAAAAATTACTTACTTTATCAGCTTCCTCTGATACTGCCAAGGCACATGAAACCTCTGAAGCACCACCTCCATAGACAATTTTGTTGTTTCGCACCAAATTTCTCACCACACATAGTGCATCGTGAATACTGCGTTTAGCTTCCTCAATAATCATCTTGTTTCCTCCACGGATGAAGATAGTCACAGCCTTAGTGTTAGGGCACTCTTCAATAACCACATCTTATTTTTGGTGGTTCCAAATGTCAATTCACGCACTTTTCCACAGGTCCCTAGTTTTTCTGGTGACAATTCCTCAAACCTAGGAACAATTCGACCATTGGTTGCAATGGCAATGAGTTCAATCTCTGGTCCACCTACCCAACGTACAGCAGGCAGTTGTTTTTGAAGAAGAAGATGGTTGGCTTCATCATCAAAGCCCACTGACAAATAGCAAGATTAGCTCCAGCTCCCTTTACTTTATCCACCATATCGATGAACTGCTGTTGCTCATACTTATGAAGAGCATTGTACTCTTCTACACTACTTACTTCAAGCTTATGCTTTGTCTTGGCTTGGGAGGTTCAAATGGACAAGTGAGAATTGCTATCTTTACATCCTTTAATTCCTTTGGCATTTGTGGATGAGAAAAGTCTTTATCTATGACAACACCCTTCACAAGCATAGTGTCCTCCAGTTTACCACCAACTTTCCCTTCCACCTTAATGAGCTCAAAATTCACATCACGGGTTTCCATGTCAGCAACAGCCATTACAGCATTAACAGCAATTTCTGCCATCTGCCCATGGCAACGATTAATTATCTTTGAGGGCCCAAATGTGGTCATAGCAGTCAAAATTAAGGGTTCCAAGTTATTTGTGTCAACAGTAAATTCATCAGCAATTTTTTCCAAATTGTCAATGGCTTTCTTAGCAGCTAATTCATAACCATCAGCAATTCGAATTGGGTGAATGCCTTTGTCCAACAAGTATTCTGCTTTTTCTAAAAAATGCCCAGCTAACACTGAAAAGTAAATAAAACAGACCATTAATAATTTCGAAGTAGTACTATTTCAATTATTCAGAAAATATTATTACAAGTCATATTATTTTACTGCATTAACACAATAATGAGATCCCTTCTATCAGTGCACAAAAAAAAATTTACACAAGTTGACAAATAGGGTGACCAGAAGAAGGGACTGGAGAAGTGCTGACCAGTAACACTACTGGTATGGAAATATAAACACATTTGAGTATAATGTGATCCTGTTTGTGACTTGAAAAAGCCCACTGTGTGGGCAAAACATAGTCAATAAAGGATCACATTATACTGCATGTGTGTTCATATTTCCATTCTGTCGGTATTTTATACATTTATTTCCAACACTACTGGTATGTACTTATTTTAGCACTCTCATATACTTCTTAATATTCATTTTAGAACATTGCCATTTGTCAAAACATCTTTCTAGACCATATATTGAAAGACCCCAATATCCTTCATTCTTGGCATTTCCCTTACTATTTTCATTATCATTTCAGCATCAAGTACCTCAAAACAATTATTCTTTGTTCAAAATCCATTAAACATTCACTTTACATGAACATTCTCTCTCCTCACCTCCAGGTGTATTATCGCTAAAAACCCACTGATTCTTAACCAGGTTTTAATTCCAACATTTATACCACTTTTTTCTCTCTCCATACAGGCAGGCCCTGCTTATGTATCAGGTCAAGCTCTGGGCTACTGCTGTAAAGTTTTTTTTTTTTTTTAACTTTCAAATACATATAAAAGCCTGATAACATGTTTACACTATCATGTATTAAGAGAAGCCTAAAAAAATGCATACACAGTAACACATGTTACTTACTTAAAAATTTTTTTTCCTTAACTTATAGTATGTTGTGAATATATTTATTGTGCGAAGTCTGAATAAATGAAGAATGGGTAGAACTGAAAAACACTGTAAACAAAGCGCTGTAAGGCGGGGCCCTCCTGTAATTAAACATTTATACCTAGTTCTCGTGTTATCAGATTCATATATAATTAATCTATTATTCCTCATATGAGGGTTCCCAATCTTTAGTAAGAACATAAGAAAGGAGGAACACTGCAGTAGGCCTGTTGGCCCATACTGGGCAGGTCCTTCACAAATCCAACTCACTAAGAGAATATTTGCCCAACTCACTTGAGTTCTACCTTAACAATGAGCTCTAACTCATATGCAAGTTCTACCCTAACAATAAGCACTACCTCGTGTGTAAGTCCCATCTCCAATCCAACCCTCTCACAGTAATTATCCAACTTAAATTCGAAACTACTCAATGTTTTAGCTTCAATAACCCTACTAGGCAGACCATTCCACTCATCAACTACACTATTTCAAAACCAATACTTTCCTATACCCTTTCTAAATCTAAACTTATCTAATTTGAATCCATTATTGTGGGTTCTCTCTTGGACAGATATCCTCAAACCCTCATTTTATATTCCCTTTGTTAATACCCATCTTCACTTAAACACTTTCATCACGTTCCCTCATTTTTCGTCTTGCAAGTGAATAATTTAACCCTTTCAGGGTTTCTGACGTACTAGTATGGTTTGCGCACCAGGTTATTAACGTACTAGTACGCCTAAATTCTAGCACCTTCAAATCTAGCGAGAGAGAGCTGGAAGACCTACATATGAAAGAATGGGTCTATGTGGTCAGTGGCACGTATAAAAAAAATCCTGCAGCACACAGGGGCGCAATGAAAAAAAAAAAACACTTTTTGGTTTAAAACGACGACTTTGCACTGTATCTTCATGTGGTATTTATGGTTGTGCCTAGTTTTTCCTGGTCTCAATTTATAGAACGGAAGACATTATTACAGAAATTGAGATGTTTTGATTGGTTTTCACAATGAAAAGACCTTAAAAATTGAGCTAAAAGTAGCAGAAATGTTCGTTTTTTTTTGCCAAAGTTCAAAAGTAAACAAATCATGCCATACGTCCAATACACATCAACTGGTGAATCTAATTTTCTTTCACAAGTGCGCTGATATTATTTATACCTTTTCTAAAACTAATGCAGTAGTCTGCATAACAGTAAATCTTCTAGTTTTTGTGAGAATAAAAATTCAAAGTGGAAAGCAAAAAGAAATGTAAGGGGGGCCTGGGGACATGACAATGAACAGAGAAAATGTTTTAGTACCAAGAATTCTGTTTTGTTTATTTTGGACCCTATTTGGAAATTGGCATCTTTTGAAATGTGTGAAATTGGCAAAAAATTGCTAATTTCTGACCACTTTATTGGATAGTTGAAATCAGTAAATGGGTGGTTTCTTGTACTCATTCGATAGAAAAAATGGGAGTTCTAGCGAAATAGTTATGATTTTGTAGACAGTACACTGGAATTGACCGAAAATATGGCTCAAATTCGCGATATCGCCGATATATAAACATCATTGAGACCGCTAAATTCGCGTGAGCATAATCCGCAAGTTTTCCAACAAATTTCATACTTTTGGTGTCATTATGTTTGGGAAAAAAATTCTCTATCTTTTCAAAAGAAAAATAATTTTTTTTTTCTGAAAAATTTTCGACCCTGAGAACAAGTTTTAGGAGAGGGCCTCTCGACCCCAAAAAAGGGGTTAAAAAGACCCCCAATTTTCTTCAAAGGGAAGATTCTAATGTTTTTTAAAATAATTTTGTCTTTCCCTTCGCAAACCCTGTTTTCCTAAAAAATTTTTATATCCATTCGGTAAAAAAGGAAACCAAAATTTGAGCTGCATTATTACCCAAGGCCAAACAAATGAGTAAAAAAAGCTGTAGTATAACGTTGGACTTCTGTTGTTTAAAATTTCTTGAATTAAACCCGAAATCTATTTGCCTTTTTACGCGCACAAAAGGCTTTGCTGTTTTTTTTTTAAGGGTTTCCCTGTTTCCCAAACGACCTCTCATTTCCCTTTTCCGCATTCTGTACGGCTAATTTCTACAAAATTTTAAGGGGTAATGTTTGGGGTTAAATAAACATTCTAAAGTTTTAAAGAATTTTTCCCACTTATCTACATTGAACTGTGCCCCTCCCACTTTTTCTCCCACAAACCGAGTTAAATCTAAATCCCCCCTTTAATTTTGTGAAAACCCACTACGTTTGAATCATTACCCCTATCTTTGGTCCATCAGCGAACTTGCTCATATTACTAGTAATTCCTCGTCAAGGCATTGTATACATCATAAACAACAAGGGGCCCTAAAACTGTTTCCCTTGGAACCCCAAACTTTTTTCAAAATCCCCACCAGAAAAACCCTTTTATGCACACAACTGTTTCCTATTGGGAGCCATGATTTACCCCTGACAGCATTTTTCCTTTTAAAAGACTTTGGCTCCCCACTTTTTTTAAAGTCCTGATGGGGGTACCCTATCAAATCCTTACTAAACTCCAAAATAAACAATAAAATTTTCTTTATTGAATCAAGGGCCCAAAAAAGTTTTTACTGAAAAAAAGTTAGTAAATTATTTAAAGGCGGGAAAGGGCCCCCTCTTGAAACCAGCTGATACCCAAAAATAAAATTTACATTTTATCCCTTATGAAGAGGGCTTCTTATATTACCCATCTATTTTGGGCCAAAAAATTTTGCCAAAATTTTGGGTTGGGCTTATTTGGGGGGAAATTTTTGAGGGTAACGACTTTGTCCCCTTTTTAAAAAATAGGAATTACATTGGCCTTTTTCCACAAATAAACCCACTAAAACCTGACTGAAGAGATTTTGAAAAAACCTAAAAATTTAGTCAAGGGTACCCCGGTTTTCCATTTTGCATTCCTTAACCCTTGACTGTTTCAGGCCCCTCTCGGAAACGTCTTTAATATGCGCTAAAAATTTTTGAAAAAAAAAAAAATTTATTTTTTCTTATGAAAATAAATAGAGAATCTTTTCCCAGGGAAAATGACACCAAAATTTTCGAAATTTGGCCCGAAAACTCGGGGAATTATCCCCTTTAAGTTACCCCGGCGACATATGCGTAACGGCGTTTTACGCCGTTTTTGGACCCCAATTTTTCACCCAAACCCCTTTGTTCCATTTAAACCAAAACCCCATAAAAAATTTTTTAGAACTCCATTTTACTATCACTGATTTAACAAAAAAACCCCCTTTTAAAAAATTTTGGGACACCCAATAGGGGGTCAAAAATTTGGGAAATTTTGGCCCAATTTTCCCACCAAAATAAAAAAATGCCAATTTAAAAAATGGGGTCCAGAAAAAAACAAGGAAGAAAATTCGGGGGCACTAAAAATAACAAAAGCTCTGTTCATTATTTTAAAAAAAATTCCTACCCCCTAAAAATTTTAATTATTGCTTTCTTTTTTAAAATTTTTTTTTTCAAAAAAAAAAAAATACAAAATTTACGTTAGCAGACGACTGCTTTTATTTTTAAAAGGTATAAAAATATCAGTGAAAACTAGTGAAAGAAAAATTAGACCCCCATTTTACGTGTTTTGGACTTTTGGGGGTATTTTTTTTAATCTTGAACATTTTTAAAAATCGAACTTTTCCCTTCTACTTTGAGCTCAGTTTAAAGGGTCTTTTTAAACATAAAAAAAATTTTTAAAATCATCTTTTATTTCTGTAATATTTTTTCCTTTTTATCACCTAAGACCATGAAAACGCGAAAACAACAAATAAATACATACGAAAATACCCCTAAAAAGTCCGGCTTTTTAATTAAAAAAAAAACGTTCATTTTTTTTTTTTTTCTCAAACGCAATGGTCGCGGGTTTTTTTTTATGTTTTCACACTGACCACACAGCCCCCATTTTTCTCCACATGGGGCCTCCCAAACTTTTTTCCCCACTTTTTTTGAACCCGCTAAATTATTGATTAATAAAACGTCAAAAACATTGGCTCTAAGACATTTATACGTCAAAACAGTAAAAGGGTTAAAAACCCCTTGAAAAAAACTCACCCGGGCCCCGCGATTTATTGTTTAGTCAGTCAATTTCCCATAACCATTGCTAGTGACTGGATTTTTACATAATTTTCCTCACCCCATTTAAAAAATTTTAAAAATTTTACTGGGATTTTGTTTAGTGTCTTCCAGTAAAAAACAGAAAATAATTATTGAAATTTGAGCAAATTGGATCTCGTTGTTAGTTTAAAAAGCCCCGTTTCTTTTTAAGGGAAAACCCAAACCTTTTTTTTTAACTTTTTTTCATAAAAACCCGGAAAAAAACCTTTTGGGGAGTTTTCGAATCCCCACAACTTTAATTTTTTAATTTCCCTTTTGCTTTTCCCTTTTCCCCCTTTTTTAAAGTCCCCTTTAAAGTCAACATATTGATTCTAAAAGACCCCTTCACCTCTTTTGATGCACCATAAAAATTCGTTTTTTCCCTGAAAGATATTTGAGCCTATTAAATTTATTCATTTATTGCAATTTTTATTCCCAATTTTGGGACTCAAGATATTCAGATACGAGTATACAAATAGATTTATATTTGTAGAAAAAAAGTTTTTTGTGTACCAAACCGCTCTCTTTGGAAATACAATAAACCCTTTTAACTTCCCCGAGCTTTGGTTTTCCCAAACCAAACCTCGAAGTCAAAATGGAAAGCAAAACGAACCCTTTGGAAAAAGCCGAAAGGAAGAAATAGTTAAACACGGGTGGGGAAAACAGCTTGGGACATAGAAAGGAAAAAGGGTTTCAAAAGCGATGGCTTTTGGGAAACATAAAAAATAGGTTTTTTGGGGAAATGTAAAAGGGGGAAAAAACCCGCAAAAGGCCTTTGGCCCAAACGGCCATGTCCCCTTTAAAGTAAAGCAATTGTTTGATGGGGAGGTTTACTGTTTTCAGGGGGATTTTCCCTAAACTTCAGAGATATGAAACTGGCCCCTTTTTTTTTTGTTCGTTTTACAAAAAAGAAATCCAAAAGACATCTAAACCTTTTTTGGATGTTCTTTTTACAATGTAAATAACAATCTGAGATTTCCCAAATTTACCAGAAACCTAAACCCAAAAAAAGTGATCTCACATACTTCAGCATTTAAATTTCCATTTTTTAAAAAAAATTTAAAAAAAACAAAAGGGAGCTTTATCTATCGGGAAATCTTAGCAAGAATCCCCCTGAAAACGGGAAAACCCTACCATTTCATAATTGCCATTTCAAAAAGGGCATGGCCCCGTTTGGGCCCCCAACCCGGGCCCGCTGCAGGTTCCCCCCTTTAAAATTTGCCCAACCTATTTATGCTACCCAAGCCAAAATTTTTTTAACCTTTTCCCCTTTTTCATGTACCAACAAATTTTTCCCCCTCTACTTTTGTGGGCGAACAGGCCTTCTGCAGGGTTTTCCCCCTTTCTTATGTTCTTATGTAATAGATTTCTCAAATCCATCCATATACACATTTGCCCAACCTATTTTTTATGCTACCCCAACCTAACTTTTGTAACCTTTCTTTCTCAGTACCCCGCTGACTTTTCCAACACAGGGATAACTGAAGACAGACACTTATGCAAAATATGGGGAAACTTTATTATGAAAACCCTTTTTCCACACAGGGGTTCATTAAATCCAATACAAAGCAGAAAGGGTAAGGGGATGAGAGTTGAGGGTTTTTTTAGTCTTTTTCCTGGAATCGATGTTTCTACAAGACGATGGACTGAACACAAATTGGTTAAAAATGTTTCCCCCCCTCTCTCTTCCCCTTTTTGCTTTTTAGGCCCTAATTTAGGATGTGTTGGAAAACCTTAAAAAACCCAGGAACTAATTTTCTCAAATTTTTTTTACAAAACCTTTACAAGAATTACAATCAAACCACTTTTGGGGGGGAAACTTTCCCAATAAAATTTCCTGGGGTTGCCAAAGTGTTCCCCCCAAATCTTTTAAAAATTTGGGCGTTTCAAAACCATTTATCAAAAAAGGAGTAAAAAAAACTAAAAAATAAAAAAACCCAAAAAACTAAAATTTTTTAAACCGGGTTTATTAAAAATCACCCAAAATTTTTCCTTTCCCACCCCGGTTTCAGCCCTTTTTTGGTGCCTTGAGGCCCCCTGGGAAAGTTGAAATGGCCAAAATTTGCCACAATCTTAAAAGTCAGTCAGTTTTAAATAATTAGAAGGGGGGAGAAATTCAAAACCCTAACCCCCAAAAATTTCAAAAAAAAATTTAAAAACCATGCCCAAAAATTTAAAAAAAAACCCCCTAAAAATTCTCCCTTTTTAAAAAATTTTAAAAACAAAACCCATTAAAAATCCTAAAAAGGCAAGGGGGTTTTTAAGGGGGCCCTTCAGGGCCCTGGTTTTTAAATTTTTAATTAAACAAAAAAGGTTTTCCCACAAGGGGTTAAAAGCGTCAGGGGTGGAAAAGCAAGTGGATGGAAAGGGGGGGGGGTGTGGGAAAAAAAACGGGGCCCTTTGGGTAAAACAAAAATTGTTTAAAATAAATTTTTCAGAATTTAATCAGTCTCGGTTTTAAAAAACCCGGGGGAAAATTCCATTGGGGAACAGCAAAAATAAAATGAACACACCCAAAACCCAATAAAACAGGTGGGGTTTTTAAAAGGGAGCCAACCCCATGTCCTCTGGATTATTATTATTAATATAATCAAAAAGAAGCGCTAAGCCACAAGGGCTATAACAGCGCTGCAGGGTAGGGAAGGAAGCAAGGGAATTGGATGGCAGAAGGGAGGGGGATGATCAGCAGGTTACAGAAAACAGCGGGCAGGGATAGTACGGGGGTAGAGGGTAAGCAAGAGATTGAAGTAGAAAGGGCTGAAGGTATCAGAATTGTGAAGTCAGTCAGTCGTTGTCAAAAAGTCAATGAAGAGTCCGGATGAAAGGTGGGTCCATCAGCGAGAATGGAAGGTAAAGAGAGAGCAGCGAGCGAAGACGACGACAGAGGTAAATCTGCGTGCTCGTTGATAAAGTGGGCAGTCCAACAGAATGTGGCTGACTGATAATGGAGCTTGGCAATTCTCACAGAGAGGAGCAAGACGCCTCTCCATGAGATATCCATAGATAAGACGAGTATGGCCAATGCGAAGACGGGAGAGAGTATCTCCCAACCTCGACACTGGTGATAAGAAGACGGCCAGTAACCTATACTCGGTTTAATAGACTGAAGTTTGTTGCCGAGCATAGTAGACCAACGTTGTTGCCAACGGTGCGAGGTGGAAGATATTGCAGCAAAATAGTCCGTAAACGGAATACCTCTATAAGAAACTGGTAGGTCATGTACTGCTGACCGTGCAGCAGTGTCGGCCTGTTCATTGCCCTGTACGTCAACATGACCAGGGACCCAACAAAAAACAATATCTTTATGCTTGGTAAAGATGCGGCGTAGCCAAAGTTGGATACGGAGGACTAAGGGTGAGGTGTATCAAATTTTTGTATAGCCTGTAAAGCACTAAGGATTCTGAGACAACCACAAATGATGACACAGCATAGATCAATACGGATAAGTGCTGTAAGATGGCATATAATTCAGCAGTAAAAATACTAGCCGAAGATAGTAAATGCCCTTGTACGACGCTGTCCGAAACACTGCTGCGAATCCTACGCCCGTCAGAAGACTTAGAGCCATCTGTGTACACAGCAATGGCATGAGAATGAGAGTGAAAGTGGTCAAGAAAAAGAGAGCGGAAGCGACCGTAGACAGTTGGGCTTTCGAGCAAGGGAGGGAGAAAGAACAACTCGAACAGCTGGAACTTCCCAGGGGGGTAGGGAAAAGTGAGATGCTACATGTACATAGAAAGGTGGTAGTTGAAGAGAAGACAAGAGCGAATGAAGGCGAAGAGAGAAGGGACGGAGTAAACAGGGCGGCGAACAAATAAAGAATGTCTACTAATATCAGTGACCATTCTATAAATGGAAGGATTGCGGAGATCATGAGAGCGTACATAGTAGCACAGGCAATGGGCATCACGGCGATCGGATAAGGATGGAACGTTCGCTTCTGCATAGAGAGCTCTCGACAGGGAAGAGTCGGAAAGCACCAAGGCATAAACGTAATCCTTGGTGATGAATGGGGTTAAGGCTAGAGGAAAA